>JAPQNM010000046.1:7551404-7573904 GCA_029783475.1 Metacarcinus magister
AGCCATCCCTCGCCTTGCCTTGACCTAACCCCCACCTGGCTGGCCCTCGCTACCCCCTCTCGCTAATAACATAGGTGAGAGGTTTATGATAATGACGCTCGGCACTATCTTGGCCTCAACTGCCGCCACTACCACCACCATCACCACCACCAAGCCACCATCGAGTGTCTGTGTGTCTGTGTGTGTGTGTGTGTGTGTGTGTGTGTGTGTGTGTGTGTGTGTGTGTGTGTGTGTGTGTGTGTAAATACTACTTGGCACACATGCATTACACATTATTGTAGTGCAGTCCATTACATGACATTATGCCGCATTATGCCACACACACAAACATACACACACACACACACACATACACCCACACACACACACACACACACACACCCACACACATACATACTTTATGTCTCATATGTTACACACACACACACACACACACTTACAAACAAACGCACTCACACATACACTTACAAACAAACACACACACACACACACACACACACCACACACACACACACTTACAAACAAACACACTCACACATACACTTACAAACAAACACACACACACACACACACACACACACACTTACAAACAAACACACTCACACATACACTTACAAACAAACAAACACACACACACACACACACACACACACACACACACACACACACACTTACAAACAAACACACACACTTACAAACAAACAAACACACACACACACACACACACAAACGACTGACGCACTCACTGCCTACACCCCACATCCCACGCCCGGCACGAACGCCCCTGAGTCAATAGGAAGGAGCCGTTATGGAGGGAGGCAAATCGAGGCACCAAGACAGTAGGGAGCCGACGGACCACACTGGAACGCCACTCCTCCTGCGACGTACGAATGGAATCAATACCCGAGTCTTGTGCTCAGACCAACTTGTTATTCTACTCGATTCCATTTTTCCCTTACACCCTCATATGTTTTTAGTGCGTGTGTTTGTGTGTGGGTGTGTGTTTGCCGCCTGTGTGTGTGGCCAGGTGGCGCGGCGAGGGTCCCCAGGGGCGAGACACCCACCTGTCGCCGGCGGGGAGGAGGAGGAGGAGGCACAGGAGGAGGAGGAAGAGCGGCAGGAGCGTCGCGGTAACCAAGGCACCAAAACAGTCCGGAGCCGCGCCACCTCGCACCACCAGCCTCACCGTCACACTGACTCTCCGCCCCTCCGCAACCCCTCACACGCCCTCGACCCTCCGCTCACCCTCCTCTCCCCTCGGCCTCCCCTTCCTACCATTCCGTCGCCATCGTTTGCCGCCTATCCCGCCCGGGGAGTGGCGATAGTGCCGCGGAGGGCGTGAGGCAAAGGGAGCTGATCAGATACCCAGACGGAGAGGCCGAAGCTGTTACAGAATACATAGAGCGGTGATATCAGTTCCTCCCGCCGCCGCCAGAGCAAACCAACTCCACTCCCAACGCCTCATCCATCCCTGTGTTCTCGAGGGCACACTGTTATGCTTTTATACTGGTTTTAATGTCACAGGGAATTCTACTGATGCATGTGGAGCCCGAAATACCGCAATTGCTAGATATTGTGTCTCGTTGGAAAATAAAACAAAAAAGAGCAGAGTGGCTTGGCGGTGAGTCATCGCTGGCGCCAGTGTGGTGGTGTGGGACTGGACCAGCGCGGGAGGGGAGGCCAGAGGGGTTACACATTGAGGAGGGAAGGGAAGGGAAATGTTGGGAAATACTTGGATTTTTTTTAGGAGAGGCAAAGGAACTAGGACACAGAATAGTAGGAGAAGGACTGACACTCCCTTTAAGGAGACGGGTTCAGGGAAGTGATTAGAGCCATCAGGACAAGGGAAGCGAAAGGGTAACTTCAGGCATAAAGGAGAAGAAATGCTCGACTCATTGAACATAGGACTGTGTATGTGTATGTGTGTGTGTGTGTGTGTGTGTGTGTGTGTGTGTGTGTGTGTGTGTGTGTGTGTGTGTGTGTGTGTGTGTGTGTGTGTGTATGGTTTTTTTTTGTGTGTGTGTTTTGCGTGGTCATCAAAATACCTCAAATTCCTTAAATTCCTTGAGGCTCATTTACCCAACACTTTGTTAACCCACACACTTAAGAGAAGCAAATGGGGCTCGTATGATCAAATAAAATGCTTCAGTTGCGCCGGGGGTCGGATGGGAGAGGAGGGAATGACTGCGTGAATTTGTGTCAGATGAACACTCTGACCTTTTGGCATACTGGAACCAGACAAGGGTGCTGGCTGGCAATGAGTCTGCCTGCGACTGAGAACTCACTACATTCTCTCTTCCTCCCCAACACAGAAACCTTAAATGTTTTTGTCTGCAGCAGCCATGCAATAATTTCTAGACCTAATATTACTTCTTTTTTTTTACCTCTCCTGTTTACTATTATTTATGATGTGACATAATTTCCAGGCTCGTTGAAAAATAACATCCACAGGACAGAAGGATTATTGACCTCCCACTCCTGCATAACCACACACACACACACACACACACACACGAGGACACGATTGCTGGCCTTCCGTTCCTGCCAGAAAGCTAGGTCACAACTCTTAAACTTACATCTCATACCTATTACATATTCGGTCAACATGGACTATAGTGTTAAAGGAGACAAGCCCATATTATTTCTATCAGACCAAGGATTCAAATCTCAGACTTATCAATTGTGAGTTGTGCACACTAACCACTACATCAACAAGCCACACAATAACTATATATGTGCAAAAAAGAGTAAGGATTGATGTTCTTTACCGTACCATGTGCCATCTCTTTCTCTTTCTTTTATTTTCTATACATGGTTGATGCTGAGACAGAGACTTACTCATCCTTGTCTATTTGATCATATTCTATAACTGCTGATGGGGATTCACAGGAACACCGTTAATTTACCCTAGATGCAGCTGTGTTTCTATGGATGAGTGGCGATGTGTAGCACTTAAACCTGTCTGGAGGATAGAGTAGTCTTATCTGGGAGTCTCACTGATATTGTCTCCCCATGATGCCTCCACTTGACAAAATTCCCTAGGTTGTCTGTGCACCTCTGAGGCCTGTTATGGGCGACAGTACCCTTAAGATATACCCATTACCTGTCTACTCATGTTGGGTCTGCATGTAGGCATCTGGTGTGAATCATAGGCTTTGGTTCTTGGACATGAGATGGTTCAGCCCAACCAGCCATTATGCACCAGTTGTTGCCAATATAACCATGGCATAACTCGTTGTCATCCTGGTTTGCTGTGGTCACTATCATTCTAGTATTTGAGGAGTGGGTGGGGAGGAGCCTTTCACTTTATTGTCCTTTTGTCTCTATCATGGAGATACTATGGTACTAAAGTGTAGCCCAGATAGCCCCGGTGGGTCCAGTAAGATTGTTGTTGTCTGTTCTTCCTTTGTACTCCTTTGTATGTCCCCCAGCTGATTTATTGGAGGTGGTCAGCTACTGCACTGTAACACCTCAATACAGCCACACCCTTAGGCTTATATGGCGTCTCGTTTTTTATTGATATTGATTGATTGATTAAAATATAATAATGATGATGTGATTCCAAGCAGTGGTATGATTTTCCATCCATCTCGTTCTGGATTTTTATACTTCCTTAATAACAATACATTCAATGATGATAACAAAGCTTCATGTGATCATACTGTAGTGGTTAGATAATCAACTCATAATTAAGAGGTCACGTGTTAGATCCTTAGCAAAGTAAACAAAATGCGGTTTCCTTGCAAATCTATACCACATGAGCAGTAAATAAGTGAGGCCGAAACATTTTATATTACATGAAAATAAATACAAATAATTGAATAAATAAAGATTAAATAATTCCCCCCAACTAGGTATCTATTGACCATATAGTTCTGCTAGGGTTAACGTAAGAGCCCTACCCATCTCACCAAGAAGCTGCCGTGAGCCATGATGGAACACGCAACCTTCTGCTCATGAGCCGAGCACTGCACCACAGAGCCAACAAGTCCCCTGCATAAATGAATAAGTAAACTACCAAATACTGTAAGGACAAACTAATTGATGTTCATTTCTTTTTTCGTATATGATTAAGATATTTGTCATTTCATAATAGTGTTTCAATATATTTCTTCTAACTTCTCTTCACTTAATGTAAAAGATGTCTATTTGAATCAGTAAATGTGAGACATGAAAATCCCGGAACAATCAGCTTCTATCTCTTAATTTCAACACTACGCTTTACCATTACTTTACAAATCTATTCTACATAATACCTTCTACTTTATCAATGTACTACAGTATACAACTTCTGCAACTACAACTGCATCTACAAGTTATTGAAATTAATCTTCTATCTATCTATACACCAGGTTGTTATACCCTTAATGGGGGTTAGCCAAGACAAGGAATGCCTGGGTTCGGCAAGACATTACTCTCTCCTCTCCTTCAGTGCCTTGTCTTTTTGTAGGAGTATACAGAGGAGGGGCTTCACAGACCCCTCGCTCCCTTCCCTTTTGTCGCCTTTAACAAACAGCATGAATTACAGTGGTAGAAGTCTTGTAGCTCCCACCACAGGGTTAACTTAACTGTAAGAAAACATAATTCAAATACCTGAAACACTGTTGCCAAAATAACACTCTTCTCTTGCCAACTCTAGTATGGAGCCTGAAAAGCCAGAAAGGAATCTACAGTTCTCTTCATAGGTTATCACTTTTCATTCTGTGGTATTCCAGAGCCTTTGGATGCAGACAAGGAATACATTACAACTTGAAGTACTACAGATGTTACTGGTGGAAAAGTTTGTGACAAGGATGTGCTTCAATGTCACACGATTTACCATTTTCCAACAGTTAAGCGATACACTAAGTCTTTAAAATATTATGGGGAAAGAATAATATTTCAACAACTCGGCTGAATGTAAACACTTTAATTTTGGCACATTTTTTACATGTCTTTCAAGCCTTGATAGTTGCTAATGTCCAAATCCAGTTTCAGTATAACAGACTGCAAACTGGTATAAGTACACTAACAAATTAAACCTCAAACTATGATACAATTATTCAATACCTTAAATTAGCCAAATCTCAATACTTAGTTTCCTTGTATTAAAATTTTTTTGTACCTAAGCATAAACTGTTAAAAGCTTGCATACTATAATTCATTTACTCCTAATTTATACTTCATTCAAGGACGCACCAATACATTATATATATATTACCTTGAACAGCCTTGTTTTAGTGTTAGTATTGTTTAGCGAATATATTATTAGATATATAATATTTCTATATACAAAGCACTTATGAAATACAAACTATGTATATAATATTTTTACAATGAGATGACACATGAAAATGTTCTACCGGATTTATTATGACTGCAAAGATGGCACAGCGATATGGCGAGCACAAAATGATTACAGAATTTATCTTTCATATACAGAAGAGCGAGTCAAACAGTAACTTACGTTGAAACTCAGCCCGATGAAAGCATGGTTCCCTTTGCTTTAAATGTGACAAGAATTAAAAACTCTGAAACATTGCCATCAGCTCACATGTGACGATTTGCACTGAAACAAAACAAGAAGTATTATGTGAATGCCTCTTCTAGTATGTGATGAATTAAAAATTTTTTTTATATATCATAAACCGTTGGCGCCAGTAAGCTTTTATGGAGGCACAGATGGACTTGCCTCTGCCTGTTATTTAGCGTAGGTTTTTAGATTTTTTATAGTGACGCCTCAAATGTTTTATGTTCTCTCTTGAATATGTTGAAAACAATGAGAGGCTAATCGCTGCTAAAGCCTCAAATGCATATAAACATTGTAAGTCCCGTCTGAGGACAGTATGGCACCAATTTGGGTAGTCTTTGGCCACTCGGCGATAATACCAAATAATGAAAAGTGGCCAGCGGATATCGGGGGATCGAACCCGGGACCCTAGGTTCGCATACCTGAATGCTGACCACCGTACTACCGCCTCCAAATGATGATCATCACCAATCTAATATTAGATAAAGATACACAAACCAGAAATTTTTCCAATAAATATAAGCATTCATCTCTTTGTATCTCACTCAATGACAAAGTATGATATAAATATGAGCTGAGAAGAACACTTACCTCTCCATCCCTACAATATCTGATGAGGTTATGAAGGCTCCAACAGTTTCAACAAGCTTCTCTCTAGAATGAGTTGCACTGTGAAAAAGAAAGAAAACATGATATAAAACATCAATACTGAGGTATGAGTTGTTAAACATCACGCAGTCTTCAAGGATTGTGTCAGAAGGAGGGTGAAAAGAGGAGAGAGAAAGAGAAACAAAAATAAAAACATGAAGCAAAACTAAAAACAAATTCAATAACATATAAAGTAGGACATCAACTTAATGCAAATCAATTCCATGATAGATTTAATGCAGTACCCGTAAGTATGGACATTATATCAATTCAATGTGCACCCTTCCTACTTAGTGTGATTATATTCGGTGACAATATTACGTTTCCACACCATCTATTATCAGTGACACAGCAGTACATGCACATCATTCTTTCCTGACTCGGCCCCACTCTTTGTTGAATTGAAAACCATTACAAAATTGACCGTCAGAAAACACTTAATAATACTGGATGATTAAAAAAAAGAGATATATAAACAGAGAATTCCTTGTGGTAGGCCAACCCATCCTAGTCTCATATAAATGGCTAGGTTGGAAACACACTACTACTGTATTACCTGTAGGTTGTAAAAAGCAACTCATAGGGACGGAGCGAGGAGGTTGTGTAGCTGTTCCTGTGTATTATTTTGTAGCAGAGACGAGGAGATTAGATACCGTTTCATTTTACTGTGTAATTATTAGTCAAAGAACAAATATTCATAATGACAGTTGTACAGTTTAATTAGGTGTATCAGATGCTGCAATGATATTTCCAATATCTCTAATAGCTTTCGAGAAAATGAGGAGGAAAGTTATGTTTTGGAAAAAAGATACGGTTTCATTTTACTGCGTAATTATTAGTCTTAGAACAAATATTCACAATGACAGTTGTACAGTTAAATTAGGTCTATCAGATGCTGCAATGATATTTCCAATATCACTAACAGCTTTCGAAAAAATGAGGAAGAAAGTTATGTTTTGGAAAAAAAGATACGGTTTAATTTTACTGAGTAATTATTCTTCACTGCATGGATGACCCTGTAGGGCGGGGTGGGCTGACCGAACTCTTCTACTCGAGGGGAGTATATGTATGTATTCACTGTACAGTCTGCTGCTGTTCTCTCTCGAGACAGCCGGCCGTCCCCCTATGGAAAGAGCTGAGCTCATACTGACCAATCTTCGGGTTGAACCGAGACCACTCACACAACACACTGGGACAACGAGGTCACAACTCCTCCACTTACATCCCGTACCTACTCACTGCTAGGTGAACAGGGGCTACACGTGAAAGGAGACACACCCAAATAATCTCCGTCCGCCCAGGGGATCGAACCCTGGCCTCCTCGGTTGTGAGCCGAGTGCGCTAACCACTACGCTAGCGGACTGTGTGTGTGTGTGTGTGCGTGCGTGTGCGTGTGTGTGCGTGTGCGTGTGTGTGTGTGTGTGTGTGTGTGCGTGTGTGTGTGTGTGTGTGCGTGTGTGTGTGTGTGTGTGTGTGTGTGTGTGTGTGTGTGTGTGTGTGTGTGTGTGCCTCGCTTCAGCTATTCACCTTTTGGGTGATGTCAGCCTGGTGTATAGATACTGAATAGCAAGGACAAGGCATAGATGGGGAGGGGAAATTAAATTCTTCCTTAATCCTAAAGATGCCTTGTTTCAACTATCTTCTTTTATAGCAGGTCCTGTTCAAGGTAAAGTGTTGCCACACACTGTAGCTGCACGTAGCTGCAAGCGCTCATCTCCCATCATATTGGCCTTTGAGCCTGTGGTGGAAATTAATCCGTCACCCTGAGACACAGGGCCACTGCGACATCCGAGTTTCCACAGTTTACCTTCCCCAGGTACCTATATATCAACCAAACTGTTTGGGAGGATGAACAGCTGAGTGAGCTGTGCGTCAACTGCCCTTGTCTGGGATTGAACTCGGGCCATCAAATTCGTAGTAAGACGTGCTAACCACTGCACCACTGAGGCGCCTCTTGGTCCTTTATATATAGAAATTAATTGAAACAGTGCCCGCCCTGAATGCAAGTCACGCATAGCACAGTGCACTCATGTAAATGCTGACAAAATCACAAACAGAAAAAGTGTAACAGAAAGTAAATGCAATACAAGAGTGTCAGAAAACCAAATGATGAGGAGAATCACTTAACAAGGAGCACGGAGCCTCACCTTGCTTGCTGCCGCGGGTGACAGCGATGCTGAAAGCAGAAGCACCGGCCAGGTTGGTGGCGGTGAGGTCAGCACCGTGTTCCAGCAGCTCATGGGCTGTGTGTGAGTGTCCACCGTGGGCTGCATACATCAAGCCTGTGTTGCCCATCTGTAAAACCACACACACATCACAGTCACTACCAGGTTATGTCCAGGAAAGACAGGCTTTATACAACTACACTACACAGGTACATTCATACTACAAAATTGAAAATACATTTGTCACAGATACCTGAAAAGTGACTAGAATTTAAGTTTTATATCCTCGAATTTGCCATAAAATTTGTTAAGCATGTTGTTGCGTATAATTTACAGTTTTGAAGGCAGTGGCAAGAAAAAAAATTTGATCAGTTACAATTTGGTAAGTTCTATATAGGCAACCCAAATGACTAATCCACTGAATAGCACACTGTACTTACATGGTCAGTATGACAAGGATCACCACCACAGGATATGAGCAGCTTCACTATCTCATGGTGACCGTTACTGGCAGCCAGCAGCAGGGCCGTCTCACCATCCTCACCCTGGAAGAATAGGAAGCTGTTGAATGGTGATATTATATGCATCTTTTACAATTGTTTTCATTTGAATGATTCATCACCTTTACACTTGCACAAAGGCAATAGTTACACACAAACTCTCTTCAATACTTTCTTAAGAATCAATCGCCTGATAAACTTACGTTTGTATATTATTGCTTTTCCAACAAATCTTCTTCTTAAGTCCATGAAAATTGTAGAAAACCTTGGTTTGTTAGTGAAACCCAATGTTCAATATGAGAACACTCAGTTTCAGTTGTTTTGGACACAATAACATCAAATCCTCCACTACATTCTTCAGTTTGACAACAACAGTTCTCCATCGTCATGCTGATGATGGAGAACTGTCATTGAAACTCATAATGTGTGAGCAATGCAAACCATTACCACCACACCTGCTACTCTGTGCCGAGTACCACCACCACACTAACCCTCTGTATGTGACCAACAGTCTCTGATGGGCTCACCTACCCCATATGCTTCTCCACCAAGAGGATGTAAACATGAACAACATCAAATATTAGAAGCTATAACCCTCACACCTACAGTTCATGTATCTGGGAAAGGTTCACAGACTGCCACCAGATGCTAGTATTGCTCAGTGCATTGATGGATTTAAAGTACATTAATATGATGACATTAGAATTTTTTTTGTTTAAAACACCTATAAAACATATCTTCAAATTCTCATGAAGTCTCAGAACAACTGTATATGAACATTTGCCTATAAAATCAAACTTGCTTATACATCTATATATTTTGCGCTAAACTGTACGGAAATTCTCTTGGTATTGAAGAAACTTACCTCCATGTTCACCTTTGCCCGGTGCTGCAGGAGTAGCCGAGCGGTGGGCAGCTGGCCATAGTGACTTGCCCACATTAGGGATGTGAACCCATTGCTGTCCACCTCATCCACCTCAACATCTGTAAAACAAGAATATTAATAGCTAATTGAAGTGGGGTTGGACCTTTAAACAATTTTATAAACTGTTGGGTTATAATCACTCGTGTGTTGGCAAAAGCTTAAAAGAACGGCCTTCTATGCTTGCCGTTCTGTCCCGAAAACTTAAATCCTTTCTAACATATTTATATTTTTACTAATACAACAGTGTTTCCTACTACATTGCCACTTGTCTCCCTCAGTCTTGACCATCCGCCAATAAGTTTGACAGGCTACCACTCACCTCTCAAGTCTTGGGTCGAGAGTTCACCCATGGCAGCGCGGTTATGGAGGGTGAAGTCATCCGGTTCAGCCTGGCTGGTCTGAGTCTGGATGTTACCACGTTGCAGGTTGGTCAACACTGTCACGGGCTGGAAAATGACTTCATGTTAGTTTATAAAGACATTTGGGAGAATAAATTGTTAACGGCTATCAGGCGAAGACTTATGGAAGATAATCAAGCACCATCTATATTATATTCTAAATAAATACATGCATAATTTCACGTATCCTGTGGGGCTTGGCTGGTAGACACACAGTTATGTTATATGCTTAAGAGTACTGTAACGACAAACATCTAACAGCTAACTAAGAACTGACTATTACTGACGACAACTCGGCTCAGTTTTCAAATAAATAAATCTTGAAGAAGGTTTAAACAGTGGTGTTGTGTAGTGACGTCAGCCTTTGAATGTGGTACAGTGAGGGATGCAATCTGTGTTCATCCCTTACACATGACAACCTCTTCTAACAACTGATACGTGTACACAGCCATCAAACAGCTTAATTCTATAATATATGGCTGCTTTAGGGCAAATTGAGTCATGGAGAATTAGTATATATTCAAGTAGCTATTAATTTTTTTTACATCCATAAGTGATTTTCATTTTTATATTATAGAGGATGCTGGAACATTAATGAATACAAACAAATGAATGCAATGGTTGTCAGAACATAATTTGAACAGTGAAAAGACCCAATAACTACCTGACTCCATCGTGTAAGAAGTCAAAAGTAATATCTAACTATGCTGTAAGTGTAAAAAATACCAAAATAAAAAACAAAGCATACATGTTTTGTGACCCAACTCCTAATACAATAATTTCCAAACATAACGAGACATAGACATTAAGAAATACATATAAAAATAATTATGTAACATTGTAATAATAGAAAATAAATAAATGTAATTAGGACAACCTTCTCATAAATCATCAGGTAATGTAAAAATATAACTCTCAATTCTCTATAGCATTCAGGTGAAGATGTAAAATAATACCAAAATCAATCAATCAATAAGTATACCCTATAAGGAGAGAATGCAGATCGCCTTGGATGGTCCTCCCAAGGGTCCATATCATCATCCATTACTTCCTCCTCAAGACTCTCCTCCTTCACCACCAGCTGCCCATCATCCTCGGAAGACGAACCCATCACTCGCTGTCTTAAACTATTCTGTAAACATAATAATAAACATAACTTAGTATATAGGAATGTCACGTCACTTTAGGTTTAGGTTCAAGACAAAAAAGAAGTTAGGAATACATAGTTCAAATACTTATGTCCAATGTACTTTCATATAATCAACGTTTGTGTAATTAATGTCACTTATGCAGTTTTTATAGTGTTGATATAATATAATTTCAGTATAGGTAGACGTAAAAAAAACTAGCAAATAAGACATAATTGTTGATAATACTCAATTGTCTCTCCATTCCTTGTATTCTTGTCTTTCCTAATATTACCTCAACCCAACTATGATACAAGATATTAATGAAGCTAGAATGAATGACTATAGGCTACATTCTTCCCTTTTAAGAACAACCATGACCAGCATAAGACGGAAATATTAAAGAAGGTGACATTCATAACCTTTCAAACCATCATAGTTAATACAGATACACTTGACAACCACACTGGGATTAATATTGATGTGCATTGCTATTTATAATGCGTATAACCCTTGCCACAACGTTAACCCTTAAGTAAACATGGTATAGAACACAAGTACACTCATCACAGTACTGGCTAACACTGTAATGCTTCATATGCTTCGTGTGTGTTAAGAAAAGATAACAACAACAACAACTTACACGTGACTTTTGTTCTTAAATGGCGTTTGTTTTGTTTACATCACGTAGGTTGCCATTCACTACCATATTGTTTAGCTATGATTTTCTACTCTGATTAAGAATGTATCGGAAGAATTCATAATAACTAAGTTCTTCATGTATATTTTGGAATTATACTATATGAAATCACACGAGGAAAAGATATATTCGCTTTCTTATGAACTGATTTGCTTCGGATCGGTGCTCGTTTTCCTCTTCCCTCCTCTTCTTTTTCACTTAAACATATTCATACGTGCATAGTCTTCACTTATATCTTTTTCTTTGATCTAATTAAAATTTACTTTCTTATTTACTGTTTTTATTACCAATTTTGTTTCCTATTTTCCTACACTGGCGCACATCGTCTTTTCCTTCCTGCTAAGGCATTTCCTCCCTGCTTTTTAATTCAATTTCTTGGACGTCGTTACAGCAAACATTGAACACCATGGACACATTAACTCCTTACCCTCTCCCTAGTTTCTTCTTTCATTGATCACGTTTCACTGTCTCTTAATAACTGAAAATAAAACACACTAGTTCTATCAAATATTACAACTCTTATCCCACAATCAGTTAATGACTACTAGAGTTAAATATGAAGTACTGGACTAAAAGGAAAAAGGAAAAAAGTTAAACTGATTAAAAAACAGTGAGAAACCGTTTCATAATAAGCCTTTAAAAGAAAAAGAGAAAGAGAGGAACATGTTATATCAATGAGAGAAGAAAAAATTGATACAACATTGATGACACACAGATGAGAGTCATATTTAGACGAGATATCCTGAGGTACACTTTTACTAAGGATATTCATCATGTGTGGCTTTCTATAAGTATATTAGACGTACAAATATTAAAATGATGATTAAACTTTATTATTTTGTTATCGTTTTTTTTTATATTTTTCAAGAAGACTCGTGCGTGGTTTTGCTTCCTGTACTTCCACTATTCCTCTTTTGTCGAGCTACTGTGTGTTAGTACTTTCCCCTGACACCTGAACCTACTGGAAGGGTTAATTAATGGTGCCAGGTGTCCTATTGTCTTTAACACTCTCTCTTTCTCCCCTCCTTGGCTCCCTAAAAAATAGAAAAGTGATAGTGTTCTTTCTTCTCTCTCTCTCTCTCTCTCTCTCTCTCTCTCTCTCTCTCTCTCTCTCTCTCTCTCTCTCACTCTCTCTCTCTCTCTCCTATATACAAAAGCTTCACGTATATTATAATACACGAAGCATCAACATCTATAAAGTTTCTATAAAAAAATCTCACCCACCACACTTGTTCCTATTGATTACTTGTGTTTGCGCTTCTCATGCTTCTCTTTTCATAGTCAGTCTCTCTTCTTTTTTTTTTTATCTGCTACATACACCATACTGTTTACCTGTCTATAGTTCTCCCCTTTCATGGATGAGTTAGGTTTTTATACACTGTTACCATGCACAAACACCCACCTACCTATCAGTTATACCTCCTTTACCTCCCACGTGCCACGCCTGCCTCGTGTTGGTAGTAGTCTAAAGTGTATATTATTAAAATAAAAGAACATAATATGAATTTAACCACGAGATAAGAAGAAGAAATATATCATTAATTAGGAAGTATATAAGAAAATGATAAAAATGTTGATATATTCGTTTGATTTTTGTGAATGTTATATGTGAAGAATTAATGAGCTGTAGATTTTTAAAGTATTATCCTCTCTCTCTCTCTCTCTCTCTCTCTCTCTCTCTCTCTCTCTCTCTCTCTCTCTCTCTCTCTCTCTCTCTCTCTCTCTCTCTCTCCTTTAATCACTCCTAGACAAAGAAAGAAAGAAATTACCATAAAGAAACGTGATTTACAGTCGTTAAATACATGACACAATTCCATAATTACATCTACATAACTAAGATCCTTGAAATTATTAAACACTTTTACTCCTACATTGATAATAATAATAATAATAATAATGATAATAATGGTAATAATAATAGTAATAATAATAATGATAATAATAACGATAATGATAATGATAGTAACAACAACAACAACCAAAACAACAGCTACAACAACAGCAACAACAACAACAGCTACAACAACAACAACAACAACAACAACAACAACAACAACAACAACAGCAACCACCAACAACAGACTGCCAATATCATTAATCAATTCGCGGAAAGAATAAGCAGACAAGGAATCACTATAAGAAAAGAGGAAAAAGAACCTAACCGACCTTCTCCTTCCTAGTATGGCTCGCGAACAAATTTCCTTCTCAGCTTCTCATAATTTCGTTTTATCTCAGCTTTCCGCTTCCTCTGCACCGCTGGAAATCGAATGAGCCTCGGAAAACGTAATGAGAGAGAGAGAGAAGGAAGCGGTAAGGTCTTGGTTGGGTCGCGGATTAGCTATACCGTTGGAGTGCAGGAAGATCTTGTTTCAGCGTAATAGAGGTGATGTCAAGACTATGGGAGAGGTTTGATGACAGAAGGTAGTCGATGGCAAAGTTAATAAAAAAAACCTCTCCCTTTCTTGTCTCCCTCACACTCTCTTTCTCTCTCTTATCCTCTTTCAGTACCTTCATCGAATTTCCTTCATCTATCTCTCTTCACCTCTTTTCCATTAGGATCACGTCTCTTCCACACAAAGCAATTCTCAATCTCATCTCTTTTTCCGATGTTTAGCTGGAAAGCGAAACGAGAGAACATTCCTAACTAACATTCACAAAACCATAAAGAAAGACAAAAATAATACTTAACAGATATGAGGTACTTAGAAAACCCCTTTGAGTGTCTGGCGCAGCGAAGAAAACAAAAGAGTAGCGTTTCAAGGTCTCCAAGTAATAGTGGAATGGATGGTAACCGGAGTATTACAAAGCGTTCTCTAGGGATGGACGTATACATGTAACGCCCATAAAGTACCATCAAGAAGAGTACAGTTACGTTAGATCCCCAAAATAGACGCTACGACAAGATTTACAGCGATGAAGTTTTAATAAATGTACTGCGAGAGAGAAAGAGGAGGAGGAGGAGGAGATAGGAGGAGGGAGTAGATAAAGAAATAAAGACGCATGGGTATAGAGATAATGCCTATCCTCCTTCTAATCCTTTCTTCCTCCTACTTCCCATATCTTCTTTCTGTCTTAACATTGTACAATCAACAAAGTGTAATGCATATAACGTCAAGCGAACTAAACCAAAAACAAAAAAATAAAAGAGAGAGAATAGAATTTATTGTGACTTCTCTCCACGACGCAATAGTTATCATAAATGTAAGTAAAGGGGAAAGCAATTTACCAGAAGCGCGGTAATAGGAAACGCCAGACATTTCCAATCCAAATCAAACTTGCCTATGCGATCGGAATACACATCAAAGCCACGCTGTTTAATCTCCTTGATAGACCAGGGCTTGTGAGGTCGAGAAGCAGAAAGATGCAAGCAACAAACATGACCTGTAAAGCATTTCTGATATGTAGGAGTAAGCAGGAAGGAATATCTCAGATGCAGCAACGAACACGAAATGAAGGAAATGGACCAGCAAGGCAGAACGATCATGATTACTGATTTCAATGCAGGATGAGGAGGTTACAAGATTTCCTTCCTAAATTCATATCAGTTGTGTTGCTTCTTCATGTAAACACTGTTGTGGTTTTAGTGGTCTGCCTGTGTTGAGATAAGAATGGTTAAGTCTCACGTATGTTTCAAAGTGATTGTAACAGCACTAGGAAGTAGGTATATGGGAAGCTAGACATTCATAGTTCAATGTCTGATATTAATGTTTTTCTTTGGCATCTACAATTTTCAGAAAAGAAGTATCATTATCCGCAAACTTATCAATCTACCAAAAATAGATTACAGAAACGAAATAAATTAATAGAAAGAAGTGTTCATTTTTCACTGCTACAATACTTACAACAATACAGTAAAGATCAATAACCGTAAAGCAGTACAAACCGACCACTGGAATAACAGGGAGGGAGGGAGTCACTGAGCTAACATGTCAAATTCACTACCATGTAAGTCTCCCCACGGCCGCTCCACGCCTCCTCGCAACCCTTCCCTTTTAGATCAACTCTCAGAACGGTAAACTTATTCCAGGAATGAATAATTTCCTTAGTCCTTTCCAATGAGGGTTAACATATACACTAACAAACCAGGGAATGTCTTGTGTCTACGTGTAGAATATAAAAACAGCAACAAGACATATATATATTCTTACTTGGCTGTTTGATTTCATTGATCTACTACTACTACTATTATTAGAGAAAGGATAGAACAGCAGAAGCCCCCCCCCTCTCCCCACCACACACACACACACACGTGCAAGATGGTGGCCGTTTAAACTATCTCCTCTCTTCCTCATCTCCAGCGAAGTAACTACATAGTACTAAGAATATCTTCATCGGAGCCTCTGTGAAGTATCGGATGAGCGTCAGGAATAACCTTTACAAAGTTTTGAGATCATCACAAAGAATAGGAGTTGGCTGCCTTATTGTGCCAAGGTAACCCGGCCTCTAAGGAAAGGGTCGAAGGGAGTAGGGTAGCAAAGGTAGTGGTGGTGGTGGTGGTGGTAGTAGTAGTAGTAGTAGTAGTAGTGGTGGTGATAGGGATAGACAGTTACGTACGTTGGTAGTAGATAAAGGCAGCAGGGAGGTAGAGTAGATTAAGTTACCTGAGGATATAACTTAAACTAATCCATAATTCACATTGTCCTCCTCCTCCTCTTCCATATCCTCTTCTCTCTTCCCTTCTCCTACATGTTCACTCCTTTCCCCAATTCACACCTACCAACGCTGCTCAGCCAGTATCCCTTCCTCTTACATCAATCACATTTCCGAAACTCACTCACTCACTCTCTCACTCAATTTAAAGTTAGGTCATGCAGGTGAGTGGGCATCGGTTCCCTGGTGTCACCTGCCTCACCTGGACGACCTGTAACCCTAAGGTGTCGTGTGAAGGCAAAGGTAATGAGGTGTAATGACAGTTTCTAGGCCAGGAAGGGAGTGACGGAGGCGAAGACGGAGGAACATGAAGGAAGGAAAGGTAGGATGAGAGAGTGTGAGAGAGAAAGTGAGTATAATTATGTATCATCATTTACGTAAACAGATAAAGTGAATAAAACAGAGACAGAGAACACTAAGAAGAGACAAATTCGTTCAAGGCCAACACACACTACCACAGCCTTAGCCTCGCCCTTAAGGAATCCCCAGTACTAAGGTGTTCTATCTTGTTACTGAAATAATCTTAACCATCATGTTTCCCATTCCTCTACTTCCTTGACAGCCCGACGCTCTATCAGCCTATGTTTACCCTTCTTCATTAGGTTGTCAAGGTGAAGTTTGAAGAGGTAAGAGGGTACGTAATCCACATTGGTATTTTGTACGTATTTTTAAAGGTTTTCATTATTATTTGGGGAGCGTTGGATTAATTGGCTGTCACGAGAATGAAATGTCGATTGAGTGTAAATAAATTTCTCAGAGATTGTAATTGGTTTCACAAACAGATTTTACTTTTTTTTGTGTTTTTGTTTTTAATCATCATTGGTTCCTAGCTGCTCTTCACCTGTGTTTGATGCAAGTTATCTATATGGGAAATAATATCAAACTATCACTTGTCAAAATCAGGTGACAACATTTTTGGAAAGAGTGTTGCAATGAAGTAGAAAATAATGTTTATATATGATAAGATATTGATTAAGTGTGATATTATTTTTTCTTATGCTAATCTATTCTGTATCTATCTGTAATATTAATACGAGTAGTCTTTCCCAGGGGTGTTTGTGAGAAATATATCACCATACATATTATATACACTCTCTCTCTCTCTCTCTCTCTCTCTCTCTCTCTCTCTCTCTCTCTCTCTCTCTCTCTCTCTCTCTCTCTCTCTCTCTCGAAACATACAAATTACTAATATCATAAAAACACAAATGGATCCAAACGAACTTAATTAACACATAAAAAAAAGTGATAATTGTCAAGAAAAGGAAAACAGAAAGATGAGTTGCAAAAGAAATTATAATTGGAAAAGGAAAAAGAGTTGATATAATTTTAGAGAGAAATTCAGGTTAATTATGTGTAAAGGAGTTGGTGTGTTTACATTCTGGACTTGAAGGAGGAGGAGGAGGAGGAGGAGGAGGAGGAGGAAGAAGAAGAAGAAGAGCTGGTACGTCTTTCCAACGGGGCCGCCATGTTTGATGATATACGGAACAAGAAGAGACTATGTGCATAAATCTCACTCGTGCGATTACGTTACCAGCATGACTTTGTAAACAGACACACACACACCCACACACACACACACACACATACACACACACACACACACACACACGCACACACTTGCACCTGCTTGTGTGTTACGTTTCATCTTGCATGAAATTAAACTAAAAAAAAAAATATTGTAAGTTGACTTTGGAAAATGATGTATATATTCAATGATATAAATGTAGAAAATGTAAAAAAATTCCATTAAATTATCTGATTGAATCTCTCTCTCTCTCTCTCTCTCTCTCTCTCTCTCTCTCTCTCTCTCTCTCTCTCTCTCTCTCTCTCGCTTACCTAACCACACATGACAAACACCTGTTCAATTTCTTCCTCATTATCTGATAGAAAATTACAGGTAGGAAGGAGGTGGTTAGGGGGGAGGGGAGATAAGGAAAGGTGAAGGAAGGGGAGGATGGGAGGGGAAGGGAGGGGGAAGGGTGGGAGTTGGGGAGGTCATGAATGGGGTCACAGCTAAGAAGGTCAACTCGTAGGCGTAGAAGGGAAAATTTTTAAAAATATATCAAGTGACGCATTTATATATATCTTTTTCATTTATTTTTCGTTTGCGTCATATATTTTGCATTTAGATTTACTTACGTAGCTTCATTTATTAATTTTATTCATGCATATACTATTTAAGTTGCTTTGTCTATATCTATCTATTACATAAATCTATCTATCTAAACACATATATATAAAAAAAAAAACTTCACTGAAAAAAGCGAATAAGCGGCGGTAGAAAGTTCAGGAAGGAGCAAGGAAAAGTATATAAATAAAAAATATAACTTAATTAAAGAAAGAGCAAGAAGAAAAGCTGTTGAATGTTAGTTAGAAAGAAAGTAAGGTGGGTAACTTTGCCAAGAACACCACGACAAGTCAGCTGGAACCTCACTCATGTGGCTTCTCACTTCTTACTAGCAGAAGGACGTACGTGTGTGTGTGTGTGTGTGTGTGTGTGTGTGTGTGTGTTCTTACCTAATTAATCTCGTTCACCAAATATTGTTCTTCTTTGGTTAGCACGATTAAGTAAAAAGTTTATATGTGGATTTGTATATAAAGTTTACCAAATGTGTTTCTCGTGACTGGCAAAAAAAAAAGAGTGATAAGATTTTGGGTCAGATTTGGGTCTTTAGAAGGAAGCCTTAAAAATAAATAAATAATAATAAATAATAATAAATAAATAAAGGGTGTGGATTCCTCAGCCTTAGTGGAGGTTTTGTATTGTCTGAATGTATTTATTATAGAAACGACTGAGCCAAACCATTGATAGTTTATGTCTTAATTATATATTTTCATACGTTTCCTTGTGTATATTTCCAACACACACAGAAAGAGAAGGAGTCGGAGTCGGAGTCGGAGAAGGAAAAAGATAAACAGAACACAAGAACATAGCTAATAAAATCCTATTACTGTAACTATCTCCCTCGTGAAATGTTATAGAAATATGAACTTTAAAAAAAAAATAACTAAACAAAGAAGCATCAAGTCTTGGTTCTGATGCTTTTCCTTCCACTGTTCACTGCGCTGGAAACGTTTTACGACTTACAGAAATGAGTGTATTTTGGGTGTGATTTCATCCCTTCACGCCTCGTCACTGCGTCATGAATCATCGGGAACAAGTTTTCGAAGCAGATTTTTATCGAATTTATAAACTTTGATATTTTGTAAACTTTTAAGAATTAACATTAAAAGGACGATGACGAGTTGGGAAGGAAGAAGAAGGAGGAAAATGAGGAGAAGGAAGAAAAAGAAAAGGAAGGAGAAGGAGGAAGAAACAGGAAAAGAGTAGAAGGAGAAGGAGGAGGAGAAGGAGGAAGAAAAAGAAAAGGAGGAGAAAGTAGAGGAGGACAAGAAACAACCAAAAGAAAAAAGAAAAATGAAAAGGACAAAATAAAACACGAAGAAAGCAGAACTAAGACGAGAATGAGGAGGCGAACACCTTTCTTATACGACCTTGAAGGAGAACCAACTGGTGGCGGGCTGCAGGTGGTTCTATTATAGTCCCTGTGGAGGTGGGTGGAGGTGGGTGGAGGTGGGTGGAGGTAGGTGGAGGTAGGTGGGCCAGAAAGGTGGTAATGTCATGTTCTATCCACCTCTACTCCTTCTCATCCACCCCCTACATGAACTACACTTGATTTACACTGTATGGGATAACCTAACCTAACCTAACCTAACCTAACCTAACCTAACCTAACCTAACCTAACCTAACCTAACCTAAACTAAACTAACCTAACCTAACCTAACCTAAAGAAGATGAGGACGAGGATGATAAAGAAGAGAAGAGGTATGAAAAGGTTAATAAAATAGATGAAAGGTAAAGTAAAGAGAGAATTATGGTAGGATTAACGGATGAATAACCTGAAGTATTAATTTTGATGAATAAATTATATCTATTCATTCTAATATTTTTGATTTGAAGAGATTGCTTCCGAAAAAAAACAAGGAAAATAATCGATCAGAGAGAAACAGGGATAAAAGAAGAGAGGGAAACACGAATGAGAAATAGAGAAAACTAGTGAAAGGAGGGAAGAAGGAAGAGGCGATAAGAGGGAACTGTGAAAGACGACAACACTAACTTTTACATTTCTTGCCATCCCTAAAGTCAGTGATTAGCATTTAAATGTAAGCAAACAACACGAAAAAAAAGAAATAAAATAAAAAAGGATACTGCAACTTCTTCTCCCTCGATGACAGAGAGAGAGAGAGAGAGAGAGAGAGAGAGAGAGAGAGAGAGAGAGAGAGAGAGAGAGAGAGAGAGAGAGAGAGAGAGAGAGAGAGAGAGAGAGAGAGAGAGAGAGAGAGAGAGAGAGAGAGATGCAGTGTGTAGGCTGAAATATGATAGGAAGAATGTGTTTATCAATATATGGAGATTATTTAGCCCTATCTCTCTCTCTCTCTCTCTCTCTCTCTCTCTCTCTCTCTCTCTCTCTCTCTTACTCTGCCTGTCTGTTCTGTAAGATAGTCTGTCTGTCACCTTTGTCTGTCTGTTAGTCTCCTCTTGTCTTCTTGCATATTCGTGTCACTCCTTTCTGTTTCCTAGATCTGTTTTTCCTTTTTTTTTGAGTCTGTCTGTCTATCTATTCGTCTGTTTGTCTGTCTGGCTGTCTGTCTGTTTGTCTGTCTGTCTGTTTGTCTGTCTGTCTGTCAGTCTGTCTGCCTGTCCCATAACTTTGAATGTTTTACAGTAAGAGAAAATATTAGCTTCAACACTCAATTTGTGGCTCGAAGTTGCTAAGAGAAAAAAACAAGAGGAAGAGGAAGAGGAGGAGGAGGAGCAGGAGGAGGAACACACAGGAAGAACAAACAGCAACAGGCCTGCTGGCCCTTACGAGGCTGTTTGTGAGTACACTATCTACTCTAGAGTGAAGGATACAGGATAGTAAGGGTGAAGGCTTCTCTCCCCAGCCATGGCTGGCAGGGAAAGGAAGGCCAACCAAGACCAGACTGTCACTACTGTCACTACCACTACTGCTACCACTACTTCCTGGCAAGCGATGTCAGGCCACTAGCGACGTCTTTTGAATCGACATTTCGTAAGTTAGGTACATCAGGATGAACTTACTTAAAGTTTGCTACGTTAACGGATAGTATTTTAGTTGTGGATTGGCTTCTAAATATTTGTCAAGTCTATTTTTGAACGTAGTAATTGTTTTACTGTCGACGACATTGGCGGGCAGGGAGTTCCAAACGTTAACGATCCGATTGAAAAAGAAGTGCTTGGCTTTGTTTGATGTGAATCTTTTACCAGTAATCTTAAAAGAATGATGTCTTCTTGTTATATTTGATCAATCAAAAGTAATGTAATCTTCTGTATTGATATTATCGAATCCTTTGATTATCTTGAACATTTCAATGAAATCCCCTCGCATCCTTCGTTTCGGTGGTAATGGCAGGTTAAACATAACTTATTGCCAGTATTAACCCTTACACTGCCGAGGTCTTTTCTAAGTGTTCGATTTATAGATTTTAAAAAAAATTATGATTTTATTCAAATTTTTTTTATTAATGATAAAAATAAATATTAATGATAAAATTATATAATAATGTAAAAATAAATAATAATGATAAAAATAAATATTAATGATAAAAATAAATATTAATGATAAAAATAAATATTAATGATAAAAATAAATATTAATGATAAAAATAAATATTAATGATAAAAATAAATATTAATGATAAAAATAAATAATAATGATAAAAATAAATATTAATGATAAAAATAAATATTAATGATATAAATAAATATTAATGATAAAAATAAATATTAATGATAAAAATAAATATTAATGATAAAAATAAATATTAATGATAAAAATATATATTAATGATAAA
>JAPQNM010000046.1:7575637-7585637 GCA_029783475.1 Metacarcinus magister
AAGTAAATATTAATGATAAAAATAAATAATAATGATAAAAATAAATAATAATGATAAAAATAAATAATAATGATAAAAAATAAATATTAATGA
The DNA here is from genome assembly GCA_029783475.1 of Metacarcinus magister. NCBI lineage: Eukaryota > Metazoa > Arthropoda > Malacostraca > Decapoda > Cancridae > Metacarcinus > Metacarcinus magister. The sequence continues at coordinate 7,575,731 of JAPQNM010000046.1, forward strand.
TAAAAATAAATATTAATGATAAAAATAAATATTAATGATGGAGGAGGAGGAGGAGGAGGAGGAGGAGGAGGAGGAGGAGGAGGAGGAGGAGGAGGAGGAGGAGGAGAAGGAGGAGGAGAAAAATAATAACTAGGAGTAAAATGTAGGAGTGGAAAGAATATAAAGATTCAGGAAATGTTCTCCTTCACCTTAAGATTTGTGAGTTTAATGATTGTCGTAACCTTCCTTTCTTCCTCTCTTTTCTTATTTTTATCTCACTTTCTCTCTCTCTTTCTTGTCTTTTTGAATTTCCTATTTTTCTTGTGTCTTGTACTTTTTTTTTATCTTTTTCTTTATATCAGTTTTTTACACTTTATCAATTTTCGTTATATATCTACTTTTTTTCTTTATTATTATTATTATTATTGTTACTATTATTATTATTTTTTTTTTTTGACGGCACAGGAAAAATCAGTTCTTCGCTTCTTTAAACTCCTATTCTATTCTCTCTCTCTCTCTCTCTCTCTCTCTCTCTCTCTCTCTCTCTCTCTCTCTCTCTCTCTCTCTCTCTCTCTCTCTCTCTCTCTCTCTCTCTCTCTCTCTCTCTCCCCTTTGTCACTCCTTTTTAATAATCCTATTCCCCTTCCCTTCTTCTCCTCCCTCACACGGTCACTCATGTAACTTATCATTCCCGTCAGAGAGAGAGAGAGAGAGAGAGAGAGAGAGAGAGAGAGAGAGAGAGAGAGAGAGAGAGAGAGAGAGAGAGAGAGAGAGAGAGAGAGAGAGAGAGAGAGAGAGAGAGAGAGAGAGAGAGAGAGAGAGATTATCATAAGGTTGTCTGGATCTACTGAAATTTTACGAGTAGATTTCAATTAAGGAAGACACACGCTCCCTTTAACTTTCCTCCTTCCCCTCCCCCCTTAAACCAAGCCTTAGTTTCGTTATTAGCTCCCCTTCCACCCACGCACCCTGCCGCTCCCTCCCTCCCTCCCTGCTACAGCGTGGAGGTCATGCAAGGTACAGTACTTAGTTCGAACGTAGACGAGGGTGTAGAAGGTGTGGTGGTGGTGGTGGTGGTGGTGGCTATGGGTTTTTTCAGTGGTTGTGATCTCTGTGGTGTACTGTGGAAGGTCATGCTTGCCGCTGTCTTAGTCTGAGTTACGTATTAACATCCCCAGAGGAGGTGCCGCGGTTGCCTACTTAGAAGTGAGTGTTCGAAGTAATGGTAGCCAGTGTCCGGCAGCGGAAGGCTCCTCTCTGACGTGTCTACCGAGGCGAGGGACTCTACTACTACTACTACTACTACAATCGTTCATTATCGATCAAGGTATGGTGCTTCTGACTTACAAGATCAATAGTGAGTTTCCCTTACCTGGCGCCCCCACACTCCCTTCCCCTTATCAACTCTCCCCGCCCCGCACAGGCAACAGTGACGCCCCGCGGCGGTGACGCACCGCTGCTTCCCCCTCACACTGTTCCCACGCCATGGCAAAGATGGAGAATGGGAAGGATTGCAAAGTCCGTCAACGACTCCTTCGGCGACACACGGAGGAAGAACCATCCACGCCTCAGAGCAGAAGACAAGTGAAGCGGTCAACCTCTGCTGGTGAGCGAAGAAGGGAGGATGGTCACTACAGGGAAGAGAACGTCGCTTCCCGCCATCCATCATCCCTGTCCGACCCGCTCTCTTCCTTAGAGGTTAGGGCGCGGCGACTAGCGTGGTCTCGGAGCGAGTCTGTCACACCTTCATTGAAGCAGCCAACAGAGAGCCGCCCTAGGGAGCTGTGTGACACGCCCGTCTCGTCAACAGTCCACCAGCGATGTCCTGCACGCCTCCCCTCTTCCTGCTACCCAGACACAAGATGTCAGAAAGGAAGTCCCTGAGGCCTATCCATGGGTCGGTACTGGTTTGGAGATCACGAAGGTGGAACCTGCTTCCAAGGGAAGTCAAACCCGACGTGACCAACACAGACAACGTTCTGACTCTTGGCCTGAGGTCACTTTGCGGGGTGCAGCCAGACGCGCCTCCCTCACGACCCTCGCCCATGTGACTTACAGAAGCAGGCTGCAAGTGGAGCCTTATGATGGTCTGACCGTCCAGAAGGCACCACTCCTTACCGGACCCAGCAGGGGCGAAGCACCACCTTTGTCTGGTCACGAAGCGGATGAGGAAAGCGACGGAGAGGACAGTGACCAAGCCACACCAGCCAAGCCTCGCGGGTACTGGGCCGGGGGAGGCTCAACTTTTCTTCCTTTTAGCAAACTGTTCACTAAACCCCGACAGGTAGACGAAGATCTGGAGGTTGGGAACACCTTCCGGCAACTCAGCCAGTCTGAGCAAGAGGTCATTAATAGGACTCGCCGAGTGCTGAAGCAGCGGCTCACCTCAGCCAACAGGCGGCGAGCCAGCAAGGATGACAAGGTACAGTTAAGCATTTTCGTCAATCCACCTGATGACGGTGACCACAGCAGCGGCGAGGAGTTCCGTTTGCCGTTCTTTCGCACCTCCATTCCAATCCAAACTGCCGCTGGAGACTACCAAGAAGACAACACCCAATCACCAGAGGACGGCAGCACGCCGCCACACCTGCTGCTCAGGAAGGGAAGACCTCAATCGGTGATGAGAAGAATTCCCAGAGGCAGACGGGTAATGGGGAGTGGATTTTTCCGCAGGCCACGGCGTCAGGAGGTGACCACGATGATGTCACAAGTCAGCCCCGTCCCCAGCGACCACGAGTCACGTCCAGAACGCAACGCGCCTCAAGGCCAAGGTGGACTCCTACAAGCCATCCTCACTGACGCCGAAACTTACACAGTCAACAGGGAGCCTCGCACCAACGTCTCCACCAAAGTTCGGCGCGGCAGGAGGTGAGGGAAAACATGTCAAAAATGGACTTTGTATGAACCACACTCTTTGGATGTAACTTCTGTAACTAATGAACACTGTATTCACACTAGGATAACCATGTGACAGTTACAACAACTTAATGTAAACTATAACTGCAGCTCACGTGGATACATGAACCAACACTTAACACTCATATCAGAGAAGGATAAAATAGTATTATATTAGAACACATGAACAATAATTTAATTTCAACACATCCCATAAGGCGCCACACACACACACACACGTACACAATGTTGAGTAAAAACAAAGATAACACTTCGCGCTGAGTGTAATACCTAACGAGCAGCAGGAAGACAGAGGGGAGAGAAACTCATCAACTAACCTTCCATTGCTATCGAATATTAACAAAAAACGGGAAGAGTGTTTCTGTCATTACAACACTCGTATGTAAAAATAGATGCCGATAAAAAGTAACCGAGTACACGCTGCCTTGCTTATCAAACTAGACAAAGTAACGCAATTAAGTACTTCGTGGCTGGAATATTTAAACAAACTCAAATACATTAACATTTTGTGTCATACATTCTCCCTTTGCCTCTCCACACAGGACGCCCTCGCTGCTGTGATGCTTTAAACACAGCCTACAGGTGACTCCTTACTACAGCCATTACCCGCTCACTACAAAGGCACCAAAATAACGCCGCTGTTGCTATTGTACGACGCTACATAAACGTGAACTGATCATTTTCTTTCCACGATAAGGTTCTTCGTGCGTAAACATCTATTCAGTCATTAATTGCAAATCTTTTTAGTATTGAGGGAGGCGAGTGAAAACGTGAACATAATGAGATAGATATTCGTGCGTGTTTCTCATACTCGTGTTTATCCTCACTACGTCTTCACCTTGGGGTTTTAATCTTCTTGTTTGCTCTCCTAACATTAGCCTTCATCTCTTAGTGTATGAGAATCTTTAGGATGAGATTCTAATCGGTGCACAAACAATAATTGAAGAAAGGAGGAGACAATGCGTGTTTTCCTTAACTTATCGATGTAATAAATAGATATTATGAGACTTTATATACCACACACACACACACACACACACACACACACACACACACACACACACACACACACACACACACACACACACACGTTTATGTAGTTTAAAACGTCGTTGGGTGTATTTCTTAAGGAGATACAAGAAAAATGTAGTGATTTACTGCAAGACTTGATAATGTAAATGTATGAGCAACGGTGGCTCTAAGAACGCAAACTTTGATGTTTTATTTATAGGTAATGTTAGTTTGCAGAGAGACAAGGAGGGAGGGAGAGAGGGAGGGAGAGAGACAGGGAGAGAGGGAGAGAGGGAGAGAGGGAGGGAGAGAGGGAAGGAAAATAACACTCAAAATAGTATGAATGACAACTAGGAAAACTTTAGGACTTCATCTTTGTGGGAGTATGACAAGTATGTACAGTCCCTTAGGAGCAAGTAACTCACAATTTATTAGTCATGAGGAAACGCCACAAACAGCTGGTAGAGAATGGTTTTATATATGTATTATTTGGATATAAGAATTGACACGTGGTTAGCTGTGTAAACTAGACTCTCTCTCTCTCTCTCTCTCTCTCTCAGGAGGTGTTTTCTCATTTCAACGACCATTTCACAGTTGTGTTAAGGGCGCACCAAAGTACAGCCTCCCTCCAACCTAACCTTGGTGGTGCTAGAGAGATCAGCAAGTTTTCCATCGCTACATTGAGTCTACTTATGCTTGTGTTTAGAAGAGAGGGTGAAGGGATATGTGTAGTGGGTCTGATTGGAAAGTTTATTAATTATTTTGTTTTAAACCTTGAAGAGACGAGAGAGCGAGAGAGAGAGAGAGAGAGAGAGAGAGAGAGAGAGAGAGAGAGAGAGAGAGAGAGAGAGAGAGAGAGAGAGAGAGAGAGAGAGAGAGAGAGAGAGAGAAACCCTGCTTTCAACAGATTCCTACCCCCTGGTGGGACATTCTGGAATCAAAAACTCTCCTTCTATTTCTTTCCTTGCAAGAGCGAGCAAAAATACACACAAAAAAAAGAAGAGAGAGAGAGAGTGAGAGTGAGAGAGAGAGAAAAAAAAAGAGAAAGAGAGAGAAAACCCAGAAATAGTTGTTGCAGCAATGAAAAAATAAAAAAGATAATAAAAAAATATATATAAAAAAACTGATTTGAAGTGACAAACTTTTCTATATATATATTTTTTTTACCCTCATTTCATATTCTTTTAAAATACACTCATAATAATAATAAAAAAATGTTTGATTAGATTTGCGTGTCTACTCGTTCTCGTTAGCAATCAAGAAGCAATAATGAAAACACAAAGTTACAATTGACTTCACCTGTCAACACACACCTGACTTGTTACCTGAGATGGAAAAAAAAACGCATGGAGGCGAAGGAAAGAAGATATACTGAGAGAGAGAGAGAGAGAGAGAGAGAGAGAGAGAGAGAGAGAGAGAGAGAGAGAGAGAGAGAGAGAGAGAGAGAGAGAGAGAGAGAGAGAGAGAAAGAAAGAAAGAAAGAGAGATAGTAGGTGAAACAAGGTATGCAAGCTGACTAACACATACCTCTTCTTTTATTTCTCTCTCTCTCTCTCTCTCTCTCTCTCTCTCTCTCTCTCTCTCTCTCTCTCTCTCTCTCTCTCTCTCTCTCTCTCTCTCTCTCTCTCTCTCTCTTTAGAAAGGTCCACCTACAAGTACACATCAAGACGGAGCGAATCGTGTCTTCAGCCGAGGATGAAAAGGTGGACAGTACCGAGGCGGGGAAACCGGTAATACAACAAGGTAAAGGCCGGACAGGAAGCACCTCTCACGTAGACTATTCTTACCTCTCTCTCTCTCTCTCTCTCTCTCTCTCTCTCTCTCTCTCTCTCTCTCTCTCTCTCTCTCTCTCTCTCTCTCTCTCTCAATCTACCTATCTCATATTTCTACCTTGCGTCTCTTCTTTCCTTCCTTTTTATTCCTTTTTTTCTCAATCCCTTCCTCTCCTCTCACCCTCTCCCGCCAGACCCCCCGAGGAGCCCCCAGGACCCCAGAACAATGGGTGCGAGGGTAAGGGGTCGCCTCCCGTCGCTACTACCGCCCACACGCCGCCCCTCCGCCCACACACCTACACACGCCCACGCTTCTAAGGATAAGGACAAGCTGAGACAGATTCTAGAGGTGTGTGTGTGTGTGTGTGTGTGTGTGTGTGTGTGTGTGTGTGTGTGTGTGTGTGTGTGTGTGTGTGTGTGTGTGTGTGTGTGTGTGTGTAGGTGTATAATAAATATTTTTCCATTTGAATAAGTCTTGCAGGGTAGTGTATTTTTCTCATATATACGATTTTATGACTGCTGTCTAACGTCCTCTGAGAAATGTTCACCTTGGAATGCATTTCATCATCTGGTGGGAATTTGGCCTCTAATTCACAACCTGACATTTTCAAACTTAACAGAGAGCTTGTGGTTATTTTATAGTGACGCATCCATCTTCCTTCCCCCTCCCGCAGGAACCAGCCAATGTAAACTGACGGAATTACAACACAAACTAAAACATAACTGTGCACGTAGCTCTAGTAGGTTATAATCTTAAACCACCTCACAGTTACAATCTTCTGAACTTGAGTAACCTTCGTTTCTCCTCACATTTGCATTTCGTCATACATTGTAGATCATACCTGGCAGCGGCCCCCCATTGGTTGGATTCCTATCGTCAGTGCTGAGTCTTACTAATCTTGCTGACTTGTAAATCCTTCGGTGGGCGACACTGGTTCTATCAGTACTAGTGTTGCCTTGGCATCACCAGGGACGTCTGACTAATGTTTCTTGATGCTAAGGGGCGAGGGGTGTGGCTATCGCATACCTAAATATCTAACGCACTTGCTGTGATATTTATTATAAGATTATATTGAAAAATGAACAAACACACATACATATATACATACCGCCCCTTCCCACAGACAAACTCGCAGACTGGTGCACATCAAGCAAACAATGTCTTCGCCAGGAATGATCATGTTTCCCCTTCTTCTTCCCCTCTCCCTCCTTCCACCCCAGGTATGCGCCGCTAAAGTGGAGGAGTCGCTAGTGCTGAGTCGCCGGCTCAACTCAGGTGGCATCTTGGTTTGTCTCGATACTCTGCAAAGGTAAGGTTTTGGCGGCAACCCAACCGTGTGGAAGCGAAATTGACTTATTGTCTTGATATGTTGTAGTAAAAAGGACTTTGGTTAACGTAGTATTGTCGTGTTTCTATACGTATTATTTTACCAAGTTGAGTTTTGAAATCTGAAGGGAGAGAAAAACATTAAAGAAAGAAAGAAAGAAAGAAAGAAAGAAGGAGAGACAGACTGACTGATTGACTGACAGAAACAGGCAAACAGACAGACTAAACAGACAGACAGACAGACAGAGTAGCATACAGACAAAATGAAAGAATTCGATACAAATATTTTTTCACTACTAATTCCTTTTATCATTCCTACGTTCTCCTTGTGTTCCAGGGGTCTGATGTCCCCCACGGAATACAGAGTTTATCAAGAACACCTGCAGGAGGAGAGGGATAAGGAGCAGCAGGTGAAGGAGGAGCAGAGGAAGGAAGAAGAGGAAGAAAAGAAAAGGCGTAAAGCGTCTGTTCGGAGGAATAACTCTCCATATAAACGATGAGGAGTGTTTGATTGTCTTACATGAGTTTGGATTCAAATAAATGATTCTAAGTTTTTGTCTATTTTGGTATCATTGCTTAAGCTGCATCTCCACCTATAATGATGAACTGTAATATAACAATAATTTATAAACACCACAAGCAAGAATAGAATATATGTGTGTGAGTGTGTGTGTGTGTGTGTTCGTAGTAGACATGTGTTGCTAAAATATTCACTCACACAGTCCCGTCATTTTCTAAACTTTAATGACTTTGATTAACACATTTATTGCTCTCTCTTTAGTGCGAATAATCCAATTGACACGTTTTTTTTCTTCACTACAACGTCAACGGAATTATAGAGAAAGTTTTATTTTTATAAGAGGAACGTGTCTTCAGTAATTTAAATCACCTTTTCTCCGCCTTTAAGTTCGGAAAAAAATATATAACTTAATTTTTTTCATATAAGTCTTGATTGTCTTCTCTTTTCTGTGCACTTATTTCTTTACCTCGCCTGTGTGTGTGTGTGTGTGTGTGTGTGTGTGTGTGTGTGTGTGTGTGTGTGTGTGTGTGTGTGTGTGTGTGTGTGTGTGTGTGTGTATTTCTGCGTACATCACACATTATCTTAAACATTTATCTTATCTTCCTCCCTGCCCTCCTACGCTCATAACCCCGGTCGTTCATCACCAGCTGTCCTCCTTCTTTCCCTCCCTCTCACCCTCACCCAGTACCTACGTGTAATACTTTCCCTCATTACCTCTCAGCCAGGTAAGCGCAGCGGAACCACCTCACTTGCACACCTTACCATGACGGAAGAAAGAAAAAAAACATGAGTATATTTGATCATTATAAATTCTAAAGTTAAAACTCACCATAACCTTTACGTGTTCTAAAAAAAAAAATATATAAGGTGATGCATGTTATATAAAGTTAATGAGGAATTTAGGGCAGTGAGAGAAGTAAGACAAGTGTGTTTTTTTTTCTTTCCCACCTCCCTCGTTTGGTTTTTGGTCTGAGGTAAGTTGGACATGTTTTGACACGAGTCTATGATTGGCCAATTTGCCATCCTAGCTCATTATTGGTCCGCTGCGTCACCCCAATTATGGTTGTTTTTAACCCAGCAGAGACGGACAAGCTCTCTTATTGCCATCCTCTACAGTTCTACCATCTCTCTCTCTCTCTCTCTCTCTCTCTCTCTCTCTCTCTCTCTCTCTCTCTCTCTCTCTCTCTCTCTCTCTCTCTCTCTCTCTCTCTCTCTCTTTCTCTCTCTCTCAATCGTAGTGGAAGAATGCTGCGTGAGACAGGCAACCTATCCATCACTCATGACTGCTTGATGTAAACACACGTGGCCCTTCACACTGGCACTTGTTGCAGCGTGTTGGGAGACGGTCACTCACTTGAAGAAGGGCACATCCACGGCCACACACGCAAGGGTAGCCTATATACACGTAACATGCCAATGGTGTCCGTAGAGGTAGAATAAGTATTACATGATTATTCAACGGTGAAGGAGTAAAAATATGAGACCTTGATGTGTTTAGGTGTAATGTCCAGGATTAACCACCATAGACGCCGTAGTGATGACTTATTTTAATCGGGTTAGCAAGAAAATAAATAAATAAATAAAAAGGAACTCAACATCGCCAGCAGATGGAATAAATTTCTCTGAGTGGATTTCCTCGTATCAAAAGGGTAACTTGTTTAGAATGTTTACGCTTGGTCTGGCCGCGTTGGACTCCTTAATGATGCTGTACACGGGGGTTTGAGGAGGAGAAAGAACACGTAATCGAGTTCTCTGTACAGCAGCATAAAGGCAAACATTCAGGATCAACAGGAGTACCAGATTATCTTATTGTAGTTTTATAAAAAAGAATTCAAATAAATCTAAAACCGGAACCTGACTACCTACCTATGTGATGTAAAATAAGGTGAGGAATCAGTGCTACACGTTAGAATACTACTACTACTAATAATAAAAACAATAATAATAACAATACGTAGATACATTTAAGATTCCTCCAGAACTTATGGCTCTTTAAGAAACATTTATTGACCGTATAAGTAACCAAACCGCCAAGATGATATTAAAGACCATAGTATAAACAATGCATGACCAACGCCGGCGATCGAAGGGATGGAGGCATTGATCCTTCCTTCCTTACCTGATAACCTGGCTCATTACTGCTTCAAGAATGTTAAGTGTCATCAACATAAAAGATTCATCCCCACGTAGTGATCGATACTGTACTTCACTGTCACGGTTCATTATATACACACCATCGGGACGGACTATATAGCGGATGTCGATGTTCCACGTGATTCAAAGCAAACTTGTTAATCCTGTATAGTTATGTTGTCTCTTCCACATTGTAAATTAAATAAATAAATAAATAAATAAGAAGAAAAAAACTACCTAAGAAAGCCT
>JAPQNM010000046.1:7590637-7625637 GCA_029783475.1 Metacarcinus magister
CTCATCTCATACCTTACACTCCCTTCTTGTGAATGTTGTGTGTGTGTGTGTGTGTGTGTGTGTGTGTGTGTGTGTGTGTGTGTGTGTGTGTGTGTGTGTGTGTGTGTGTGTGTGTAAATGCATCACATGTCATCAAGAATCACCTCCCATATGCGTTCCTAAGCTTTAAACTGCGAAGATACAAGTGTTACGGCTACAGCGAGCATGTGTCATATCGTATACAGCTTTCGAAGACAATGCAACATATATACAGAAACAGTAGAGCGTTAATGCCGCCTCTTATTCATTCTCAGAAGTGAACGCTGGCTTAGTGATGCATTGGGTAGACGCTGATACCTTGACGTACTAGCAAAGGAGAGCATTGGGAGGCTAGCTAAAAAGTACGTCCCCATAGATCTGTTTCTGTTTGTATTCCTTTGTAATCATGGGAGCCGTTACGCCCAGCATCCCTCATCGCGGCGGACAAATGAACGTCGTGCTCCGAGTTGATGTTGTCATTAAATGTGGAATTAATAAAGTAGATTTCACTAACTTATTAATTGCATTTAAATAATATTAACGTGATTATAATTAGTATGTATATTCGTGACGCGTGGCTGACTCCAGGAGTGTTGGAATGAAGCCTCACTTATGTATAGTCATCGATACCTTTACTCCTTCACATCTTTTTGTTTTGTTCCTTTACTTTATATATGGTCGTCTCCTTATAATTCCTCTCTCATGATAGCAATGGCATGTATTCTATAAAGTCTAATTCTTCCCCTTGTTTCCTTTCAAAGTAGTTTATTCTTTCGGTAATACTAAAATTTTGAATATATATTTTTCGACTTTATTTCGCCTGACTAATCGTATTTACGGTCGATTTTATCATTACTAACATAACTTGATAAAAAAAAATAGTTCTTAATATGACAACGATTTGCTCAGTGGTGTAAATTAAGCTTAAACTATCGAGACACACGCATAGAAAGTTTGCTATTATGCTATAAAGCGTTCAGCTGAAACACACCCTCAGAATGGACTACAGAAGCAACATAAAAATAAATAAATGTTCAATACGTATGAAAAATGTGCATGAAAACTATTCCTATTTGTATTGTTACCGTGGGTGTCATGAGACAAGATCAACTGAGCGGCAACATTCTCCTGCAACTCTATGCTGACACCACACAGAGGGCGGGCTGGCCATCTCTAAGCGACCACGAGGCTGAGGGGCTGAGGGGGAGCGGGAGGCAGGTATAGCAATGTTCACGGGAGAGGAAGGGGTCAGGGGTGGCTTAGGTAGGAGAATTTCAAGCACTCATTTGAATTTTTATACGTAATCATATAATCAAATTAACCAATCTGTCGCGTCGCGGTGATGAGTTTAACAATGGTGGCTACTGATCCGTAGTCTGACCTGACACACTGACCAGTCAACTCAAGCGTGATTTGTTGTTCCCTTGGCCGGTAAATGTGCAGGGAGTGTGATGACCTGGAGAAGTAAATCATGTAACTCAGCAACCCTTGATCGCGTGAGTGTATCAATTATTTCACAGACACACAAGGGGAAAGAAGCACAAGGAATCTACTGACTAATTGTTGCATGAACCTAAATTTTATGTTTTTACGTATAAATATAGCTGTGTGGAGTTTAGTATTTCCTTATATGTATTATTTTTTTTTACTAGCTGAGAAGAAGGTCATTATTTTTGATGAGTGAAAGGAAAGAGTATAAATCAAACACTAACATCAGACAATCAAATTTCTCAGAGCGTAATATAAAATTGAGTAAGAAGACGCATTTCATAAACCTAACATAGATAACCAAACCTGTTCATTCCTTCCCTGTGACTCCTACGTGACTGGTGGCGTGACAGGGCGTGGCTACAGATTTCCAAGATTCCTGAGTAATGTCAAACAAGTTCTCTAGTCTGGTGTCTGGGTACAACTTGCTGCTTGGAGACACTTTGGCAAGGCGGTGGTTTGAGGCGTTCCTGTGCCTGGTGGTGGTGGTGGAGGGAACACTTGCATCTGTTGTTACCTAAGGGCAGCCACTCCCCTTCCCTTCCTCCCTTTACAGAACTTCGCTACCAAAATCGTTGCTATTGGGAAATGATGCTGCACCTGCGTCTACAATATGCATGCTGAGACCATCATCAACACACACACACACACACACACACACACGCAATTAGGAGACTCGTTTTGCTCTTTTCCTTCATTTTTGGAAATATTAAAGTCCTATACATCATGAATATTATATGAGGAAGGAAGAGGTTGGGGTCGTGTATAGGGAGGAGGAGGGGGAGTGAAGAGCAGGGGAGTGGATGAAGGAAGGATGGATGGATGGATGGATGGTTTGGGGAGAGGAATGGAAGAGGTGAGGAATGTGTTGAGCTGCATATCCATTTGCATACTTTATTGGTGTGTGTGTGTGTGTGTGTGTGTGTGTGTGTGTGTGTGTGTGTGTGTGTGTGTGTGTGTGTGTGTGTGTGTATATAATAGACAAAAATAAGGCTCAGACGCTCGTAAATACAGAAAGAAAGAAAAACAAAACATAAAAATATACATTCCAGACAATACTTTCTTAGCTTTCTCCAACCTTTTACACTTTTCTTTCCCCCAACTATTTTTGTTTACGTTTCTTCTCTTTTATTTTCCGTTTTGCTTCTGTTTGTCTTTTTTTATTTTTCTTCCCCCTAACATATTCTCGTCGTTTTTTGTGCCGATCATTCTGTACACACACACACCACACACACACACACACACACGCACGTCTGTCAAACTCAATCTTCTTCACATTTCTTTACCTCAACTATTCTTGTTTACGTTTGTTCGCCTTTTTTTTTTGTCTCTTCTTTTTTCCCCTAACAAATTCCTGGCGTTTTTGTGCCTATCATTCTGTACACACACACACACACACACACACACACACACACACACACACACATGTCTATCACACTCAATCTTTACCTTTCTCTCTTTACTGTACTGACACAACTAAGACAAACTGTAACATCAACTGGTCTTTGTCTTCCTTCCTCCACGTGTCTCTTGGAACTTAACACAATGACTAATTCTCAGCATCAACCTCGCGCCCTTTCTGGGATGAATTCCGCTGTGAGACAAGGTGGATAGGTGGATAGGTGGATAGAAACTGTGAGGCAGAAGTGGAACAGACAGGTCAGGGATGTGGGTGGGAAAGGTTGAAGTGTGTGTGTGTGTGTGTGTGTGTGTGTGTGGAAGGTCGTGGTTGTGGCGTTAGTCATTGTAGTCTATTAGAGAGAGTCAGTGAAATAATATCTAACATCAGGAAAAGTAGAGCAGATTTTACGGTTTTAGTGGAATGGAAGTGACTAAAATGTATTACTTGATCTATTGGATGCGGTGCTATGAGAGAGAGAGAGAGAGAGAGAGAGAGAGAGAGAGAGAGAGAGAGAGAGAGAGAGAGAGAGAGAGAGAGAGAGAGAGAGAGAGAGAGAGAGAGAGAGAGAGAGAGAGAGAGAGAGAGAGGAGAGAGAGAGAGAGAGAGAGAGAGAGAGAGAGAGAGAAAAAAAAAGTTATAATCACAATGCACAATTATAGAGGATGAAGACACATAAAGAGGAGGAATGGGACGAGAAAAGGAGGAAAGGAGGGAAGGTGGGAAAAATAGGAGATATAGAGGGAAGGAGGGAAGGAAAAAAGGTGACAGACCGTACATTCCTGTCGAAATATTCAACAAGGTAAGACTTTCTTCTCACCAACAAGTTGAATCTCTCTCTCTCTCTCTCTCACTCTCTCTCTCTCTCTCTCTTTCATCTAATAAAGCTTTAGTTAATTTCGAGCCTCATATTCCTCTTTAATAAACATAACACCAGCAAATATTTTCACTCTTACCCATTATTACTACCCGTGCTAACCTTACCCCTTCCCCCTGCCAACCCTTCCCCTTCCCCTTGCCTCCCCCCACACCACCACCACCACCACCACCTCCCTCACGCAGCCTAACCTAAGCTAATAGTAATACCGCGCCTGGTACAGTATATTCTTGACGTTGAGTGTGAACTAAACTACCAACAATAACATGCATGAAATAATTTATGGAACTGCATTCATATTGACACGTGAAGTCTTTAATAATACAGTTGATTGCATTATTAACATTATTAGTTTGTTATTATTATTTTTTATTTTCAACTTTGTGTGGGTGTGTGGGTTTCTGTCGCGTCAATTTCGTTATGCTTTTCCTCCCTCTTTCTAAGGTGTTGGCAGGCGTTTACTTGGCTTTATTGGAGGAGCTGCCTGTGCCCTTCCTCCTCCTCCTCTCCTCCTCCTCCTCCTCCTCCTCCTCCTCCTTCTGTCTTAATTATCACACGTCCTCCTCCTCCCTGTCGTCTCTTCTCTCAACACAATATGACGTCATGGAAAATACCTTTATACCTTGAAGCCTCTTGTTATCGTATTGGTTAACGAGACAACACCTGGTGGAGGAGGAGGAGGAGGAGGAGGAGGAGGAGGAGGAGGAGGAGGAGGAGGAGGAGTGTATACATATTTGCTAACCCGTTTCCTTGGGCATCATCAAGGTGAGGTTTGTCATGCAAGTTGAAATATATTGTGTTTTTTTGTGTGTGTTTGCGCGGGAAAATTCGTAACAGCATAAGATTATTGTATTTTTTTCATTTTATCTTTTTTTCTATTTATTAATTTTTTTAGTAGGTTAGTGAAGCAAACTAAAACTAGATGATGAATTGACGGTGATGGTTTCCTATTGTTAGGTAAAGTTTAATGAAGTATAAAGCATAACGTGTGCAATTAAAGTTATTTAGTTCAAGGTTCAAAGTGTAGCCGTATGTGGGAAAAGAGATAGAAAGATAGAAAGATAGATATAGATAGAGAGAAGAAAAAAAAAGTGTGTGTGTGTGTGTGTGTGTGGTTCCTCTCATAAGCGGATGTTGGAGACGCTTTCAATGACCTAATAAGCAGGTAACTATTATAAAGGGTGTAGAGGCGAGGCGAGGCGTGAAGCAGCGCATCACCTCCACCCACACACCCTGCAAGCCTACAAGTCCTCACACATTACGACACCGATCAGACCAATAATTATATTTTGTATTACCAACTGAAAATACGAGCTTAAAATGTTTTCTCGCTTATTTATATTAATTAGATTTATGTTTTCCACTGTATTTTTTTTTTTTTTTTATCATACCACCAAATGTTGCAGGAAAATACACTTTCAATGTATTTTTGTTTTATTTCCAAGCCTGAATATAATATACGGAATCAATGCTGTGTACCACAAGGTCATACAGATCCTGATGAAGAATGCATAACAAACAACACTCGTTAATTGGATCACCACCGCTAATAATTCAAATCATTACCTAAAGGACGAACAATGGGAGAGTTTTGGACTACACACCCTCCCTATTGACACCCTGGATAAACATGAGACAAGGAGAGCAATGGAAAAAGAATGAGTAGCGGGTAAGAGCCTATAGATCTTGAGGCTCGCGGGGCTGGCTGGCTGGCTGGCTGGCTGGCTGGCTGGCTGGCTGGCTGGCCTGACACAGTGAATGTTCGCAGTCACGGGGGTCGATGTTGATGTGTTTTAATTGCTGCTGGAACGGAGAGGTTGTCAACGGAGGCAAATCAGTTCACTTGACGTCGGTAATGCGGGTGTTGTGCGTGTGTTGGGGCAGAACACAGTGCTTCGTGGTCAGTTTGATCATGATTACTCAAAGAAGAAAAAATAAAAAAACTAATAAACTGGAGTCCTCAGGGATGTGGCTTGTTGACTTGCATTTCACTTACATGCTACACTGCACATCGGTTTAGTTTACGCGCAGAGAGACTGTAGTTCTGACGCGTAACAGCCGTCGGTACAACACCTTTGCCTCATGTCACCAAACTTTGCCTTCTTCTGCCTCAACCCAAACAGCTGGGCATTGGGATCCACCTCGCTCCACTGATCTAGAAGGGGAACACCGCATTACTTACCCTACCAATCTTACACGTGTTACTATACCTATTTTTGTCTTAACACCAACACCTTCATCATCCAGGAAGGCGTTAAGATAAAAATAAATAAGAGTATAGCTTTGAAACTCCACACGTATAGTAATGATAACAGGAATAGATAGCCAAAGGTTGTAGAGGTACGGGAAGACGACAGCAAATGTGATGATGATGATGATGATGATGATGATGATGATGATGATGATGATGATGATGATGATGATGATGATGATGATGATGATGATGATGATGATGATGATGAACTAGTATCGATGTGGCAGTGGCTATAGTGTTCATAGTCATAAAATCTATCGAATCTACAGTCAACACACACACACACACACACACACACACACACACACACACACACACACACACACACACACACACACATACACACACACACACTCATCTCAACGAAAAAAGTTCATCACGTTTCCTTCTGTTCCTTGTGGTGATGATAGTGATGGTGAGATGCATTCCAAAGGTGATGACGGTATGATGATGATAGTAGGAAGTGATGAATAGTAATAATAACATCCGTGCATCACACAACATCACAACCTCTCACACACTCACCATACCACCGCTTCTTGCTGCGAGGACTGAGAGCGCTGGCGTAATATTCAGACGGTAATTCTGGAGAGAGATAGATAGATAGAAAAATAGATAGATGGATAGATAGAAAGGTAGATAGAGAAAGAAAAAATAACATTATATATATGAAAGTAAGCATACACTATCTATCGCATCACAACTTTTCATTAGATCGATACGAAATAACACAAAATCTCACTAAATCTCATTAGAACTGCTTTTACTGTCTGTATATACTTCATTTACTCTTTAGTATTTCCGGTATAATACAAATTGATAGAAATATAAAAAATATAAAAACAATAATAACAATAATAAAACAGAATATAACACAAAAGGCAAATAACTCGCCAACGAAAAGAAAGAAACAAGAGAAAAAAGAGATTGGCAATTACGCTTAATGCGAAGGTGACTTTTCAAATTAGACTTAATAATAATAATAATAATAATAATAATAAAACTACTACTACTACTACTACTACTACTACTACTACTACTACTACTAATAATAATAATAATGATAATGATAATGAAACGGATCTTGTCGTTACGTGTTCCACCATAACTCACTCACCAGTCTCAATAGAAGAATCCTTATTGTTATTCCATTCTTGACTCTCCCAGTACGAGACTGGACGCAGGTAAGGGGCTCCTGTGTGTGTGTGTGTGTGTGTGTGTGTGTGTGTGTGTGTGTGTGTGTGTGTGTGTGTGTGTGTGTGTGTGTGTGAGAGAGAGAGAGAGAGAGAGAGAGAGAGAGAGAGAGAGAGAGAGAGAGAGAGAGAGAGAGAGAGAGAGAGAGAGAGAGAGAGAGAGAGAGAGAGAGAGAGAGAGAGAGAGAGAGAGAGAGAGAGAAAGAGAGAGAGAGAGAGAGAGAGAGAGAGAGAGAGAGAGAGAGAGAGAGAGAGAGAGAGAGAGAGAGAGAGAGAGAGAGAGAGAGAGAGAGAGAGAGAGAGAGAGAGAGAGAGAGAGAGAGATTTATGTAAAGAAAGATTGAAAATATAACATTACATTTACAATTATTACTATATCACTACAATATATAACGTAGAAAGATTAGTTAAGTGAAGAAGAATGACCAGTAGCAGTAGTAGTAGTAGTAGTAGTAGTAGTAGTAGTAGTAGTAGTAGTAGTAGTAGTAGTAGTAGTAGAGACAGTAATAGCAACGGCAATTATCATTATTACTATTACAATTATAATTATCATCATCATCATCATCATTACAACAAACACTCACCATTCATTGCTTCAAGGTCGGACGGGGAGTACCTTGGGCTGTCTAAACTTTCCCGATAAGAAGGTAACTCGTATGAGGACCCTGGTGAGAGAAAGATAGATAGATAGATAGATAGAGACAGGTACATTAAACAAAGTACAATACCACACCAAGCACATGAGTAATGAATAATATATATATACATTAGTTCTACCATTAGTCGTATTACATCACAATAAAAACATTTGGCAACACAAAGAAACACTACACAAGATGAGAGAAAGCATTGTATTCCTCGCCACACATAAAGAAGAGGCGTAGAATAATGCGTAGAATTAGTACAAGCACACAAGATTGAGGCTGGTTGGCTAGGAAATGCAAGGGAAGGAAAGCGAGGTACAAGACACTCTCCTCTATACCAGTGCTAGTAGAAGGTGAAGGTTCATACGTAGATGAGGAAGAGATGTAACCTGGTTAGAGCCTTGCCCCATCTGTGTCTAATTTAAGCCCAGCAGTATATAGTGAGGCTGAAGATACACGTGTATGTTATGGTTGCATGAGAAAGTTATGAAAGTTATAAAGTGTGTTATCGTGTTTATTTTTTTTATGGATTTTTTTTGTGTCTATGAGTGGAAAGCTAATTTATTCTTTTTTTTTAGATTTTTGAATGGTTAAATATAATCTGGTGAGCGTCAAAGATAAGTTAACACACACACACACACACACACACACACACTCTCTCCAGCTCCCACACTAAGGACTGACTATCAAACAATCCTTATATACACGTACTTAAATACATGTACTTCATGAATAACTAAAAAAAAAACACAATTGTTACAAAAATGAAAAAAAGACAAAGTATTCGTTATAACAAAAAAATCAAATCACTATTACATCTACACTTTCTCTCGTGCAAGTTTCTTTACCCCTAATTCAACAACAGATCTCGTTAGCAAGGCGGGAGAGGTCAGACAACTTGATTATAGAAGTAACATGCCAGGTTCAGGTTAGCTCAGCAGCCCATGCCACAGCACCAAGGAGGCGGAGGTACTCACCGATCTCACCAGGACCAACAACAGGACCCCGAACATCCCTTGGAGGAACCCTTACAGTCATGATACCAGGACCAGCTGAGGGAAAAGAGAAAGAGAAAGAGAAAGAGAGAGAGAGAAAAAAAAAGAGAAAAAAAAAGAGATAATTGAAACATCATATGAATTAACAATGGTGATCTTTCGAACATATCTAAAAAGAAAGATATATCAAGACATCTCTGGAACTAAATTTGCTCTGACACCTGATTTGTACTACGTGTCAGGTTGCTGTTAATCTTAGAAAATAACACAAGAATGCCAAGAAAATGGTTATGCCTTTAAGAACGAACTATTGAACGAGATGTTATTCACAGCATCCGTCCTGCTTCACCCACACACGTACTACATAAAAACTACCTGGAATACCTGGAGTCCGTCGATCTGTAAGTTCTTTCATTTATTCTACACTCAGGATTCATATTTTCAGTTTGACGCAGACATGTAAGGGAAAGCAGCGGGAGTGCATCGTGATTAGCGCTGCACTTCACGACACCCGCGTTGGAAAGCCTGGCACTGACCGATCAACGAGGCTGTTCATGGTAATCCTCTTCAAGTAGTGAGGATTTCCAGTGAGAAAAAAAAATACGGAAAACACAAACCTTTTCACTATCACACTCGTAACTTTAACAACGGTTAGTTTCAGGGACTTTTTGGAAGAATAATGTAAGAAATAATTGATTTTAGGAATTACAGTGAGGACTTTTAAGGCAAGAAAGATTTCCCCTCACTTGGCAAGCTTGCAGAAGAAGGTGAACAGTAGAGTGAGCGTTGCAGGGTAGCGATCTCTCAAGCATACTGCAGATCCTCGTCTCCTGAAGCCTCCTCCTACTCGAACAGGATTTCATATTTTTCTTGAACTCAGTGTGACGTAAAGATACAATGACTCTTCGACGGGGAAGTGGAAAGATGGAAAGGAAACTATCATGGTATTTTTTTTTTCACCTATGTCTGTCTATCTGTCTGTCTGTTTGATCAAGTATGTGTGTTAAAATATTCTGATCTGTCTTGTTATGTTTCTTCTTCGATCTGTTTGTCTGTCTGTTTTTTTTTCCACTCATATTTCCAGTCAATTCTGTTCTTATGCCTCTCTTCTGCGTTCCAAATAAGCAATATCATGTATCTACCTTTTCATTCACCTCATCTTCCTCCTCCTCCTCCTCCCTCATTTGTACCTTCCTTCTACTATTCCCATTCCTCCCACCTAACTATTATATTCATACTATATTCTCCTCTTCCTTACCACCTCCTTTGCCTACAATTTTTCTTCCTTTTTCTTTTTTACCTTTTTTTCTTCCCTCCCGCCCTTTCCGTCCTTCTTGAGTGGGTGTGACGTTCAGGTAAGGCTCGCTGTCACACCTACTACATCTTGTTTTCTGCTGTGACGTCACGGTGACTGTTTTGATCGAATTCCACACGTCTTACATACGGTGGATGCGAAGCGAAGCGAGGCGAGACATGTTAGCTAGATCGAGAATTACTACAGAAAAAAGTGGAAGTCAAATGTGGACGGAATATGATCATCAGGGAAAGGAGAGTTATAATCCAATTTTTTTTCTTCTCTTTATCCAGCTGCAGTGCTTAATAGTTCTTTAAGAGTGTTAGGATATACAAGAAGACTACAATCCAATAGAAAACGGTCTCTTTTACCTCATAATTTACAGCGTCCACGTGTCTAAACGAAACATTTGACTATTTCAAGCGTTGGGTTTTAAATATAGAAATGCATTGATTATGATGGCTTGCTGCATGTTTGAGGTGATGAGGATGATTAATATTCTTGGAAGGAAATGCTAACACCCTTGTCAGGCTCTTTCCGTCAAGTCAGCTGCTGCTATTACCACAACAGACCCTAATTTCACTACTTTTCCCCGCCTTCAGCAACACCCAGTGGCGTGTAATTACCGACAAAGACGATAAAACAGGACACCAGACTCTCTTAAGGCAGATAACGATGCCCTCTGGTAGGAAAAAAAGGAAATATTACGAGAATTTCAAGTCTTCGTGGTGGTGGTGATGGTGGTAGTGGTGGTGATTGTGGTGGTGGTGGTGGTGGTGATGGGGGACACAAGTGAAAAGTTTTACTCCTGCTCATTAATGGGATTTAGGCAAGGAAAATTTTTCTAATGGAACACTTGACTCCTTGATGCAATAAATTATTCCTTTGGAAAAATCTTTATTAATTCTGAGGAAATGGTGAAAAATATGATCTCTCTTCTCTCTGATTGTGTGTGTGTGTGTGCGTGTGGGTGGGTCTCTCTCTCTCTCTCTCTCTCTCTCTCTCTCTCTCTCTCTCTCTCTCTCTCTCTCTCTCTCTCTCTCTCTCTCTCTCTCTCTCTCTCTCTCTCTCTCTCTTTCTTATACACTTGCGCAATAGACAAATGTTTTCACACAGTTTAAGTGCCGCGTGTCTTGGCATTGAATAAGCGAGTGTAAGATGCAACACAACACCTCATACACACACACCCTCACCAAACATGTCCCATCCTCATTGACGGTGACGATAACACTTCACTACTCATAATTACGCAAGTCATATGAGATAAATCTTTAATATAGCAAAGTATTAAATGATAGTCAGTTGTGAAGCGCCTTTAAGAATACAACATCAAGTTATTCCACCAGTTATTCCGGTATTCGAACCCTGGAAGATCTTATTACATACGTGTGTCTTTTGCTTGTCTCAAAGGTGTGCTAGCTTTCTTAATTGGCCCGAGAGAGAGAGAGAGAGAGAGAGAGAGAGAGAGAGAGAGAGAGAGAGAGAGAGAGAGAGAGAGAGAGAGAGAGAGAGAGAGAGAGAGAGAGAGAGAGAGAGAGAATGTACTGTTGTTATGCCTGTTGAATAGTCAATGTCTCAGTCTTACTCAATCTCCTCCTTTCTTCCTGTTTGCATAACCAGCTCGACAATTTTGCATCCGATATATAAAAGACGTGATGTCAACTCCTATCTCATCCATGTTCCTCGATAGATACCACAAGAAAAAAATAAATAAATAGGAAATAAATAATTAAATATATATATATGAAATCTTAATCTATTCATCTGGTTTTCATTAGTTAATAAGAATATCATATACTATTCAGCTCTCAAATACAAATTAAACTAAAAAAACCAAAGTGCTTCCAGTATTATACCAAATTTTCTATCATTTTCTTCTTACATTAAAAGGAGGCCGATCAATGGGTACAAAACACTTCAAACACACTAAGTCAAGTTGCATCTAAGTATAGTGTTCAATTTCACCACTTAAAACTACTGCATTAAGAGTGTAAGTGGAGTAGTATATGATGTCGCGTCTACCACTTAAAGTCAGGGAGTTGGTTGTTTTTTTTTCACTGCCAACAAAATATTATAAAAAAAAACCAGTATGCACAACGTAGTATCTTATTTCCCAGCACTCAGCCTGGCCGGGTGTGTTTCGTTGTCGTAAACTGATAAACTGTTCGATTCATCCACGATATACTAAGTTTATTCACGTTATAGATATGCGTTGAATTGCAGACCTATGTAAGTACGCTTATGGCAGTAAAAAATATGAGTATAATACTGAAAAAAGCCATACTTCTCATAAATCAAAAAAAAATATATATATATAAAACACCCATTTGCAAACACGGAAAATTGCAATCGTAGGTATAAATGCAAACAACAATGACAATAAATCAACCAGAAATAATAGTAAGTCATCCCTACAGCATGAGTTCATCGATTAACACAGCACACCACAGCAGCAGCAGCAGCACAGCACAAACACAGCAGGGGCGAGGACGGGGATTGCCAGTAACCTTGAGGCGTCCACGTGGCCTTGTACCCGCTACTAATGTTTGGTATGCCCGGAGGAGGAGGAGGAGGAGGAAGAGGAGGAGGAGGAGGAGGGAGGAGGAGGAGGAGGAGGAGGAGGAGGAGGGGAGGAGGAATAGTGAAGGAGGAAGAATAGTGAAGGAGGAAGAGAAGGAGGAGAGAAAATCGAGTTGAGCAGTTGGAGGGTTGACAGATAGACAAGTGAATGTACATAACTGAGACGACCAAGTTCTCCAACGAGCCAGAACAAAGCATCGGAAAGTAAGTTATAATAAGACACCAAGAGTACGTACTGCCAGGCCTTGTTCCCTCACCCTCACCTCCTTGACTACGCGGTAAGAATATGTTCCTGGCACAGACACATTCCTAGTGGCAATACCTTCAAGTCAAGCCGGTTTTTATGTATGTATTGGGAAGGAAGCAGTGACATATGAGGGCATGAAGTAGTGAGTGCGTGCGTGTGTGCGTGCGTGCGTGCGGGGAATTCAACCTCCCGTATCAGTGATCTCAGCCTGTCAGATCCATTGAGCTTCAGTGATTTATGATGCGAAAAAAAAAGTAAAAAAAAAAAATTGTAGTTTCTGAGAACGACCTTCCATCACACACCGTCTCCATTTTTTACTGAATTTTCCTCGTCACTCGAAGCCTGTTAAGATGAAGGTAACGTAACACACCTGAGTCCTTCCTTCCTTACCTTGGTGTGAGCTGTGCCGCCCAACACGCATACGGGTGAGCATACCACTGCACAGCTGGGAGACGAACATGCTGATGTCCCTGGCGGTGCACAGTTTGTACTTCTTGCTCCGTGTCATGAGTGCATCGCCGCCCGCCACCGCCACGACCAGGGCCACCACTGCCACCACGCCCACCACGGCCCTCATGCTGCTAAGGGAGGAGGCGCGTACGGCAACAACCAGAAACTGAACAAAAATGACAAAAAAAAAGAAAAGAAGAAAAAAGAAAAGGGAAGAAGTTAACAGTGAAAATAGCGATTATAAAATTATGGTATTGGGTATATATCCGTGACAGTCAGAGTTAAGTTATTACTGGTGTAGCAGCTTACGGGCAGGGCGTGGGGGTGAGGGGAGGATGTGGGCGTGGGCGAGGAGCTGCCTTCGTCCTTCAGGGTGTTAGGGGGAGGGACGCGGCGGGCCTCTACCAGGCTCCAAAACTCTTCTGGAAATGAAGAACAAACACGTGTGAATTATTTAAGTTACACCCCTTCAGCATTTCTCTCTCTCTCTCTCTCTCTCTCTCTCTCTCTCTCTCTCTCTCTCTCTCTCTCTCTCTCTCTCTCTCTCTCTCTCTCTCTCATCACATTATATAATTATAAAGCAAGGATTTCGTCGTCTATAAATCCTTGTATTCCTAGACACGCCAATATTTCAATCACTTAAAGGTAATTTGACACCAAGTTCACGGAAAACCTCATCTGGAGTCATATTTCACCTCTGTTCAATCATCTCAGCCACAGACGGTTCCGCATTATATTACCGCAGTAGTAGTAGTAGTAGTAGTAGTAGTAGTAGTAGTAGTAGTAGTAGTAGTAGTAGTAGTAGTAGTAGTAGTAGTAGTAGTAGTAGTAGTAGTAGTAGTAGTAGTAGTAGTAGTAGTAGTAGTAGTAGTTGTTGTAAGTAGTAATAGGAACATCAAAATACAAGTAAGCTTTATCACTAAGAATGCACAGTTAGGTAGAAGCCATGAGTGTCTCCATACTCTAGTAATGCACCTTTGACGTCCTCTCTCTGTCTCTCCCTTAGCCTAATTGAAATCGGACACATATATTGCTAAACATAACACTACATACACTTTAACACAACAACCTCAATACTCAGCATGAGGGGAGCACCGACCCCCATCCCTTTAGTGCACCCACCCACGTTTTTGAGGGTGACAAGGCTAGAACTCCTCTTTCCCTTTCTATATCCTTCAAGAAAATACCCACAGGAGTTTGGAATCGTGTCCTACGCCTCCGTAAAGTTCATTATGAGCAGGGAGTGTGTGGGAGTGTGTGGGTCTGTGTGGAATGTCAGAATGAGTAATTGAAGCACACAAGGTTAGAAGTTGTTAATGTGTTTGAAGATGGTTGGAGGATAGACTTGGGCTGCGACAAACTGCACAAAGGAGTAAAATGGACTGGTGAGTGAAATTTTGGGAAGTGTTTGAAGACAGGTGTAAGTGTGTGATGGTAGATGGATGGAAGGAAGGATGGAAGGAAGAAAGGGAGAAGGAAGGAAGGAAGGAAGGTCTGCTAATACGTAAAGAATGCTTTTTATGTAATCTATGGGAATGTGTGTGTGTGTGTCTTTGTGTAGAATCCAGCCTCAAAAAAGTAAAAGTGGTAATGATGTTAGTGAAGGACAACCGTATATAAAAAAAAGGAAAACAAAAAGGTAAAGAAACAGAAGAACAATGAAAAGCGCGAAATACACTAAAGAAGAGGGGAAAAAAGTTGTATAGGGTAACTTAGTGGAGTGATATGAATGGGTAAGTAAAGAACGGATCTAAGACTGAAGCTTATCCATTATCTTTACTGTCTTGTTATCTACTATCAACACCACGTCAAGCCTTCACCCCGAGACTCTGAACAAACAGGTTGACGGGGCGATAACATGATAGTGACATTGATATTAATGAAAAGATTCGCAAAGTTAGAGAGAAAAAAACATTACTCAATCAACTTATTCAGATCAAAAGAGCAGGATAAAATTATGCTTTGTCTGAAATACTTTCCTTAGCAATTAGCTGTTTTCCCCGAATTTTTCCTCATGGGAAACTGTTTTTTATTTCCTATCTCTTTTCTTTCTTTTAAATAATGGTGAGGTGTGTGTGCGTCTGTGTGTGTGTTTGGAGTATTTCAACATCAGTGTCGCTAATTGAGTGAGAGACACCTCATTATTAACCCATGAATACTAATGATAATAATGATGGTGATGATAATGATAATAATAATAATAATAATAATAGAAAGACCACTATAGTCGAGTCAAGTCCAGCTGTAGTATTTAAACTATACTACACAATATTGCTTTTGATTTTTCTTTTATACGTAAAACACAACAAACACAACAATGTATCTGCATCGTGAAACACTTAAGTCACCCTATTGATCACACAAGGCAAGGCAAGGCAGACACTGTATCAAAATGACCTTAACAATATCACTAAAAATCAACATTCTAACCCAACCACGAACTGCATAGGATGATCGACTGATAAAATGTGAAAAAAAGTATTATCTCACAAAAAAATAATAATATGGATACTTTACGTGTAAGAGGAAGTGGGAAGGAAAGAAATATAGATGATGTGAGTGTGAGAGGATATAAGAAGACAGTGTTCAAATACCTGGTGGATGATGGCAAACTAAGAGGGATGACAGGGATGGAGTGTGTGAGAGTCTTAGAATGCATGAAGACAAGGAAATGAAGACTTCAGATTCTTATTTTTGTCGTCGTGGTCACCTTGAGGAAGTTACAAAGAAGATATTAGTTTAGGTGAGAAAACATACTCACAAAAATACACAGACACACAGACGAAAACAAGAAAAGAAAGAGAGGGCGAGAGGGCGAGAGAAAGCAAGAGAGGGAGAGAGAGAGAGAGAGGGAGAGCAGCTTGAGGACACGTGATCATCATAACAATAATTACGTGTGTGGGGGGATAACTTGTTTTTTCTCATTATATACGCGAAAAAAAACTCATCTTGTACGATCACATTTAATTGAAATTGAATAGAAAAATATATTTACGCTTGCAAAACTAAATTAATTTGGGAAATATTTGCATGAATGTGATATAAAGTGATACTGTTTTGGTATCACTAATTTTTCTTACTGATGATGATGATATTATTGATGATTATGGTTATGATAATGATAATGATGATGATTTGCAGAAACAGGATTTAAATACTGCCATTATTATTGACGTTATTCATGTCTGTTGTAATAGTTAGAAATTTTCATTTACGTGGATAGAGGACTGAAAAAACTAACGCTTAAATCAACGTTGCTAAGAAGTTGATAACATAAACATTCTACAACGGAGAAAACCAATTTAGTTCCAGAGTTTTCATATTCCTCTTTTGAAGGAGTTGAAGCCAAAGCAACGCGGTATTGTACTTGCTTCAGGACCATCACCAAACATTACCAACCAAACGTCATTATCTAAGAAGCAATACTGAGCAAATTCACAGTGTTACTTTTTTACGGAACACTAACCAGGTGATGATCTTCTCACACCTGAAGACTACAACAACACAACAACACAAACCACAACTATCAAGACGAAGTAGAAACACTAACCAACACCTCACTAGCGATGTTAAAAATACAACCAATTAAGATACAAAGGAAAAGACTAACACTAGAGATAACGATACATCCTTATCTAACGTAAAGGAGAAACAGTACATGATTAACTGACGTCAAAGAGGAGCAGCTTTTCATTACGTTGTTTTAATGATAACCTCGTAAAGTGTTAGGTTGTTTGTTGTAGTGGTAATCTCCTTAGGTTATGTTAGTGGTTCGGTTGATTCAGTAAAGGTGGGTATGATGTAAAAGGCTTTGTTTTGTTCCCTCATCTTTATCCTAAATGTGAGTGTTCTTCAGTCTGTTACGTGTCTCACTCACACTCACACTCACTGGATATACACACACAAAAATAAATAAATAAATAAAAAGCTAAATCGATCAATAAATAATAATAAATGAAAATATATAAACGATTAACTTAAATATATAAATAAATGCCGACATTCGTTTCGCTATGAAGTAACAATATTTTACACCAGAATGCACAACTAAACAATTTTCACGGTTTCACACACACACGCACACACATATAAAAAAAAAGTTTTATATTAACACTGGGACACTAGAGCATGGAAATGAGTTACGGCTTAGAGGCAGAACACAACCCTTGGGAGTTATATAATAAGTGTATAGCTAGCCATGGTCTGTAAGCGCTTCACTCTACTCTTAATATACGTGGTGGCCCGGGGAGCAGCAGCAGGATATCATATTTAAGAGTATATAAATGTTTCTATCATACTAACTAACCATTGATGGAAGGAAAAAGTTGTGATTTGAGGTACAAGTTTATCTACCTCCCTCAGATATAAATTAAGAATGTTACTTTACTGGTATTAATGCTACCTTTACCGTTTGAATGTTTACTTGGGTTCAGATTATTCATTAACGGGGGAAGGTTTTTTTTTTATATAGAAACATACACTAAAATAAAAATAAAGGGATAAAAAACCGCGCCAGATGTAGAGTTAGGGTCGAAAACTACTAAGTGTAAACGTAAAAATTATTGATAACCCACTTTGATGAAAACCACTACTACCAATATTAACACTACTACGCTCACTCCTAAACATACCAAGACAAAAACAACAACAACGAAAAAAAGCATCACAACTTACTAACAAAACTAATTAATCAATACGAATTCCACTCCACACAGATGAGAAGAAAAAAAATTGAACAGCAGCGTAATAATCATCAAAAGGAGAATGGAAAGAGTTCAAACGTTTAATTGCTTTCCTGGGAGCGTATTAGTGGTCTTGATATACAATAATCTCTTCACTACCTCACCTCAATTCAACGCCAGGCAAGCATAAGGAGTACTAAGGAGCTGCCGTAGTGAGTGTATAAGGTAATTTCAGCTTCTAAGGATGTCCCACTTAGCAATGAATGAAAGGTGTGATGTTGTTTAATTAGCACCTGGTGAAAAGTGTGTGTGTGTGTGTGTGTGTGTGTGTGTGTGTGTGTGTGTGTGTGTGTGTGTGTGTGTGTGTGTGTGTGTGTGTGTGTGTGTTTATATATATGTAAGTGATGTTTTCCTTTTTGGTGAGGAATGTATGTGAGGAATGGTCTCTCTCTCTCTCACTCTCTCACTCTCTCTCTCTCTCTCTCTCTCTCTCTCTCTCTCTCTCTCTCTCTCACTTTCCTATTATTCCTCCTTCTCCTTTCCTCTGTTTTCTATCTTAAGGCAAACTTTCAGAAATTACTCACGAAGACACATTTTAAGTAAACAAATGCTTCCTATGTCCTTAGTGCAACCTTTGATACCTGTTGAATTACCTGTGGCATTAATGTATCGAGGTGGAGCACGTTCGACAGTCTCCATGTTTTTGTTTTAAGCTTAAGAAAATAAAAATGTGTTTTGTTTTTCTTCCGATATTCAAGCAATTCTGATCCATCTCTTATTCTTCTTCATTCTCCTCTTCTTCTTCCTCCTCCTTCTCTTTCTCGTCGTCCTCCTCCTCCTCCTAATTTTCCTGGTAATGTACTTCCTTCACCTCCTCCTCCTATCTCTTATTTATCTTTTTCCTATTGATGTTTCTTTCCTATTCTTAATACTATGCTTCCTTCTTTCGTCCAAGTAATTGTAAGGAAAATGCAAGGAGGGAAACATCAGCCACATAGGATAATGGAAGGGAAAGGATGGAGGAAATGAGGGAGGACAGGAGGGAGGAAAGGAGGGAGGAAGAGGGACGAAGGAGGAAAGTTGAAGGGGAATCACTCAATACAGGAGGAGTTTGAAGGCGATGGGAAGAAAACGAAGACAAGAAAGGGAGTGAACGCTACAAAAACACATCAGTAAATAGAGAGAGAAAAGAAGAAGAAGAAAAAGAGAGTGCGATAAGGAAAAGTAAGAAAAAGCAAGGAAAAAGAAATTAGGGATAAATAATAGATAGATATGATTATGAAGTTTAAAAGAAATCAATGTAAGGACAATGTGTAATAAAAACGGAAACAAGAAGACATTAAATGGCGGGAAATAAACAGATAATGAGATAACTTCAGAAAATATTATGAAAACCAGATACAAGAAGAGACACAACTTGATAAACTAAGCAAGAGAGAAGGATCAAGAGTGGAACATTAGACTGAGAATGAGTATAAAGATCAAATATAATGAGGAGAGTAAACTTTATAGAAAGATCAAGACCAAACCTAACCAAAAAAATTGAGAGTAAAAAAAAAAGTTAGGTTAAGAACTATGATGTAGATGGAAGTTAAGATAAGAAGGAAAAACAAATAAAATACTTGATACAAAGGAGATAATACAAGGAAACACATTAATAGACTAGAAACACAAGTAACCAAAATACAAACAAACTTCATAAGTACAGAACACTAAAAACAGAAGTTAAAGAAGCAGAGAAGCTGAGGAACTTCCGCTAAAATCTGACTAGAGAGCAATAGGAGAGGTATGCGAGGTGATGGAGGAGAATCAGAGGTAAAGATTAAGTTATGTAGGTAAAGTAGAGTCCAGTGAGTGGTGTCTGACCTTGGTGTCGCTGAGTGTTGTGCCGGCGGCGCGAGGGAGCAAGGTAGCTGACGGCAACTACAAGCTGGAGTGAGGACACGGCCAGGTTTATCCCCGCCCCACACACCGGCTGCCCCGCCCCGCACAGGCGCCCCCAGCACACCCACGCGCAAACACACACACACACACACACACATACACACACACACACACACACACACACACACACACACACACACACACACATGCAAATATTCAAATATACACGTGTGAAAATCATGTTCGTAACAATCATAAACTCTTCTCATTATAATTCTTGCGGAGCTCACAGTGTGATTCTATGTGGTGGGAAGGCAAAGATAGCAAGATGTTTCGTAAAGGTTATGTACGAGAATCACGAGAATCACGTTTTTGCCTTTCTCTCCGGGGTGAAAACTGGCTTTAAGAATAATAATTTGTGTGGGTGTTTAATTTTTGCAGTCTGTTCCAGGATGGTCGTACATTAATGGCATTGAATTAGTGTATGTGTAAATATAGTCTATAGTTAGTAGAACAAGTGGAAGTATATGTCTGTTTTCACAACTACCTCGACGAAATCCTTTAAAAATACGAAGCCTTCAATAAAACTACCAAATAATGAAAAGTAAAAGAAAAAAAGTTGAAATCTACTGTATAGTTAACCACACACCTGGAAAATACGGCATCTTGCGAAACAAAAATGGAGATGAAGCCAATGATGAGAGAAACAAATAAAAATAAGTAGAAGAAAATAAAAATATAATAAGGGAATAATAACAAAACGTAAAACAGGAAGAAAAAAAAAGAAGAAAAAAATACCAACAGAAAACACCACCACCAAATTCAAACAAAGGAAGGAAGAAAGAAAAAAAATAACAGAGACCAAGTTCTAATGCAATTCTCAACAGTCAAGTCAATAAGTCGACATGTTGGCAGGAAACACGCTTGCTTACTTATATATAAAAAAAAAAAAAAAAAAAAACAGAAGAAGAACGATAAGCGCAACCATTATACATTAGCGAGGGATACAAGAAGGTTAGGTTCCCGCGAGGCCTGGCAGATGTAATGGAAAAAGGTAAGTATGGATGAGGCACTCCTTAACGCTATGGGCACCGTATAATCTACAAGACAAGGATGAGGCGGGAAACAAGGAAAAAAGAGAGAGAGAAAAAAAAAAAGAAGTTTCCATCAGATAGCTGGAAAAAGATGTATGATTTATAAGAGGAAAAATGTAACACTTTATTATTATTTTTTTTTTTGGGGGGGTATAAAACATGATATAATATTTTGTTCTTTATTAGTTAATGTATACGGTGTTGATGAAATTGTACACCTGGGGGATTCGGACAGGTAACAAGGTGAGGATTAGTATTATTATTAGTAGGACTGCCAGACCAAGACCAAGAATTAAGGGAAACATGATCATTCTCTTAATCTTTAGTGTTCTTGTTGACATAATAATAATAATAATAATAATAATAATAATAATAATAATAACAATGATAATAATAATAATGATATCTTAACAGTGAAGTATTCAAACTGTGTGTCTGGGTTACGCTACTGACTAGTGAAATGCGTATAACAAAGACGTTACGGTTCGCTCACTTCTTTCTTTTCTTACGTGATCTTTCAAGTGTTTACAGAATGGCGGTAAACTTTGTACGTAGAAGTAGTAGTAGAAGTAGTAGTAGAAAGAATTGTTGTAGTATATAGTAGCATTATTATCATCATCATCATCATCACTAACAAGGAACATGAAAGACAGATACTAGAGCTGCCCTTCCATTCTTAGGTGTCTTTCTTCATCTAGATAAGTATTTCTAGTCTCTACCTCGTTTTTGGCTGTTACGGTGGTGGTGGTGGTGGTGGTAACAAGAGGTAGGTATTCAAACAGTCACCTAATCGTTACTCTCTCAAAAATCAAGTTCAAACATCTTCCCTTACTTCCTTGTCTTCTCTTCTCTTCCCTTCCACTCCCCCTTGCCGCCTCTATCGCTCATTACGACCCCCACACAAGGATAATTAGGCATTGCATAGTTAATGTGTAACCGTTTTCTTTCTTCTTCTCTTTTTTTTTGTACTAATGCATGCAGTGTTTGGTTCTATGTGCATTCATTTATTCTTTCTATTTATCTATCAGTTACTCTATATACTTAACCAACTAACTAACTTATTCACTAACTATCTATCTATCTATCTCTGCAGTCTCGGTCGTGCACTCACATACGATAAACTCATTCATAAACAAACTGGAGCATCACCTCTAAGTAGGTAATCCACACAACACCACTGACTCACCATCCACACTGTTGGATTGAGTTGACTTGTGGATTCAAGGACAGACAGAACACTTGGTAGGATTTATCACGTAATATATGTATACTCTCTCTCTCTCTCTCTCTCTCTCTCTCTCTCTCTCTCTCTCTCTCTCTCTCTCTCTCTCTCTCTCTCTCTCTCTCTCCGTGATCTCCAGTCCGGTCGGGTTCGCGGAGATTAAATGGATGAATGAAACAATAGACACACGCTTTCAAGGAGGCTGGAAAGAAAGCCGCCCAGGTCTGTATGCTAATTGAAGGGCGGCGACAGGTATTAGATATGACAGGTATACGTGGGCGTCAGGATGGTTTTCTGCTCGTGAGATTACCAGTAGTAGTAGTAGTAAAGGTAAAAAAAAAAGTAGTAGTAGTAGTAGTAGTAGTAACACCGTAAAAATAATTGTTCTCATATCTCATATTGCGGTGACTCAGTAAAGTTAATGAGTAAATTTTTTCAGACAGATGTTTATTGGTATTTTTTTAATCACTTTTAAATCATAATCTTCCGTTGGACTCTCTCATTAAAGATTTAAATTAGTTTAGGCCATTTTTCTTGTCCTCTTCGATATCTTAATGCAACTTTTATATGATATTATCAGGATATGTTGAATTCAAGGGATACATTCATAAGAAATCTCTCTCTCTCTCTCTCTCTCTCTCTCTCTCTCTCTCTCTCTCTCTCTCTCTCTCTCTCTCTCTCTCTCTCTCTCTCTCAAGATCCTAATGGGCCACGCTACGTAAAAACAGCGACAGGAGTAACGGTAGATGTGAGGGCGTGAATGAGGTAATGAAAGCAGGGAGCACAACATACTAAACAGCAGGAGTCTTAATGTCAATGATTTGGGAGGAAGACACAGGAAGAGAACATCAACATATATATAAATGTCAAGAGGTAGGTAAGGGAGGGTTATATAGTTCAAGGTGATGGTGGTGGTGGTGGTAGCAGGTGGGTGTGTGTCCCTTGAGAGTGGTAGGGTCACTTCGGTTTATCCTCAATATATCCGACACAAAGACCTCCATAATTTTCTTCTCTCCCTTCATTACCTCCCAAGAGCGATGAAGGGAAGAAGGGAAGGAGGAAGGAGCCATGACGTAGGAGGAGGAGCCGTAAAGTGTCTCTTGAGGAAGATGTGACAAGGAATTATGTATCTTATTGTAAAGAGCGAGAGCGAAAGCGAGGGAGAGAGAGAGAGAGAGAGAGAGAGAGAGAGAGAGAGAGAGAGAGAGAGAGAGAGAGAGAGAGAGAGAGAGAGAGAGAGAGAGATAACACCACTACTATCTTTTCTGTTTCTTTAACCTGAACCACTAAAACTGTAAACAATTTAACATGCACGATTCTGATC
Organism: Metacarcinus magister; assembly: GCA_029783475.1. NCBI lineage: Eukaryota > Metazoa > Arthropoda > Malacostraca > Decapoda > Cancridae > Metacarcinus > Metacarcinus magister. Next base: position 7,614,283 of record JAPQNM010000046.1, read on the forward strand.
TTCCCTATCCTCAGTTCTACCTTCATCTATGCTTCACATCAAGACTGTTCGTAGTAGTGTTTTCTATGCACTCTGTAGCCTTAGTTCTTAAAAGCTTTGTTCTTTGTTCTTTATGCTATTGGAGAACTGGCTAAGGGCAATACAAAACGTTATAAAAATAAGCCCATTTACGATTTGCTGGTTCCCTGAAGATGAAAGAATAATCAAAGAGTAATCTGATGGACTTCCTCGTATTGTCCATAAATACTACGCTTCCTTGTCTAACCCCATAGCTAACCAACCCTGTCTGTCTTTACCTCCATCTACTTTACCTAATGTTCAAGGCAATGCTTGTCTTGTCTTGTCCTTCAAAGACAACGATTCCTTTCATCTTTATAAATACAGTCGTACTCAAGTGGATTTATAACATTTGTATATCGCTATTGAACTGTCCTCAATAAAAGAAACGATAGAGGGAGGGTTTGTCAATCATATATACATTTATTTGTCTACTTATTGATCTATTTTTAGGATCGCCGGTGTGACGGTAATGTTGGTCCTACGAACGGGTAAACTTTTTTTCTTTAATAACGTAATCTAACTTAGTCTAACCTCCCCTAACCTAACCTAACCTCACTCACCTAACCTAACCTAACCTAACCTAACCTAACCAAACCTAACCTAGCCTAACCTAAACTAACCAAACCTAACCTAACTTAACCTGCAATCAAGTAACTTAATCCAACTTATAACTTGCCGCCCTAGAGCGATACATCTAATATAAGTAACAGGTCGCATCGTCTATTCAATTATACTAAACACAAAGCTATGCAAATGCGCAGTACCAACCCAAACGCCGAACCTTATATACCGCTACAATGATATGAATTTCGCAGAGTTTGGTTCACTTAAGGATTTCCGAGTTTCCTGCCAGACTGAATCTTGCTAATCCTCTTTCTACGGAGTTTGAGGAAGCTTCACCGTTGCCTTGAGAATTTCAAGGGTATTAGAATGGCTATGAAGAGAGAGAGAGAGAGAGAGAGAGAGAGAGAGAGAGAGAGAGAGAGAGAGAGAGAGAGAGAGAGAGAGAGAGAGAGAGAGAGAGAGAGAGAGAGAGAGAGAGAGAGAGAGAGAGAGAGAGAGAGAGAGAGAGAGAGAGAGAGAGAGAGAGAGAGAGAGAGAGAGAGAGAGAGAGAGAGATAACTAAGTTGCTGCTATAACGTTTTCTCTCTCAGCATCATAGAAAAATATCGTCCAGCATTGACAATTCTATACTGTGAGTGTGCGTTCATCCTACTATTACAATGGGCCGATGATATATACATGACCGTTGTGTGTATAATGAGAAAAGTATATTTACAAAACCGTCCATGCAAAAAGCTATTCCATATGGTAGTGTTTATCTATATATACACGACCGTTGTGCACATAAGTTCTCATCAGTTATTCACACAGCCGTCGTGGATGTAATGTTTCTGTTGACTATTTACAGGACCGTCGTGTAATGTAATTTTAATCGGCCATTCGCCCGACCGTAATATTAGTTTACATTATACGCTGTTTCGTCCCTGGTAAGGTTCGGCACCAAGTAATCCTTACCTGGATCTTATAGGTAAAATTATGATATAAAAAATTACGTTAACATTAAAAACATGGATATATTTATTAAATCAGGAATATAAATTAAGCCGGGACCTTTAGACATGTTGGAGATGGTGGAAGCAAATTTAAAATGGGGGTTGGGGTGGGGTGGGGTGGTGGGATTAACCGCCACCCACAATTTTTGACCAACCAAAAATATTACCCCCCCCCCTCCTCCAGTAACAACACCTATGCTTTGCAGACGTTTCCGAAATGTTCTGAGTGTTAAATAACTTCGTGCTGAACCTTACCAGGGATGAAACAACGGATAATGTAAACTAACATGATAGTCGTGCGAAAAGAACATAAGAACATAAGAACATAAGAAAATAAGGAGGCTGCAAAAGGTTAATTAACCTACACAAGGCAGCTCCTGTGCACCTGACATTTACCATCTGTTTTCTTCACACACACACACACACACACACACACACACACACACACACACACACGCACACACACACACACACACACTAAAGTAACGTATAAACACATATTTATTACCATAATTGTGAGCCATGATCAAAAGTCCAAATAGAAACAAATGCAATAAAACCTTTTCAAACAAGATCTCTTTTATAATATAAATTAAACGAATATGACAATCTACGGAATGAAATTCATTTACGGGGGAAACAAGCTCACCGAGCGTGAGCTGCGGGTGGCTCGGTGCAGAGCCGAGGCCGCAGGGCGGGAACGCGACTTGGCCCGCAAGTTCGCCGCCGGTGCCATGAAGACGGTCAAGAAGGACTTGACTGTACTGGAAGGAGGGTCTCGGGTTGCCCGGTGCAGGGCCGAGGCCGCAGGGCGGGAACGCGACTTGGCCCGCAAGTTCGCCGCTAAGAAGAGTGCCGCCAAAGTGCAGGACAAGTCTGCCAAGGGTTCCGTCACCAGAGTAGATGAGGTCCAGGAGAACCTCGACGCAGCTTCCCTGATCCGGCGCAGCCTCCACATTGCCGGGAGGTTCTATGATCGCATGGCAGGGTCTGGAAACTTCTTCGTTGAATACCTGGAACGTCATTACTCCGTCAACATCTTCCGGGACAACAAGAAGAGGAGGTGGCACATCAAAGGCCTCCAAGATAACGTGCTCCCATGTTACACTGCAATCCGGGAATTGATCGCAGAATGGCGGCGTCGCGAGGCTGTCGACTAATGAATGGTTTACTGTGATGTGCGGCATCATTTTCAATAGCAGGGCGGACGTGTGTGTTAACCTTCCCAGTAGGATCAAGACGAGTGCACGCAAGTATCTGTCACTCCCAGTGAGAGTTGACGGAAACGAGGTTCAGGACCTCACCCTGCAGGGGGCATCCCAATAGGGGGACGGATGCCCCCAGCTATCCATCCCTCCCAATGAGGGAGAGGACGGAGATGTGGTGCAGGTCCTGACCCAGCAGGAGGCACCCCTGAGGGGGAGGGGTGCCCCCAGCTGTCTGTCACTCCCAGTGAGAGTGGACGGGTATGTGGTGCAAGTCCTGCCTCAGCAGGAAGCAACCTATGAGGGGACGGGCGCCCCTAGCTATCTGTCACTCCCAGTGAGTGGACGGGTATGTGGAACAGGTCATGCCCCAGACGTACCTGTAATTCCCAGGTAGAGTAACGGGTATGTGGAGCTGGTCCTGCCTCAGACGTACCTGTAACTCTCAGTGAGTGGACGGGTATGTGAAGCAGGCCATGCCCCAGACGTACCTGTAATTCCCAGGTAGAGTAACGGGTATGTGGAGCAGATCCTGTCCCAGACGTACCTGTAACTCCCAGGTAGAGTGGACGGGTATGTGGAGCAGGTCCTGCCCCAGACGTACCTGTAACTCCCAGTGAGTGGACGGGTATGTGGAGCAGGTCCTGCCCCAGCAGGAGGCGCCTGGCAGAACCTGAGGATTGCTTCCTTGAATACCTAGAAGCACACCAATGGCCGCAAAGAAAACGTGATGCCGTGTTACACAGTAAACCAGATGTTGGTCGCAGAATGGCGGCGACGCGAGGCTGTCGATGAATGAATGGTTCAGTGTGATGTGCGGCCTCTCAAGGGTGAGCGTTCTTTTCTTATATATCTCTATTCTTGACTTATATACACTTAGTGTGTGTGTGTGTGTGTGTGTGTGTGTGTGTCCTCTCAAGGGTGAGTGTTCTTTTCTTATATATCTCTATTCTTGACCTATATACACTTAGTGTGTGTGTGTGTGTGCCTATATATATATATATATATATATATATATATATATATATATATATATATATATATATATACAGGCACACACACACACACACACACACACACCAATGTTACACTAGGCATCACTAGGCTGCCTGACGCCACACAAAATTAGTGAGTGAAGCGTCACCTTAAAGTCAGTATTCACTCTTCATGCACCTGCTGCTGTTCTTCAATGTTGTTTTTCTCTCGTCTTCCATGCTACGTGCTCACATTCATTGCCTCTTATCACATCATCATTTTTACTTTTCATCATCGTTCATGAATATCAGTTATCATAATATTCGTTATTTTTTTCTCTTTCTTACATTCATTTGCTTTCTCTTTGCCAGATTAATTGGCTTTTAGCATATCTCCTCCTCCTAATTCTCCTAATACTTCTCTTACGTATGTCTTTCACTCATCATCCTTCCTCATATTCATCTTCGTCACATTCACCATTTCTCTCCCCCCCCCACTCCTGACCACAAAACATCAAGTACAAGAGAAGCTAAGGAAGGAGAGAAAAAGATAAGTAAATGATAGATGAGAAGGAAGGAAAGAAGGAAACACAAGAATAGCCGATTACAATTACATTACACGACGGTAGAGCGAATAGCTGATGAGAACTTATCTGCACGACGGCCGTTGCATATAGACACTTCCATCACAATTACGAACCATTTGACTGTTATTTCAGAGCCCGAGAGGGAAACTTTCTCCTCTATTTCACACCAGGAAAAAAAACTTGCATAAAAAGATAAACTTGTCCTGGATATACCTCAAATTTAAGCTCTAATTAGTTCAGTGACAGCAGCGGTAAACATTGCAGTTATTATTAATGACGTGACCCACACAAACATGAGACCCGTTGAAGGAGTGATCACTTATTTGGAGAGACACCCGCGTTAGAAGTGTCACCTGCTGGTCTGCTAATCACATAAACATGATCATTAAGCTAGACAGGTGAATATTATTGCGAGTACGATTTCTGCTACCCAATGGAAAGAAAATAAATAAATAAAAAAAACAATACAGAATAAAGATTAACATAACTAATAATACTTTTACATATTCAGAATTGTGTCAAGTGATACAACATAACAGCATCCAACATTGCGTACAAATCTTATCTCTCAGCACTGGCCAGACCTGTGACCTATTGATCAATCCCTTCAAGACAGATGTGAGGAAGGACATTGGTGGTCTGAAGGTCGACTCGTTGAATCATGCACGACACCTGACAACACGTGAGACTTGGCTCATGGCATGGACCAGACACTTTGCTCTTAAGGGGAAGGTGATATTACTGATGATCTTCTGACATCACACAAACGTCAAGATGAATAGTTAGTTACATCTCATACTTCGCTGTTAATAGAATGTAAGAAAAGAGGAAGAAAAAAATAATCAAATAGCATCGTAGACTATTGACAACTAAAATTAAATGGAAATGATGAGATAAATTGTTAATAAGAGAAAAGTGGAGTGTGATAATGAAGAACAGTCATGTAGAATGTAGCATCATGTATACTTCTTAAAACAATATATATGAATAAAGCCAAAATTGATATGGATGTGAGGAATGGAGTGAGACAAAGCTGAGGAGGCAATACATACTGGAGGAATCACATGGGAGAAGAGAGGCTGCTGTGATGCCCACACTTACACACTACACTGCTAAACACACCTGTGCATGCATGGTGACCGCCCGCACCACGCCCACGTATTGAAGAAGCCCATGTTGGAGGGGATGAGGCTCGTGTTAAGTGTCAGCATCTGTGTAGAGAGAGAAAATAAGGTTGAGTTAGTGATACAATGATGATGATGATGATGGAAAAAAGTATACTATAATAATAATAATAACAACAATACTACTACTGATAATAATAATAATAATAATAATAAGAAGAAGAAGACGAAGAAAAAGAAGAAGAAGAAGAAGAAGAGGAAGAACACCACCAACACCACCACCACCAACAATAACAACATTAACATCACCAGACGCAGATCAAATCAAAAATAAAATGACGATGTTGCAGAAGAAAAACAAACAACATGAACAATAACAATAACAATCTTATCACCACCATCGCCACAAACAACAACAACAACAGGAACAGTGGCAGGAAACACGTATATTCTTCCCTTTCTTCCACCTGACACGCACAATACCTGTCTTCATGCTAATGAGTAAATAAACAGGAAAAATACACACTCTAATCCTCTCCCTGTCACCTTCCTCCCTTCCCTGACCTCCCTCTCTTCTCTCTTTCCCAATACAAGTTTATTTCCTGTTCCCTGACCTTGTAAACAGGAAGGATATGAGTTTTGTACACACTTGTTTCCCTCTCACTCATGTCGCCTCTTTCACCACCTGTAAGTTGCATGACCCACTCACTCTCCCCTCCTCCCATCCTGTAGCTACGTGCATGACTATCGTAAGCTATCCTGCCCATCTTCCTAAGGCGAGAGTCAAGCTGTGTTTTCAAATGTTCTATCTTGCTATCCCTTTCGTTTTATTTGTTTTATATCATCAATTTTTTTTTCTTTTAGGTTTATACTCGTTCATATTTAAAAAAGGAAAGAAAAAAAAAGTAACAAGCTACATATATACTATTTTAATGTTTGTGGTTTTAGGGTTTTTATTCTCAACAATAATTACTACTACTACTACTACTACTACTACTACTACAACAACGACAGTACAAGGAAGGCGGTTGTAAGTATCGTCCTGAGAGTGCCATGGGAAGTAGGAGGTCACTGGGTTTATTGTTAAGTTAATTAGTTACACATATGTTCAACAGCGCGAACGATGCCTTCAATGTAAAGATATACTCTCTTACTCTCTTACACTCTCTCTCTCTCTCTCTCTCTCTCTCTCTCTCTCTCTCTCTCTCTCTCTCTCTCTCTCTCTCTCTCTCTCTCTCTCTCTCTCTCTCTCTCTCTCTTCGTATATACTCCGCAATTAAGCATCAAATGAATGAGTGCCAAGTGTGTGTGTGTTCCTCATTTCATGCAGTCAGTGAGTAGAGGCGCCAGTCAGACACCACCCAGCCATGGGAGCAGTACACACACACACACACACACACACACACACACACACACACACACACACACACACACACTGCCTTGCCTTTGCCGGGCAGACGGGAGCGGCAGAGGACAGATGGAACTGATTATAGGACATGGTGTAGTAAGAACCGCGCACAGACCAACGGGGGAAGAGGGTTTAGTAACGCTTAGTAGTAGTAGTAGTAGTAGTAGTAGTAGTAGTAGTAGTAGTAGTAGTAGTAGTAGTAGTAGTAGTAGTATAGTAGTAGTAGTAGTAATAGTAGTGGTGTGGTGGTGGGTGAAGCAGGAGACGGTAACTAACAACTTGAGTACAGTACTGGGCGTGACTGTCTACGGCACGAAACAGATGAGACGGGCGGCCAGAGGGCAGGGTAGGCAGGGAAAGTGGAAGGGCGGGCGTAGAGTATAGAGTGGGCAGGAATGCAACGAGGGGTGGGAAAAGGGATGGGGTGGGGTGGGTGGGGAAGGACGAAACGGGGATGGGATGGGGATGGTAGTGGAGTGGAAGGGTAATGGAGGATGATGAGAGAGGGAGGAGACTCTTGCTGTTATTATGAGGTAGGAAAAAGAAAGAAAACAGGGACGCAGCAGTTATGACAGAGAGAGAGAGAGAGAGAGAGAGAGAGAGAGAGAGAGAGAGAGAGAGAGAGAGAGAGAGAGAGAGAGAGAGAGAGGTGGTGTGGGAGGGTAAGGGTGGTGGCTGGGTGGTACAGGCACGCTCGGGGAATGGACTGGAGTGTCAGCAGCAACGTAGGGCAACAGTTGGTCGGCTGGCTGCGTGGTGCGTGGTGGTGGTGGTCTGGTGGTCTTAGTGGTGCCTCCCATACTGAGAGTCTTGCTCGGCTGGCTCACTCACTCGCTGACTGACGACCTCTACTCCTCCTCCTCTACCCACCTACCTCCCCTCCCACCTTCACACCTGTTGCCTTAGCGCGCTGCAAGGTAAGACTCCCTACCTTCCTTGCCTCTCATGCCCCATAGAGAAGTAAATAGAGACACGAAGAGGTAGTAAATGTAAGGAAAGATGTGTGGGTTAGGAAAGTTTGTATTGGTTGGTCATTTAACTTGAGGAGAGTGACCTCAAGGAAGTGTGTGTGTGTGTGTGTGTGTGACCCCACCTGACCCTTGACGCGGACGGTGTCAGGGGTGTGGGGGGTCTGGGGAAGGATAATGTATGTTTGTGAAGTGAGGAAAGGTTGTGGTAGTGGTGTGGTAGTGGTGGTGTGTTTTTTAAAGATGGGATATTGTAGTGATAGGTATAGTCACAATCTCTCTCTCTCTCTCTCTCTCTCTCTCTCTCTCTCTCTCTCTCTCTCTCTCTCTCTCTCTCTCTCTCTCTCTCTCTCTCTCTCTCTCTCTCTCTCTCTCTCTCTCTCTCTCTCTCTCTCTCTCTCTCTCTCATACTGCTGAGTGTCTATCACCAAGAGTGTTCCGCATTCATCTCCTCCTCGTCACTGCGTCACCCTCACCCCCTCCTCCTTAACCCTTCCCCTGCAGCACATGAGGCCAAGGGAAGCCCACTCATCGCGTCATCACTATCCCATGACCTTGAGGCGAGGATAAGAAAACATGAAAAAAACTCACACACAAAAACAACACAGCGAATGTATAAAAAAAGTATCAACTCACATCAAATTACACATCATCTTTAACACATGTATGTATTATATCCGTATGTACACCAGTAGGAGTATAAAGGTTCAGTATAACATGTATCTAACAGGTATAGATCAGCATGAGTATGACACACGGAAAGGTCATTCGCACTAGGATCAGGGAGGGAAGGGTTGGGTACAGACAGGTAGGCTTCCACGGGACCTTCTCACCTGTAATCAGGCGGGGTTCTCCTTGGTGGATTTAAGCCATAAATCTGCCGGTCCTGGCGTGTTCCCACCAAGCCGGACTGTATATGGCAAGGCGGGGGCGTGTGGCAGCAGGGGGGGGGTGGGGGCGGCGCGCGCATGTGTTAGTGTTGGGGTACGTCAGGGATGGGGGCGTGAGCGGTATCTTGGCGGGTTGACTACTGGTACTACTACGCAGGTTGAGGGAAGGAAGGGAGGGGAAAAAAAAGAAAAAAAAAAGGAGGAAGGGAAGGGGAGGGAGGAAGGAAAAAAATAAATAAAAGGAGGAAAAAAAAATAATAAAAGAGGGGAAGAAAATAATAATATAGTTTATCGCGTGCCGGAAAAACGATTTGGGTAAATAAACAATGGCATGTGATTGATGTGTATTCTTGGTATTACTGACAAGGGAAGGGAGGGATAGAGGGACGGGAGGGAGCAAGGACGAAGCGTGAGGAGGAGGAGGAGGAGGAGGAGGAGGAGGAGGAGGAGGAGGAGGAGGAGGAGGAGGAGGAGGAGCAACACATCATAAGCAGAAGTGGAAACGCGGAACATGAGACGGAAAACTGTGAAGGATGTGGGCGGCGTAAGTGTGTGTGTGTGTGTGTGTGTGTGTGTGTGTGTGTGTGTGTGTGTGTGTGTGTGTGTGTGTGTGTGTGTGTGTAGGAGGAGGAGGAGGCGGCGTTCATGGGCGTGCGTGTGTGCGTGCGTGAGGGCGTGCGGGCGTGGGCGGGACTCCTTAGAATAGACGGTGTAACTCGGCAGTACTGGTGAAGCGCTGTGTTATTATTATCTGAGAGAGAGAGAGAGAGAGAGAGAGAGAGAGAGAGAGAGAGAGAGAGAGAGAGAGAGAGAGAGAGAGAGAGAGAGAGAGAGAGAGAGAGAGTGTGGAAATGCCTACCTTTACACTCATACCTTAGCCACGCAATACAGGAGTTGACTGAACGCATACAATACCAGGAAGAACGTCCCCCCACCCACTCACACCCCCCCCCCGCCTTCCCCCCCAACAAGCCAGGTGTCTGGAGATTGTGTTCAACAGGTATGACAGGTAGTAGTAACACACACACCCCTGTACTCGCTGCCCCTCTGATGACGACGTAGTAGTAGTAGTAGTAGTAGTAGTAGTAGTAGTAGTAGTAGTAGTAGTAGTAGTAGTAGTAGTAGTAGTAGTAGTAGTAGTAGTAGTAGTGTAGTAGTAGTAGTAGTGAGAAGCAGAAGTGTAAGTGAATAAATATAGATATACAGGTAACTTTTTTGCGCTGAAATGATGGACAGATTAAAGATGAAGGAGAGATACGGAGTCACAGGTGAGAGGAAGCATACAGGTAACGATTCAAGTGTGCAAGAGAGAGAGAGAGAGAGAGAGAGAGAGAGAGAGAGAGAGAGAGAGAGAGAGAGAGAGAGAGAGAGAGAGAGAGAGAGAGAGAGAGAGAGAGAGTATCAAGGAGTCCATACGTATTCATCCTCCTTATATTTTAACTTCGCAAATGGGATGAGTTTTTATTTTTATTTCTTTCTTTTTTAAGGTTGCAGCGTCGCCCCTCGCCCCTTTTCCCCCTTACCCTTGCCCCGCCCCGCCCCTGCCCCTGCCCCGCCCCTGCCCCTGCCCCTGCCAGACCTCAAGCAGGTATACAGCCTTCACGGGGCAGGGGAAGGGGTGAGGGGAGGCTGGTGACGTCTCCTTTCTCACTCCCAAGCCTTTTGTTGTCTGTTAGCTGACAACGCCCCTCCTCTCTCTCTCTCTCTCTCTCTCTCTCTCTCTCTCTCTCTCTCTCTCTCTCTCTCTCTCTCTCTCTCTCTCTCTCTCTCTCTCTACGTCATAGTTTATTACTCCACATCGTCATAATTATATCTTGCCGCTACTATTTAAAATTTAAATGCTTATCAGTACCCCGACGCGCTTGACGTGTGCCCAGGTGAGGAGATTACCGGGAATACGATACCAAGCGTCACACACACACACACACACACACACACACACACACACACACACATGCATACTTATCCTCACTATAGTATTTCCTTTCCACACTTCCCAGAGAGAAAAAAATATCTATCAGCGTCACAGAAAACATATCCGTGTCTGTGCGTCAGCGTGTGAGATAAAACTGTTACTCAAACCGCTGCTTCACCTCACTTTGTAGCTTGACTCTGACTTGATCAAAGGCTTCCCGTGATGACTCCGCAGGGGCTTACAGTGGCAGTAGAAAAGGAGGTAAGAGAAGGAGGTGAAAGGATAACATAATCATAACACCACACACAGAACAGATACGAGTCATCAGTTACAATTTATTACTATTTTTTTTTAGGTATTGTTTAGGTTGATACAAGACAGTGGTATAAGTAGGCTACACAAGAGGTATTAACACGTGGTATGAGGGGTGGTATAAGGGGTAGCACGGTTTGGTATGCTTTGGGTAGGCCATGGCTGCCCTATCTATGCCCCGCGGCTAAGCCATAGGATGCCCACGCGCCTATTTATTATCACTGTGGGCAGACTTTCTTCTTCCCGCTGCCTCCTACCCTTCACCTTCACCTTGGCACCACCTTAATAATTTTTTATCCGTTCATCTATTTGCTGCGTATATCATAACCAATTGATGTTATTTACGCATGATAAAT
>JAPQNM010000046.1:7630637-7678137 GCA_029783475.1 Metacarcinus magister
TCTCTCTCTCATAAATAAACAAGGAAGTTAATGCTAAATACAGGGAGCGAGAGAGAGAGAGAGAGAGAGAGAGAGAGAGAGAGAGAGAGAGAGAGAGAGAGAGAGAGAGAGAGAGAGAGAGAGTATAGTATCTTTCAAACACAAACAAACAATTGGAGTGTTTGTGTGTATCATGAAAGTAAGTGTTTGTTGCTCTATATCACTTTTAACCCTCAACCTCTATGTATGTATGTATGTATGTATGTATGTGGGGGGGGGAGAGGGGGGGGATGACCGGCTTTAAGGGGGGCGGGGCAGGATGGGTCAGGTTACAGCCACGAGCCACACCAGACACTTGATACAGCAATGGTACAGCATGATATACGAATACAGTTGAGGGAGGTGGTGGTGGTGGTGGTGGTGGTGGTGGTGGTGGTGGTGGTGGTGGTGGTGGTGGTGGTGGTGAGTTTTATTACTTTAACAACATAATGCAGTGTTTCCTCTCTAAGTGATCAACTAGGTACCCTCTCTCTCTCTCTCTCTCTCTCTCTCTCTCTCTCTCTCTCTCTCTCTCTCTCTCTCTCTCTCTCTCTCTCTCTCTCTCTCTCTCTCTTTTACTCTCTTCATACCAAGCAAGGCACCTATTGACATCATTACGAGAGAGAGAGAGAGAGAGAGAGAGAGAGAGAGAGAGAGAGAGAGAGAGAGAGAGAGAGAGAGACACCTTGCAGTCCTCTAATTCTCCCGTGACCTTGGCGCCCGGACGAGGATGGGACAGGATTAAAAACGAGTATTTGAAGAAACTTAAGTAGGGTGAATGAGAGAGAGAGAGAGAGAGAGAGAGAGAGAGAGAGAGAGACAGAGAGAGAGAGAGAGAGAGAGAGAGAGAGAGAGAGAGAGAGAGAGAGAGAGAATTACAGGATATAAAAAAAGCTTGAAAACATAATAAATTGTTTAAGAGTATAAAAAAAACGTAAATGGAAGAATGGAAAGTCGTAGCGAAGTGGAAAGTACAATTTTAAGGCTAAATAGTGAATTTGGGAGATAGAATAGTAAGGTTTGAGGCGTTAAAAGGTTCAAGAGGACACGGAACCCAAGCAAACTTTTATATAGAGTCCTGAAGAGACTAAATAGCTGAGAATATACTAGATTTTCAAAGCATGACCGGGACTTAATTGTATATATGTATGTATGATGTAAATAACTCGTGTTCTGTGTGTGTGTGTGTGTGTGTGTGTGTGTGTGTGTGTGTGTGTGTGTGTGTGTGTGTGTTTTGGATAGTTATTGCGTCCTAAATTCAGCTGCCGATGTGTTTGTTGCTCAATAATCTGATTTCTTTGATTATACAAGGAAAGATTATTGTACTAGTTAATGCAGTTATCTTAAGCTATCTAATTAAACGTTCCTAGTAAGTTAATTTGTACCATTATACGTAGTCTCTTTGGATACACACACACACACACACACACACATAAACATACACACACATGCACGCAACCTTGACACTCTGGCTACAGTTGTTCATTATCACTAACATCCCGTATGTATGTATGTGTGTGTGTGCAACGTATGGGAACAACGAAACGAAACCTTACATATAGATCACAGGTGCAACAGAGAGTGTATAACGTGCTTAGGAATTACAGGCGAGAGTGTGTGTTTGTGTGTCTGCATTGATATTATTCTCAGTTTCAATTTTCCTAACCTAACCTAACCTAAACTATTTTCGTTTTCAAATATGTGAGGTTACTGATTTTTTTTCTTTCTTCTCCTATTGTGGTGATAACATATGTGACTGATTTTTTTTCTTCTTTTCTTTTCACAGATGAGTGCCAGGACAGGCTACACGTGCGTGCGTCACACCCTCTGCGTGCTGAACACCTTCATGTGGGTAAGTACTGACCTCTAGTGACCGTCCTTGGCATCGAAACCCACAACAAATATAAAAGAAATAAATACTGATCCCTTATAGTTGATAATGTATTAGTTAAGGTTAATAGTTCTAACAATCTTTCTTTCTTTCTCTCTTTGTCTCTCATACACACCTATCTATGCCTGTAAGTTATTTTTAGTCTTGTCTTCCTCTCTACCACTTGTCATCACGGTCCGTCTATCATCATTTTGTCCCCAGCAACGGTAAGCTAACCAGTCTGTCCTCCTTCCCTTCCCTTCCCTTCCCTCACCTCCCCTCACCTCACCTCCACTCCACACCAGCCCAGCACACTCACTTTATTTATGCATTTATTTAAATTTTCTTCATCCTGTTCCTTATTTTCTACTTTCACAACCTCTCTCTCTCTCTCTCTCTCTCTCTCTCTCTCTCTCTCTCTCTCTCTCTCTCTCTCTCTCTCTCTCTCTCTCTCTCTTTCTTAACGTCATTTCTCAATTCACACTCCATCTCTCTTTTTTTTCCTCCCTCTTTCGCTCTCTCTGAAGGGACGCAAGATCTGTCGACACACACACACACACACACTCACACACACACACACACACACGTCCGGAATATCACGACAAGTTTGTTAGTGAAGAGCCCGTCAGATGGCCTGCTCGTAAACAAACACTGAGAACAGGCTGGTTTACATAAGGGTAGAGGGAGGGACGGGGAGAGGAGGAGGCGGAGGCGGCGTAGGAGGAGGAGGAGGAGCAGTTGAGGAGGAAGATTGTACAGTATGTAGCACGTGCGACACTAACAGAGAATTTAGATGGAAATGTGAGAATAACTTTTTTTCTCCTATTCTTTTATATAAACAAATGCAAGGCAGATGTTGTGTTTGGTGTATCAATAGAAACTTTTAAGGTGCAATAAACTGTTATGTTGTATAGTACTGTCTGTATCTTTTGCAGTGAGATGCGTTTAGGGTGGAAATTACATCGCATTAAAGACTTGAACAGATTTTTAACTCATTCGTGTAAGAGAGAGAGAAAAAATAATACTTTAAACTGCACTCCGTCACTCAAGAATGAAGGAAGAAAAGAAAGTTTGTTTTTAAATGTTGTGGTGTGTACAATACATTTATCATTCACTGAAGCCACTGTCACACACACACACGCACACAGAAAACAAAGCAGATACAAAAAAAAAAGTTGTAAATAAATAAATAAATAAATAAAATAGATAAAATAAGATAGATATATATGAAAATGAATAAGCAAATATACATTTATCATTCACTGAAGCCACTGTCACACACACACACACGCACACAGAAAACAAAGCAGATACAAAAAAAAAAGTTGTAAATAAATAAATAAATAAATAAAATAGATAAAATAAGATAGATATATATGAAAATGAATAAGCAAATATATAGAACAAATGGATAAATAGAAAGATATACAATACTAATTATTCAAACACTATAAAATGTTTTAAAAATACACACATATCATTCCAAACAACAAAATAAAACAAATGCGAATCGTAAAACGGACTAACTTTCACTGCGATACAAAAAAAAATAATAATAACCGAAAAAAAACACAAACTCAAAATATAAACACAATAACTAACAACACCACTTGGGTTGTTGATGAAAGAGTCACCTTCTGAGACCAAATATATTGAACCCAGACACTGTTCAACCTCCCCGGCCGACCCTCCTACCCCGTTATACTCCGCCTCGGCCTTTCTCAAACCACCCACGGAACTTCACTAAAATTACTGCAAAACAAACCCACGTGCTGCCTTGCCTTGCCTTGCCTTGCTTGCCTTGAATGTAATTGTGAGGATGTACGTTGTTGTTGTTACATTGCCAATAGATAAAAGTTTAACGTTTATGCAAACTAAAACGTGTCATGCTACTGATTTCATGAGTGATTTTCAATATAAAGCTTACAACATCGAAATTTTTTTAGCATTTTCGATATAAATACAAACTTAGTAGTACTGTTTCAGCTTGTCTATCAGTTATCTTTGAACATCTTCAGGACATTTTAACAATAACGTAATAATAATAATGATAAAAATCGTGATTACTATAATCGTAATACTAAATGTTCATACCATTCCATCTTTTAAATTCTAAACAGTACGCAGGAAAAATGAAAACAAAACAAAACAAAAAACAAAAGTGCATCGTGGCTGTCGTCTGGATCTCATCACTTTGTTCTCTCTCTCTCTCTCTCTCTCTCTCCTCTCTCTCTCTCTCTCTCTCTCTCTCTCTCTCTCTCTCTCTCTCTCTCTCTCTTCAATGCAGACAGGGAGTACCCACAAGAATTCACCACGTCCTGTCCCGCCTACCAAGAGCAAACGGCCGGAGGGGATATGACATTTCACATTCATGCCTCCCTTTCCTTTCTTCCCCCTTCCTCATTCTAGGTATATACATGTAGTCTCTCTCTCTCTCTCTCTCTCTCTCTCTCTCTCTCTCTCTCTCTCTCTCTCTCTCTCTCTCTCTCTCTCTCTCTCTCTCTCTCTCTCTCTCTCATGACCCTCCACACCTCCATATGGTAAACCTTCGCTAATTATCCAAATATTTTACTTTCTCTACTCTCTCTCTCTCTCTCTCTCTCTCTCTCTCTCTCTCTCTCTCTCTCTCTCTCTCTCTCTCTCTCTTTTCACATCACATCATTTTGTATTGACCTGGACATCTTTACTCACATTCTTACGTTTCATTGGCCAGCCTCGGGCACTAAAATTGATCTGTTTTACCAGTTCAAATCAGAGAGAACTGGCGCCACGTGGTTTCTGGGAGACCATCGTTGTCTGAACTACGCAATTATTTCTAGTTTAGTTACTTATGTGTTAAAAATATTTGGGTAGTACTATATCTTTATTATTACTATTATTATTACTATTATTGTATTAACATTTTATTTCCTATGATAGTTTACGTACGTATACATATAACAAACAATACATTTATCGTGTCTGCTCTCTAAAATTCATCACAAAGGTCACAAAATAATAATACAAAATATTCTTGGCGGTTTTTTTTTACAATGTTTGGCCAGTGACCCTGAACTGCAAATTCCAACACCGCTCTGGGCACCTATATTACGATCATTGGATGTTACGCACGCCTGCCTACCTACCTACCTGTCTACCTGTCTGTCTGTCTGTCTACCTGTCTGTCTGTCTGATCATCGACTGGCAGGAGACCAAGCAGTGTGAGAATTTGCGTACACGACAAAAACCTCAATAAATTCATATCGAACTTTTGAATTGAGAGAAGAGTCATCAGTCTTACTTCAATTAATATTTATACCTCAACACTACTACAAGTTTGATCTGATACAACACACTATTAGGAACAAGACAATTTCGTTATCCTAATTATCCTGTTCCGTGTATGTTGGTGTATCTTATTATATTTTGTTAGCATGTGTAGGAAGGTAATAGGATATACAAGAGTAGGGTGGATGGTGTGCGTGTGTGTGGAGAGGTGGTGAGGAGTGGGTGTGTGTGTGAGAGAGAGAGAGAGAGAGAGAGAGAGAGAGAGAGAGAGAGAGAGAGAGAGAGAGAGAGAGAGAGAGAGAGAGAGTAAAATGCTTGACATGTGCAAGAATAAAGTGTATGATGTAAGAGTAAATGGAGTTATTTCTTTATTTAAAATTCTGTGGCCGCCTGCGTGAGACAGTTACGAGGAAAAGATGTAAAAATAGATAGATAGATAGATAGATTAACTGATAAAACAAATAAACGAATAGATAGATATATAAAAAGAACACATACAGACAGATATATAGACTGACAACAGACATACAGCTAGATAGACAGAACAGTTAATTGCTTTACAGACAGCCTCGTTAGATCTAGTTGAACTATTGCTATCTATTCTTCCTTTGTATTCCTTTGTCCCCAAGTTCGTGCAGATAGCGTAGCGTCTCTGCCTCCTTCCGCCACAGGGCAACTTGGGCAGCGAATTCCAGTACCTCTTTTTGTTCCTCACGGGTCAGAGAACTTTGATGAAGGGCTCCACGTCTGCCAAGGGCGTAGCGAAATTCGACAGGCGTGTGAGGCTTAACAGAGGAAAGTGAGGGCGAATGTATTGAGAGTGACTTTGAGACTGATTGTGTTGAAACTGACTGACTGACTGACCGACTGTTTGTGTTGCCTGTTTCACGTTCACCCGGCGACCTTTACGCTTTGAATCTGATCGTGTTTTGTTTTCCCCGTTGGTCGTGTACATGTCAGCCTTCGTGTGTAATGTGGGAAATGATGAGGTGTTTGGTGGTGAGGGTAATGACGTTAATGATGATGATGATGATGAGGAGGATAATGAGGAGTAAAATATGACGATGCTTACTTGTATTCTTTTTTCAAACTCCTTTACTTCATCTTATTCCACCTTTATCCTTATCACATCACCTTAGAAAACCTCACCACAGCTTCTCTTCTACTCAGGGGCGACAAAGATCAAATTTCAGTTCATCAATAATCTACATTCTATCTTCGTTCCCGGGATATCTAACCTATGAACAACAATGAGGGCAAATGATCGCTTGATGTGGCCTATCCTCCTTAACTGAACCCATTTATAGCATCAATAGTGGTATGTAACCCACTTAAACACAGTGGTAAGGTGGGTGGTAGTGACAATGGAGGTACTGCGGTAGTAATTCACTTGAAGGTTAATGGAAATAAAGGCTAGACAGCTGCTAGGGTTGACCTCCTTTAGCTGGCCAGACACTCACTCGTTCAGGACACACGGCTCTTCTATTATTACATGGTGTTGAGAGTCTCCCATGACACAGTGGCCTTGAAACTATTGAGGTTAATAGCGATTGTCAGTCACTGTCAGTCATTGGTAAGCGAAACACAGTAAACATTGAATGAACTGAATGGCACCAACAACAACAATAACCTTGAACATACTGACAGATCGATGATGAAATTTTGATACAAGACCTTTATCCCATTAGTCCGACAACCTCGATTCTCTTGTCTATCTGGTTTCAGTTTCCATCTTTGTCTCGTTGTCTCGCTGCTGTCTATCCATCCAAATGCTTTTAGGTTTCGTTTCCCGAGACAGACATCGCCGGTGTAGCATCAGTGGCTCGTGTCAAGTCCCACTGTCCTGGTGCTCATTAGGATGCATTGCGGTGCTAGTTACCAGATCTAACCACTGTTGTCTGGCATTACACGGCTCCATCTCCATCACGAATTAATTATATAACTGTTAGTAGGATATATATACGAATTTTGGTATGATATATTTCACTAAATCGATCGCTTTAGACATCATTCTATTAACTGACTAATTGTTGTAAATGTTGTTTTTTTTAGTTAACCTGTTTTTCCTTATGTTTCAGAGGAAGTATAGTAATAACATACATACATCATATTTTAGTTATTCTCCCTCAGGATGCACTAACACGAGCTGTAGTCTAGTATATTATATTCCTCTCATTCCTTTTACTACAAAATTTCAATGTCCTTATTTTCTTCAAGGTACATAATGTTTTCTTCTAACTGTTTCCTGCTGGAGGGAGAGCTGGTTGGGGAGGAGCCTTGTTCTATTCTATCTCTGATCTACCACATATAGTTAACAAGTAATAGTACATAGTTCAGCATACACCCTCATTATAAACCAACAGGTGTTCTGATATCTGTTCTTCCAATGTAATATAAAAAATTTCACTTGTCTATTATTTAACCTAGTTCTTACCTTTCCAGATTGTAGGGTGTTCCATGCTCGGGGCTGGAATATGGCTTCGACTGGCTTATGGCGGGTATGCATCCCTTCTACACCAGTATTCTGTCATCTCTGCTGACTCCCTCTGTTTGGCAGCCGGTATCATCACCTTTGTGCTGGCGTTCTGTGGCTGCTGTGGCTCGTGGTTCCAGAGTCGCTGTATGTTAATCACTGTAAGGAAGATTTGAAATTGTTTTAGTGTTATTTGTTAATCTAAGAATGTCAATGTAACCAAACTTGTCACAACATAATATTCATAATGACAGTTGTAGAGTTTAATTAGGTCTATCAGATGCTGCAATGATATTTCCAATTTCTCTAATAGCTTTCGAGAAAATGAGGAAGAAAGTCATGTTTTGGAAAAAAGATACGGTTTCATTTAACTGCATAATTATTAGTCTTTGAACAAAATTTGTTCTAAGACTATCTTCACCCACAGCGTCTTTGCATTATCGTGAAAAGTTAAAGTTACGACGCAATCATACCACCAAGATTTTATACACAGGTCATGTATTTCTTAAGTCGTGTATGAATCCCTGATCAATTAATTATTTTCTAGGTAACTGGTAACTATTTTGTCTCTAGTTATGATTTTGAGCATTTTAACTATGATAGACTTGAGTATTTTGACTATGGCATTATGGATACCAGAAAATATTTTGTTTTAGAAAATGTGACGTTAACGGGTGTAACTTTTCCCGCAGTATTTTGTTCTTGTGGTGTTGGTGTTCACGCTGCAGCTGGTCGCAGGAACACTTGCCTTCGCCTTCCGAGGGGAGGTTTCAGCAACACTGATCAAGGAGTTACAGGATGGTATTCGAAGGTCATTTAATGAAACTGAAGGCAATGCTGTTGCAGTTACTTGGAATCATCTTCAGTCACAGTTTCAGGTAAGTTAGTGTTTCTTCCTTGGGTTATTTTTTCCAGGCATTAAAGTGGCTACTACAATAACTATCTTTTGACCAGTATGAGCCATGCTTTCTACCACTCATCTACTCAACACCTTAAAGTTTCCACCCTCATGTCATCATTTCATGGTGAGAGGTATGGTATGGGTTGTGTCACAAAAGATAGGTCTTGGTTCAATGAGATTTTCTTTATAAATCTACTTCATCTCATACTTTAGAAATCTTTCAAGAAAATTTCATTATACCTGACTTCTTTGCCTTTGTTCCAGTGCTGTGGTGTTGAGGGTCCCAGTGACTGGTACAAGATAGCAGCTTGGCCTCAGGAGGACTGGGTGCCTCATGCTTGCTGTTATGCAAAGTTCACCTCAGATCCAGGTATGTGTCACACAAACACTTTGTAATCACAGAATCAACAACTGTACATTCAACAGTTTACACATCCACAAATGGCCTCAAACTTTAAAAAATGTAATAAATGATGTAACAAATAATAATTGAATAATACTTATCAATTTATATATATAGCCACCCGGTGGTGTAGTGGTTAGCGCACTTGGCTCACAACTGAGAGATCCTGGGTTTGAATCTTGAGTCAGATAAAGACATAACGGGTTTGTTTTCTTAAACATTGTAACCCTGGCCCACCTAGCAGTAAATTGGTACAGGAGTAAGCCGAGGGTTTGTAATCTTCCAATCACAGCAGGAGCGAAAGGAATCCTACCCTCCTGTATGTCTGTGTGGGTGTGTGTGTCGGGTGCTTCCTCTAAGAGACCAGCAATGGTCTATGTCACATTTTCCGAGGTAAAACAGGCGTGGTATATACGTACATATAAAAAAAATCCATCTATATACTAGACCAACAACCCCCGTAAGGGAGATAGCCGAGACAAGACACACACACATACACAAACCCATGCAAACATATACATGCACTCCTCTCACTTAGCTTCTAGGCCCCTACAGGAGAAGTGACTGGTTTCCATGGACACACTACATGGTGAGTCAGTCAATAATAATATAAAATGAATAAATAAAATTTGGTTATAATTGCCAATATTTTCATGCAAAGAACATTAGTGACTACAATTGATGACATTAAATCTACATAAACTACTGGTATGATTGTAATGCCTTGTGTAAGAGTCACTGATAAACTGATTCCAAAGGATGTCACCTGCGGCCGGGGATCAAACCCCTGACATGACATTCAGCGTACACGACTCTTTACCAGTCAGACCATAATGATCACCACGGCCCAAGTAGAGTTAAGTTAAGGTTAACTCTCCTGCTACTACATGATAAAGTAGTATTGTTGCAGATGTGGGATGAATATTATACACAATCAGATACACTCAACACTTAATTCAAGGGATTTCAGATTTAACGGACTCCATATACTATCGGACAGGTGGACAGGATCACTCAAAAACTCTGCTGCTTGAAACACATCAGCTAAACAATATATTTTCATGCCATTATTGTTTTCTATATGATATATGATGTCTAGGTTATACATATTTATACCCATAAAATATTCATAATCATATAAATAAGTAAAGTAAGTGAAACAATCATTGCATTTCATAGTAAGATTGCCTTTATATATGGTAATTTGTGTACCATATCAAAAATACTGGTGTCTGTCCCACCAAATACCAAGCAACAGTCATTTTCATCCGTTTTTAATTGTCTCATTTGCCTAAGTTTGTATTGAAATTTACTTACTACTAATATATACATAAAACACCAAATAGATTAAGCATTTATATGATTGTGCGATGCTTCGTAAACTAAACTAAATATTATTGTTTTTCCTGCAGACTGTGGGAGGACTAGCGAGTCAGACCACTGGTACCAGGTTGGGTGTTACGTGCAGGTGAAGATGTGGTTTGTTGAGCGTCTACATGTGGTGGCTCTTATCGGCATGGTGTTTGCCTTCATCCAGGTGAGACCCGAACCACATCA
Source organism: Metacarcinus magister (assembly GCA_029783475.1). Classification (NCBI taxonomy): domain Eukaryota; kingdom Metazoa; phylum Arthropoda; class Malacostraca; order Decapoda; family Cancridae; genus Metacarcinus; species Metacarcinus magister. The sequence continues at coordinate 7,641,127 of JAPQNM010000046.1, forward strand.
AACTCTTACATAGATGAAAGAATGTTTACAGGGATGAGCGCCTTGCCATCCACCCTTATCACCTTTTGTTATATTTTATGAATTATATGAAGTACAAATGCATATTATAGATCCTTATAAATTAGTAAATAGTTTTGAGTGATTTACTCCATCATATAATCCATACTTGATTTTGGACATATTTATATTGTATTCTTTCTTTGGCAGCTGTTTGGCATGATAGCTTCCTTACTGCTGTTCTGCACGCTGGGTTACAAGAGACGGTCGCACACCTACAAGTCATACCATTCAGATACCTGACTACAGGCTGCCGATGTGGCACACTGAGCCACTCGGCAACCAAGGAAAAGAAACTTGGAGAGAAAAAAAAAACTAGTAACTCCTACAAATTTAATGTGTAAAATATTTTTCATAGAAATGACACAACTAACTAAATATGACTCTATAGATTTATTTTTTCTTTTGTGAATGAAGATATGTAAAGTTTGATTCTGGTTAAAGCTAGTAGTTTTTTTTTCTAACATTACAGTCTCACTCACCATGATTTTGTAAGTAAGGGTGAGTGTGGCTGTGTGGATTGGTTACTGGTAGGTGAGTGTACGTAGGAATGTAGGAATGTCCAGAGGTGTCTACCAATGTAACGAGGTTGAAATGTTATGTCAATGGCACATGCTAAACAAAACTTAGCTGAGAAATTATGTAGAAGTTCTCGTTAAGTTTGGTTTGAAATGTGCTATTGACACGAAAGACGAACACCACCACTAAAATATATATCAGTACATAATCATATCATCACCATCATTATTATCATTATCATCATCATTATCATTGTGAAAGCTTCCCAGGGTGCACGGTGACTAGCAGCCTCCCGGCCTAGATTTCTGAGGTCCTCTTGGGCTTCTTCATTCCAACTATGTTCTAATCTCTAACCCAATTACTTTCTACCATCCTACCATGCATATACCCTTGGATGCCATCGTCTGAGCTAACTTCCTGGTTCATAGTCACTCTACAATCAGTACCAAATCATCTGCATGCAACACATACCATGGAAATATATCCTAGATTCCTAGAAGCATAAGTTACAAGGACAACAGTGAATAATAATGGTCTCAAAATTAGTAGCATGAGCCTCACTATATTGAATTTCTAAATTAGAATAACCAAATAGGATATAATTTCATATGTGTGAGAGCATTGGGCTGAAAACTGGCATCAAGACAGTTATGAGTCCAGTGAGTGACACAAGTTACACATTGTTGTAATGCCTCGTGTATTTTGAAACATTGAGGAAATTATTATAAGTAAGTAGACACGAGAGGACTGCGGCCGGGGATCAAACCCTTGACAGTACACTCAACGTACCGACGCCTCACCAATCACACCATAATGATCACCAAGGTCCAAGTGGAGTTGACGTTTCACTGTCCCGTCACTACACTATTCTAAAATTCAGCAAGGGAGGCTGGTAGTGTTTTTCTATAAATACATATATTCTTTTATTCTTTTTTGGTATGCTTGTATGAAGAGGGAATAAATGTATAGATTGCACATTTTCATTTAGTTGAATTGTGTAATTTCTGCTTTTCTTTCTTTCTCTCGTCATTCCGTATTTCACGTTGTAAAATGTGCATCTCTGATATATTACAGGTAGAGAATGAATGATGATGATGATATTCTTAACTTCCTCAAGTGCCATAATGTTTGTAAATGGAAGTAGTTGTTTTTTCTGTATTGTACACTTAATTGATGTACTTTCCTGTTTATTAGAAGATCCAATAATTCAAATATATGTATATTTTGACTATTTAATAATTTTATATGTAAATATATACCTAGTGAAATGTACTCATGAGTTAAGAAGCTCAACTTGTAGCCGTGCATTAAGGATGTGTTGTAAATGATGATTGTAAAAAGGAATCACAGGCATCAGTTAGTTTGTCACTTGTGAATGAGAACCTTTCCGTCTTGTCTTGTTCTGCAAGACACAGGTTCTCAGTGACATGGATCAGCCTTGGTCACCTGATACCAGATTGCCAAGCTGTATAGCTATGTAAAAAAGTGTGGGCACACACTACAGCTGCGCGTAGCTGTGAGCGTTCATCTCCTGTCACATTGGTCTTTGAGCCTGTGGTGGAAATTAATCCATTACATCCGACTTTCCAGTTTATCTTCCCCAGGTTTTCCCTAGGTACCCATTTATCTACCAAGGGAGGATGAACAGCTGGGTGAGCTGTGCGCTGACTGCCTTCGTCCGGGATCGAACTCGGGCCAGCGGATTTGTAGTTGGACGTGCTAACCACTGCACCACTGAGGCACAATGTAGCTATGTACAATCCCTTTATCACTACTGTTAAGCCTTTGCAGCTTTTTTGGTGCACAAGTAGATCTATTCCCTTTACTGCCACACAACTCCACTGTCCACTGGTAGGCTGTGGAAGTGAAGCTGCCACACCCTGATCCACTAGTTTAGTGAGATAGATTATATAGCCTTACTGATAACATACATTATTATTTTAAACTAAGTGTAGAAAGTAATGAAATATTCTATAAACTGTAGCATTGGACTATCTACAGTATACTACAAAAATGGAGTGCAGAGAGGAAAGAATAAGATATGGTTGTAAGCACAGATAATGACACACCAAGGGGTGGAGGTGGAGGTGGAGGTGGAGGTGGAGGTGGAGATGGAGGTGGAGGAGATAAAAGCAAGCCTGTACATTCCAACAAAGTACAATTAGAATGCCACACACACTTGGTAAAAAAAAACCACCTAGCAGAGACATAGCAATTTACAGAGTCCCTAAAATAAGCATACGAGTTTGTCCCACACCCTCAGCAAGCCTATCAAAAAGCTAATACTGATGAAAGCCAAGGTTATATACTGCTAAGTAAGGCAGTTTTATTGATGGCTGGTCATAGACTGTGATAACCTGATAGTGCAAGTCTGGTGCCAGCTGTGTTTACAACCAATCACTTCATTGTGGCTGCCTGCACAGTGACAAGCCTTGGTTAGGGTTATGTACGGTTCAAAGGGTTTTTATGTCTGACCTGGGAGTCTGTAAGCAATTAAACTTTATTGATGTCTATTAGTTTTGTATGATGAAATGTCGGAAGAAAATTTATATAAAAGAAAGAAAGGGTATATGTCTTCAGTGTCTCAGGTCATTAATTTTATAAGGATATTGTGTCTATCTATATATGTGGCCATTATGTTATTCTATTGTGATACTGTAATGTGTTAGGTGTAATATAGGTAAGCCTTTTGTTAAACACTGAATATATATTTCTATGTACCTATAAGTTTTTACAAAGGTAGCAGGATCAGTTTAGTGATATTAAGACTTAGACATTATTCATGTAGATAACATTTACCTTTTTAGAATTTAAGATTATGTATTTTCAAGAGGCACCTTTTGTCTTTCTTTAAATATTATGAGTTGATTATAATGTTTCTAAGATATTTCAAACTGGAAGAGTTAGAATGCTGCTAATTACCTATTTTTACTTTGCAGAAATAAGAACGAATAGCACATTGAGAATAGTAATAATTGTCTGCCACCTAACCTAACAAGCCATTAGTTAAATTACCTATGATTGTCAAACACCCAACCAGCTAACAAGCCATTAGTTATTTTTCCTTCAATAAATGGCTCTAACTTTATGTTTACAACCTTATCATCACAGATTGTAAGATGGAAGGTCTTGTAGGTTCAGTATCATGTCAGGGGGTTCGATATCCGTAATCAGTCTTCTAATGGTTGCCTCTTTACATAAATTTCTAAGTGTTTCATAATATGTGGCATTACAGAATGATAATATATAATGAACCAACAGTAATTGACACACCACAATACAAAGATACGTTAAATACTACATTGATAAAAAGCAAATGAGAAAGATGGATACACAGCAACCTAACGAAATTTTTCTGATTTTAAGATGATATTCGATTTTTTCAGTTTCTCATAATGCCAGAGTGAATTTGGTGCATACAAAATATTATAATGGAATGGAGTGTTTCCTTAAATATGAGTTTATACGTCAAATCAGCCTATAACTTGAGCTCTCGGGCGTGGGTAAAATGATCACCTCTCTCATACTGTTAGCTGTTACGTTACCTAGTTCTAAGTTACGTCTATAGTTTTTCATAATACGGTTGCATAGTTTTATGAATGGCTTGCGATTTGAGGGTAAAACAACGACTCTGTAAACCTTCTATTACCAGGTCATTTCAGGTCACTCGTATGCTATGGAAAGTTCCCTCGCATCCGAATAGGCTGGGTAGACACGTAGTAAGTGCTGAGTCAATAGATAGCTTTAAAAGACGGTTGGATCAGAGTATGGATAGGGATGACAGGTGGGATGGCTAAATATTGGATTATTCCAAGGGTGGGGGGCAAGGAGCTGCCTCGTGTAGGTCATTAACTGGCCTCTTGCAGTCTCCTCATTTCTTATGTTCTTATCACACTTTCATGTTCTGTCCAACCGAGCAAAAGAAGTTATTTACAAAGGATATAAGTATGTTCTTGATCATCTGACAATACCCAATACCGCGGATCAGGCTAGCTACACCCAAGGGCTTAATATAGGCTGGTTTGACTTATAGTAAAGAAAGTTATGCTCACCGGACACGTTTTGTTGTTGGTGGTGGTGTATTAGGGCTGTGACGGTGTATTAGACCCTATTCGCCCTGGTGGTGTCCTGCGAGGTGATCACAGGCGTGTTAGTCTCCCTGAAGAAGGCGCAGGTGGACACGTGTTTCTCAGCTGCCTTCACAATACACAAAATATTATAATAATCCAATATTTTCATGGTGTGTAGGCCTTTCTTTTTCTTTCTTTTTACCAATAGCAAGAAAAAGAAAAGAAAAAACACTCACACCATGGAAATATTAGAGTATTTTATGATTTTGTTTTGCTATTCTCCTTTCCTAGAGGGACCAATAATTACTACTACTGTGTATTTTTATCACTGGTTAAAATTCCTGTATGTATGTATTCATTATTGATACATAAATAAAAAGATGATATTATGTATAATGATTTTTTTTTCATTACCTTTTCTATGGGTAAATTTTTAATGGAAAGGAATTATATATCTGTTTTGGGTGAATAAATAGCAAATATTAGAATAGAATCTTATTATATTATCTATTATGTCATAGTTTGTGTCTTATGGTAGAACATTAAGAAAAAATAATTAGGAAGTAATAGATAGTAACGTTAAGTAGCTATAGCAACAATAATAACAGAAATAACAAAGACAATTATGTTTGAATTTGGAAACAAAGACATACAAATAAAATAAAAACATAATAACATATAAATACACAGAAAAAAGGACGAAAAAGAAAAGATTACTACCAAAGAGAACTAAATGAACCGTTAGAAAGACATTATAGTGTCAAAAGCAACTGACGCAAGAGGAAGACGAAGCATTTGTGTATCTTATTAATTTGCTTGTAATTATGTATTTCGTGCCTAAACATCTTGCAAGGACTCCCAAATATGGTAAGGAATTGACTTTGAAATACATGATAGTCTTTTTATGCTTTGTCATGTGAAAATAATGATAGGAATGTATAAAGGCGATCTGAACTTTCTTTAACATTTGACTTTTTAGGTAAATAGGCTATAATTTATTTGATTTTGTTTCTCTCTCTCTCTCTCTCTCTCTCTCTCTCTCTCTCTCTCTCTCTCTCTCTCTCTCTCTCTCTCTCTCTCTCTCTCTCTCTCTCTCTTTTAATTAATGAAGCATACGACATACAGTACAATTTTTTTGAATGAATACTGTATTTTGTGCTTTATTTTCTGTTATATATGACTATATTTCTAAGTGCAATGCATCATTATCTAACCTGCCTGTTCTGTGCCTGGCTATATCCATTTTCCTATATGTGAAAAAAATAATCATAATAATTGGCTCACAAATATATTTATTGTCAATACTTTTTATTATGGATTGCAATACACTGTTTGCAGAATTACTAATAACAACGTATCACTTTGCTGCATATTGTCTACGCATCATTAACAGAGAGAGAGAGAGAGAGAGAGAGAGAGAGAGAGAGAGAGAGAGAGAGAGAGAGAGAGAGAGAGAGAGAGAGAGAGAGAGAGAGAGAGAGAGAGAGAGAGAGAGAGAGAGAGAAACGAAACCATGCATAATTAAAAAAAAAGAAAAAAAATACTGTTTCTTAGCTTAGAGAAAGAGTAAGGGAGATTAAAACTTATACTTAATCAATATGTAATAGATAAAAAGGTGCAAACAATTCTTTCAAACAGCTGTACGTTGTTTTCTACTCTCATTCAATTTCTAGTTTCCTTAAGATTCATTCTACGTATCATTATTTACCAAGCTATTTCATCCTAACCTAACCTAACCTAACCTAACCTAACCTAACTAAACCAACCTGATCTAATACAGTGTTAACCAAAACGAGAAACAAAAACTAGTAGTATCACATTATTTAGGAGTAGAATATATCACTCAGCCGGATACACAAAGGAGTACAAAGGAAGAACAGACAGCAACACCCCTACTGGACTTAACGAGGTTGTCATGTATATGGTGGAAAACTATAATGATTTAACGCGTTGAGCTACCTCGTTAAACACTTTGGAATGATATTAAAAAGCAACACCGGGGACTCGCTACTACCGGTGACACTTTCAAATGGATGTATAATTGAGTTTAGAAGTGAAATCATAATACTAGTGATACATATTAGATAAATTAAAGGATGAATAAATGTGAGATCATATTTTTCAATTTACCAGTGCGCGCGTGTGTGTGTGTGTGTGGGTGTGGGTGTGGGTGTGTGTGTGGGTGTGTGTGTGGGAATGTTATATTATGTTTTATTTTCCTTTCTTGTTGCATTATATATATAAAAAAATATTAATCAATGTAATGGTTGCAGATGTGTACGAGAATGAAGAAGGGGAGGAAGACCGCCCTACGTTCCCTGGTGGTGGTGGTAAGAATAGTAGTAGTAGTAGTAGTAGTAGTAGTAGTAGTAGTAGTAGTAGTAATAGTAGTAGTAGAAATAGTAGTAGTAGTAATAGTAATAGTAGTAGTAGTTGTTGTTATTACTATCGTTACTATCACTATTATTATTGTTAAGCATGAGTCCAACAGCAATTTCAAGGTGACAGGAATAACAGACAGCTTTTAACAATTCACGTAAATCCTAAAAAAAAAAATGTGGTGCTTGAATTTTGCCTGAAAGAAAGAAAGAAAGAAAAAGAGAAAAAAAAAGAAAAAGAGAAAGAAAATGAGAGAAAAAAAGAAAAAGAGAAAGAAAGAAAGAAAGAAAAAGAGAAAGAATGAAAGAAAAAGAGAAAGAAAGAAAGAAAAGCAGGGTTATGTAAACAGTGCCAATCTGTTATGGTACATTTGCTTAAGTGACAAAAATGACGTGTGTTTTCATGCGTGTCTTTATGTTATGACGAAAGTTATTAAAGTAAGTGTTGTATATATATCATCTTTTAAATGTGTATGTATGTCGGGAAGGGAGCGGGCAATGTTTTTATTTAATTAATTTTTTTGTTAAGTACGTGTGAAGAATTTTTTACATATATTCATCGATTTATTTATTTAGTTTTATTAATACTAGTTGATTCGTTAGTTGCTTACCTTTTATTATTAACTGACTTACATATCGTCTTATCTATTCTAACGATTCTAACTTCTAAAATGACCTTGAGAATCTTAGGCAACACACACCCCGATGGCTTCTCAAAACATTATTCGATTACTTCTAAAATAACATTATCATATATATCGTAACTTACATTTATTTATCACTTACATAAATAGGATTACATTTTCCTTGTAGGTTTCTAGGTTTCTTTATAGGCAATCGAGAGAGAGAGAGAGAGAGAGAGAGAGAGAGAGAGAGAGAGAGAGAGAGAGAGAGAGAGAGAGAGAGAGAGAGAGAGAGAGAGAGAGAGAGAGAGAGAGAGCATGTGAATACGTAACAGTTTCAATCAGCAAAGCACTATCTCAACAACACAATGCAGTGAAAAAGAAAAGTATAGAAGAAAAAAATTGACCCCAAAAAATAAATAAGAGGAAAATATAGCAGAGTGGAATTACAGGATACAGGATTTGATTACATTTTTCCATTGATAGGTTGCAGCGTCCTGTGATCTATGGATTTTTTTTAATGTTGCACTTTTTGATTCTATTACCCAAACACTCCCTATGCTATTAGTCACCGTGCCTGTCTACCTGCCTGTCTGCCTGTCTGTCTGTCTGGTTGTCTTTTTATCGTTCTAGCTAATAGGTTATAGACAGACCAGCAAAGAAACGAAGACTCTATATTGTGTTTAACATATATTTACTTCAAAATATAAGTGGAAAAACTAAACACAAAAAGGAGTTGAATACACATAAACATTCCCTATTTCTATTTTCCTAGTTTTTGACATTTTGTTCAACATATATTTACTTCAGAATTAAACCAAAAAATGGAGTTGAACACAGATAAAACATTCCTTATTTGATCTTTTTCCTACCCTCGACATTTTATTCAACTAATTTTTACATCAAAACAAATACAAAATAAAACTAACAGAAAGAAAAGACATAAATATTCTCAACTTTTTTCTCCTTCCTAGTCTCTTATGGTACAAATCGTAGAATACATAAACAAATTAATGCTCTCAGACTACTACCATTACGTGTGTTCCCGCCAGTTGGGTTACATAGTCTCACCGGTGGTCTGTGTTCGTGCTCAAGGCCCAGTAAAGGTAGAGGGACGTGTGTGGCTGTGTGGAAGAAGCTTGACTGACATAACAATGGTCTCCAGGGTTCGAACCTTCCATGAGCAAACTGGCTTTGTTCATAATCGCGTATCTCTGTCTCTTTTTTTTTTATCTTTCTCTTTCTCTTTCTTTCGGAGGTTGGATTCCGTTTTTTACTGTTGGTTATTATTATTATTATTATTATTATTATTATTGGAAGTAGTAGTAGTAGTAGTAATAGTAGTAGTAAAGGACAAACTACAACCATAAAAAATATATACAATTACAATACTAAATAAAACAACTAACTAACTACCTAATTACTATACAAATCATTCCCTATAACCAATCACAACCAATTAATTACACACCTGCACCACTAACACACTCCATCATTACAGGTCTGGAGGCTGAGATATCCATTCTAACAGGAGGCACCAGACCCATCCACTCCACTCCTTTCTCCAGCACGCTCCCTCCACCCCTCTCCCGCCTCACCTCCACCGTCGGGTCCTCCTCCTCCTCCTCCTCTGCATCCAAGCGTGGCAGGGGGCGTAGGGGTGTTGCAGGGGAGCAGCGGCATAGCTTTACCTCCGTCACCCCTGCCATGACTACCACCAGCATCGCCTCCTCTAGAAGTAGTAGTAGTAGGGGACATTTCAAGACACCGCCAGCAGGAAACTCGCTTCGCACACCTAGTACAGGATTTAGTAGGACTCCAGGATCAGGAAGGAGTAGTAGAAGGACCCCCAGCTCAGTTCGGAGTAGTAGGACGCCTGGGTCAGTGTGTAGCAGTAGTAGGACGCCTCTGGTTCAGCAGGATCTCCCACCCTCTACTATTGTTGGTAAGCTAGTATAGTACCCCCTTCCCATCCTCACTACGTTTTCTTTTTTCTTTTCTTTATTACGTTCGTGTATTTGCATTTCCATGACCTTTTTTGTTTTTGTTTTAACTGTTCGTCTTTGTTTAATTTTTTTTTTTTATAGTTTCAACAGTAATTACCGTTCCCCTCTCCCTACTCCTCTCGTTCCTCCTGTTTGAATATACACGTCCCTAATAATGACTGCCCTGTTTGCGCAATAACAAATAGCCCGCCTGCCGTGCTTGCTAACTCATTCATTTGAACTTCGGGTGTGTTGCTGCGATTCGTAATTGTACTTGCTATTGCATTTATTTTTCACATTTCTATTTTCTCCTTTTTCCCTGGTCCTCGCGTTACCCTGCAGGCGTGGTGGAGGGGAGAGGACAAGCACAGGGAGAGGTGGGGTTAGCAGCTGTGGATCTACGGCGTCCACACCTCACATTGGCGCAGTTCTCAGACACACATACTTACACCCACACCCTCACCAAGCTCGGCCTCCTGAACCCTCTTGAAGTAAGTATTGGAGAGAGGTAGTTACGTGGCTTCACACACACACACACACACACACACACACACACACACTATCTCCTCTACAGTAGCAATCATTAACTCCTGTTTTGCACCGCCCGGTATATCACGAATCACATTACTTAAACATGAGGCAGTGCACCCACGTGAAAATAAGTTAAAATTACCACAGTCTCTGCATTATGTATTAGTTAACGAACCCGGAAATGAGGTGCTGCGGTGCATTGGCCTGGAATAAAAAGTATTAAAATTAGCTAGAGAGAACAAAAATCTGAATCTGTATGTATTGTATTCTCTCCCTCGTGTATTTTTTTTATTTTTTTTATATAAAGGTTAATGTTCTGGTATAACATAATAATAGTCTTTCAAACTATTCATGTCATCGATTGAAAAACATATACAAACCTAACCTCACGCTTTTATTAATATCAAACTGTATAGTACGTATAGAAGCATTACAAACCTCCCTTTAACACACACACACACACACACACACACACACACACACACACACACACACACACACACACACAAGCCAACAGGTCAAGGTTAATTACCGTGTCTTCATTACCTGTTCGAGGACATCTCAGGTAATAGCATTTAACCTTGCCTTAGTGTAAATTAGTCGATATTATTTAATCACCTTTTATATCATCACCTTTATTTCATCACCTTTGACAGAGTGTAAAGTTATTTATATACTTCTAACATGTCACTCACTTACATTAGAGATGCCATGTATCGCACACACCAAGATAATGAGTAAGATGTTATTGGCAGTGGAGTTATGAGGAGGTGGTAGTGGTGGTGGTGGTGGTGGTGGTGGTGGTGGTGGTGGTTAATCTATCGTGAAAGTGGATTAGGTGAGACGAGGAGACAGAGTGATGAGGTGGAAGTAAGAGGCAAATAAACAACTTTAATAAACACTTTCACCACAAACCACACCTCATGATATTATAGTTAGGCTAAGTTAGGTTAGGTTAGGTTAGGTTAGGTTAGGTTAGGTTAGGTTAGGTTAGGTTAGGTTAGGTTAGGTTAGGTTAGGTTAAGTTAGGTTAGGTTAGGTTAGATAGATGCCTTAGGAAATAGGTCATCCTTAGCTACAGATTAGTTCCCTTTTAACGAACAGAATTTAAACTCTAAATATCCTGTTTGAATAGAATAAAAAAGTAAAAAAAAAAAAAAACTAGGCCAATTCACGTTTCTCCTAACTGTCCTATTTCTACCCCTACTTTTTTCCCTCATAACACACTCATTACTTTTCCCCTTCCTTGCCCTTTCCCCTCCTCATATTACAGTGGGATTTAGCGCTGTACTACGATGTCATTATATCGGTTTATTCGTAATGTGCTCAACGCGGGAACTATACTGCATACTTAGCGGCTCAGTGTGTTTGCTGTAAGGTTGATTTAGCATACCAGTAACGTTAGTATTTGAACCTTATTGCGTAACGTGGGTGGTATAGGATTTTTATGCTACATCAGTATGAGGTAGGATGCAATACCACGTGCTCTGTCCTTGTTTAGTTAGTTGTTTACTGTACGTGTTTTGTAGCAAAGAAAATGTGGTACGTACTTTTTAAAATTAAGTTATTTGCAGTTCTCATCCAGCTTTCAGACGGGTCGGACGTAGCCACCACTGCTCGATTATTACCCACGTCAGGAGGCACACGCCTGTGTTCTCCTGACAATTTTTTTTTCGGGATGAGAGCTTCCCGCATCCCTCGCTTTTTGGGAGCCTCACTTTTGGGGCTTTTCCGTCCTCAGTCGCAGCCCATCCACCCTACAGGTGCTATCGCAAAACGTCCGAGGCTTTCATCGCCTGGCAGCGGGTCATCGATGGGTTCCAACTCATCGTCTCGAAGTGCTTCACGGGGCGGTTTTCTTCCTTGTAAGACTGCCCGCCACTTCACTCCGCCATCCGTCTCTGTTTCTGCTACGGCTACACCTCCCAGTGCTGTTGCAACGCCTGCTGCAGCCCCTGAACCTGCTACTTCAGCACTACCTCTCGGTGTCGCCTCATCATCCTCCACCACCGCTCTCTCTGCCCCTGATGATGACGGCTTCACCACGGTGTCGAGCAAGCGGCGCCGTACTCGAACCGCCCAGGCCACCAGGGTTGGTATCTCATCCCCGCAACCCTCATCCCTGCATTCCGAGTCCCCGTTCAAGATGGTTTTCAGACATCCTACGACGCCGTGACTGCCCTTGAAGAGGATTGCCCTACTCTGGTGATGAGATGCCTGCCGGGGAAGGATGGCAGCTCTGTCATCCTCCCCAAATCCACCGAAACCTTCCAACACCTGCAGGATGTTGCAGTCAACTGCAGCACCACCAGGGTCAAGCTGGTTCAGCTTGATCACCATAGCAATACTACGCGTGGCGTAGTCATGGGCTACCCCCAAGTCGAGGAAGCTACCCGCTGCCAGACACCCCGCACCAAAGAGGCCACACATCAAGTGACCGTCACACTACGTGGTCCTCTTCTATCCCAGTTGTCCTTGGGTAGCTGGGGGACTTTCTACCTCCACCCCTGGGTGCTCGAACCACAACGAAACAATAGAAAACAACAACAACAAATTATTTGGTCAGTTGATTCAGATTCATAACTTTTATTCACAATATGAATACATCATACATGTGAAAGAGACATGTATTGCCTAATAAAGGCATGGGTCAGTTGATTATTGTGCTATATCTTTATTTTACGTTTATGTTTGTTGTTGTTATTTATATGTTTATGGCTTTATAGGGTTTATAGGTGTGAAAACAAGGGAAGCGTATTAACTAGTAGACAAAAGTAAGATTTTAAAGGACGATGGAAGAAAGTCATCTGATAATACTCTCCTCTTCCTCCACCTACTTTTCCTCCTCTCCTCTTCCTCTTCCTCTTGCTTCTCCTCCTCTCCTCCTCCTCCTCCTCCATAACCCAAACCTTTTGACAGGGAAGGAAAAAAAGACCAGGTTTAGTTGCTGTGATTTTCCAGTGATTGTTATTTCCGAGTGGATATGACGCTTCCCCCTCCCTCCCCCCCACCACCCCGTTCCCCCTCTGAAGCGGTCATGGCTGATGCTCGTTTGTTTGTGATGGTTGGTTCCATTCCATTTTTCCCTCTATGGGTTGCCGTCCACTCACTCACACTTCGATATACCATTCAATTTCCTCCTTTATCACACACACACACACACACACACACACACACACACACACACACACACACACACACACACACACATACATCACTCACGTCCTTACAGGTAGTGGTAGCAACGACAGCAGCGCAGCCCGAGGGTGACTTAGGCGGGGGTATCGGGCGAGGTAGTCGAGGCCTTCTAAGGATGGTCCAAGAGTGTCTGCCAGATGTCTCGGTCACTGCTGTTCACCGCCGCTACTTCAACGACGCTCGCGGCCTGGCTACCATCAGACACCTGGCGGCCCCGCACTGTGCCTTCGTAGAGCGACAGGTGGCAAACAGGTGAGAAAGATAGATAGATAGATAGAGAGAAAAGAAATAGATAAGAGATACTGACTGACTGACTGACTGACTGAATGACCTCTTCCCCGTGTTCTCCTCCCTTCAGGTACTATTGCTTGTCTGCTGCAGCGGCGGTGATGAAATACGTGGAGCATGTACAGCATGTGACGTACGCCCCTCACAGTCTGCACGTGGAACTCACCTCCTCCGAAGACACCATGACGCTAGGTGAGGCATGGTGGTGATGATGAGTACACTTGAATATAACAAAACATTACCTTCATGATTTACAGAGGATTTACAGGTGTCATTTGTGTATCATGTGCTACTTTTTGTCAGTGTAGAGTGTGGGGTAATAAGTACCATAGCAAAGTGTTTTATCATATATATTTATTTATTTATTTAATTTTTACTATTGATTTATTTTTTTATTTAGACTTCTGGTCGTGGCGTGCCCTGGAGGTGGTGCGGAGCCTGGAAGGGGACTGGCAGGACTCTCTCTTCGGGGCTCTGCGACACACACGTACTCCGGCAGGAACGAGAAAACTCAGGGCCACACTCCTACAGGTTAAAATTGTTCCCCATGTATACGTGTTCCGTTCATGTACATTAATTCCTTCTTCCATTTATATCAATTTCCAACTTGTAAATATAAACTTTTTTCCTTGCCGTTTTTTTTTCTTCTTTTTTTTCCCCATCCCTGACGCTAAAGTTTCCATGAGATGCGATTTCAAGTAACTCATCCCAGCTTTTCTTTTCCCCTTCCTGACAGCCTTTCTCCGATCCCCGCACCATCAACGCCCGCCTAGACAGCCTGCAGTACCTCGCCCAACACCCTGACCTCTTCCACACCCTACAGGTATACCTTTACACCTATAACCTAACCTAACCTAACCTAACCTAACCTAACCTATAACTTGACCTAACCTATAACTTGACCTAACCTAACATAACTTAACCTAAACTAACTCAACCTAACCTGCCTAACCTGTGCATAGTCCTTAATCATATTCCTCCAGGTATAGTTTAACACCTGTACGAACCTATAACCTAACCTAATTTAATCTAACCTAACCTAACCTAACCTAACCTAACCTAACCTAACCTTCCTAAACCTATACATAGTCTTAAATCTTATCCAAACGTCCCTATCATTTCCTAATATATTTGCATTCTTTCTATCACTCACAAACTCATCTTATTCCCGCCATTACGAGCCCCTCACATTTGTTATCATGATTGTTATTCCTTGCTTTGTCTTTTTTTAATTCTTGGATGTTTGCTAAGAGTCGTGTTGTGTCTTGTTTTTTCAGTCCATCCTTGGTCGCTTCCCGGACATCGACTGGCTGCTCTCCATGTGTGTTCAGATGCCCAAAGAGGTAAGTCATCGCTGCTAAGATAGATCGTAAGTCACTTCCTATCAGTCACCTCTATTAAAGAAAAACAAAATAACGCTCAATGGTCAATCTTAAAAAAATTGCTAACCTACAATTTGGTTCCTTCCCCTTTTGGTCAATGCAGAAAGCCTTTATTCAGAAAAACACTTACTTACTCACTCACTCACTCACTCACTCACGCACTCAAACAAACGGTGTACCTTCCTTCTTTCCCTTAGGACACGGAGCAGCGGAGTGAACAGCGCCTCAACTATATCATTGGCCTTAAGAACACCTTGGAGCTGCTGGAACCCCTTGGTCTGGCTCTCCTGGAGGTGGACAATCCCTTCCTTGTCTCCATCCGTGAGGTAGGTAGCAAATTATCCATGAAACCTTGTCTTACCCCGATGATTTTTTAGTCTTCTGTGCTATTCCTCAACCTTTCGTCTCATCTTCTTCTATTGCTGTACTGAAGTTACCCAAAAAAAGAATGTGAAGTTAGTTTTAATGATAAGATTGATTAGATTATTATTATTATTTCTGCATTAAGTGTTGAGGTGATTTTGATAGTGTTAAATGTTGTAGTATTTAACACTTGTTTCTCGGTTGTGTAATATTCGTTGTAGCATACTGTTCTTTTGTCATTGAAGTGCTTGAAGTATAGAATTATTGTTAAATGACTTTGGGAACTTTTAAACGAGCATCTGGTCTTGTTATTCTTGATGCAACTTGATGTCTCTTGTTTAAGTATCCAATGGGGAGGATAAGTTTTATTTAGAGACCATTAAAGAGAGTTTCCATATGGACTCTGTTTTCAAAAGTTAGATTGGTCTTTGTGGTGGTCAAAAATGAGGTCAACTCTTTTGTGGTTTTTTCGTTGACCTGACCTCTTGCCTACTGTTTTATCTTTTATTCTTTATCTATTTTTTGTTTTGGTGTTTGTGCCTCATTCCGTTCATTCCCTCACTGTTTAATGATGGACGTTAAGAGCATTACGTTGTGGCTGGCAGTAAAACAAAAGCCTTTCATCTGACAGCCAACAGCAAGGTAGACACAATAAACAGAATATATAACAAAATAAAGTAGACGTGAAATTAAATATAACTGAGGAATTAGTATTACAAAACATACACACACACACACACACACACACACACACACACACACACACACACACACACACACACACACACACACACACACACCCACCCATACATTTTTTCACAAACGTGCCTCTTTCTACAAATGGGAGGTGACATCAAAGTGAGGCAACAGAAAAAAATAACAAAGAACTGTTGTAATCAAAGAAAAGGAAAATAGATCAAAGGCGTTGTTTGTATCTCCAGAGGAAGGGGATCCAACCCTACACCTATTTTTCCTTTTAACTCAAGTACTTCACCTCACCTTCACCTCAGCTATTGTACTTGATCTTATGATAACTAAATAGACGTTATATACAGAATCACCAAACGTTATATAGCTATTCACTTTGCCAATTTATCGTGAGTTATTAAAGTATTATTCCTAACCTAACCTAACCTAACCTAGCCTAGCCTAACCTAACCTAACCTAACCTAACCTAATTCATTTACAAATTTATAATGAGTTATCTAAGTATTTTCTTCAAGTCTATATATTTTTCTTTATAAACTACATTGCTACACTTCAACTAAACTAGCATGACTTACACAAGGGTATTAAATAGATAATAAAATACCTTAAATGAACCTTTGGAAACACTACTATACATTATGAACCCAATTATTTAGTTTTTTTTTTAATTATATATATTTTTTTTCTAATTTTTTGATTTTTTATTTATTTATTTATTTTTTACCTATTTTCGTCTTTCCTATCCTTTTCTTTTTGTTTGTTTACCTTGAGTGCGGAAAAAAAACCCCTCCTTGGTCCTTCCCCCTTCATTCATCCTTTCCCTCCTCACCTCTATTCCTATTCCTTTCCTTCCTGCTGAGCTCAATCCGATGCTAATGTGAATCCTGTGAGTGACCACATCGGTGCATCCTTACTTAGTGGAAGCATCCTCGTCCTTCCCCGGCAAAGGAAAGGGGAAATTAGGTCAAGGAAGTCCTCCTCTCTTCGTGCATTTACCAAAACAAGCTCAAAGGCCCTTGAACTTTGGCATACCGCCCAGATAGTTAGACAAGCTTGTGTGTGTGTTGGGGTTGGGGGGAGTGTGTGTGTGTGTAAGTGTGTTGGGGGGTGGGGGGAATGTGTGTGTGTGTGTGTGTGTGTGTGTGTGTGTGTGTGTGTGTGGATGCATATGTAGGTTATTGTATAGCGTGATATATCCTTTTTGTCCTCAAGTGCCATTATGTTGTTGTTGTTGTTATTATTTTTATTTTTATTATCATTGTTATCATTGTTGTTATCGTCATTGTTATTATTATTATGTAGCATGTTAGTATTCCTGCTCTTTCCCCTTAAGACAGAGAGGCTTAGCATATATCATACTCTATATCCTGCGTGTCGTAAAAGGCGGCTAGAATCTCCTCCTCCTCTTCCTCCATCTTCTCCTCCTCCTCCTCCTCCTCCTCCTCCTCCTCCACCTCCTCTTTGGCATCGATTTGGTGTTCCGAAATAAATATCCAAGGAATGAATATAATATGAGTGTTTTTTATATATATATTTTTTTATTGAACGACTTTACCTTACTTGTGTTCGTGTTTGTGTGCCAATTCCATGTTTTATCCTGTTATTATTTACTCCTCTCTATGTATACCTCTTGCGTTACTGTCTCAATGTGTTTGGTTTCACTTTATTTCAGTCGACAGGTGACACTTACACCTCACCAATGTGCATAGAGAAGCCAAAAAACACATAAGAAAACACATAAGAACACACTTTACTAACCATTAAATCACCATTAAGAACATGAATCTATCCCTCTATACTTCACACTACACTAAAACGTATCCTCTTTCTAGACACTGGGGCGGGAGGAGCTGCGAACACTACTCGAGGTGTTACGAGGTGTGCTGCACGAGGACGCCCGTTTAGTGAAGGGCGCCGCTGCCATGAGAACCCTGCGCTGCTATGCTATCAGAAGCGGAGTGAATGGTCTGCTTGATGTAGCCCGCAAGATTTACTCCGAGATTATTGATGACATTACAGGTATGGGAAGGATGAGAGAGTGAGTGTGAGAGAGACAGAGTAAGAAAGAAAGAAAGAGAAAGACAACAAACTGAAGTGACAAAAAAATTACCTCCACCTTCTCTGTTTTCTTCTCTCTCTTTCTCTTCCTTTCCTGTCCTCCGCTTCCCAACCACCACCACCACCACCACCACCACCACCACCACCACCACCACCACCACCACCACCACTACCACTACCCTCGCCTTCCCCTACAGAGAGCGTGGCAGCAGTAGGCAAGCAGCACACCCTACCAGTACGAGTAGGTCACAACTCCGCCCTTGGATTCCATATTATCATCCCAGTACCCAAGCGGACCAAGCCTTCCACCCTCCCGCCGGCGTTCATCAAGGTGAGATAGATAGATAGATAGATAGGTATATAGATAGATAAATAGATGGATAGATAGGTAGAGAGAGAGAGAGGAAGAAAAGAGAAAGAAAGAGGGAAAAAAATCTTCGTATTACCATTTCAGAATGTTTCAGAATATTAAAGAGATCCAATTCCTCTTAGATAAATACATAAGCATCCTTTTCGTAGTATCAGAATGTAAAAAAAAAGGTAAAGAAAAGAGAAAAAAAGTAAGTTTCTCCCTTCAAAGAAAACCAGGGCAAGTTAGGTCTTTTGAAACCCATCCAAAGCTCACCTCCTGTAAGAATCTTCCCTCAGTGGGCGCAAAAAAAAAAAAATGCGAATCAGAGCAAACCAGACAACATCTCAGAGTTTGCCGGTAAAGAATAGGAGGAAGGCGTGGAAATCTTAGTTAGCTCCTACGATAGTAAGATAGAAGAGGGAATGGGTGTGGTAATGAGTCCGTAGCTCAGTCTGGCAGCAGGAGACGGTGTGGCTGGCGGAGGAGATGTAAACGAGAAAATACCAAAGAAGGGAAAAAGATGTAAGTTTGCGTGGTATGGTAGCGTGAGAGATTGAAGTCCAGCTGCATTCAGAGGAGGAAAGAAAGTTGATGGAGGGGTGTAAGTCTTATTTTAATGCTGTTTAAACATGAGAGGTAATACTAGTAAGATTATATAATATGTTTACAATAGTTTTATGACATCTTATTAATATTTTGTTAGTGTGTTTGTGGATGGTTTTCAAGGACGAGTGTGAGACGATGCTATAAGGTACGCTGTGACCCCTGTTTCCCCTTATCGATTCACGGTTATGTAAAAGGTAACTAATATGAGACATTCCTTACGTTTCCATCTGTTCATTTTGCGACTGAGACGATATTGGATGTGTCGCCATTATATTATTTTTATTACGGTAATGGTTGCTATATCGAACTTTCCTTTCAGTTGATGGGAGTTTTATATATATTAGTTTTTTTTATTTGTCTTTACTCTATTCTAATATGTTATGATTTTCGTGTGTGAATCATGATCAGCATTTGTAATATTTTTCTGAATCAGTTGTTTGATTTAGACTTGCAATGACGAGATAGAAATTCGTATCTAAACATTTTTCTTGTATGTTAAAAAGCACGTGCAGCCTCGTTGACCATCCTTAAAGATCAAACTGAATGGATAAATGCAAACTCAACCTCTTTTATCTCTCTTTTCTTTCTCTCTTTTTCTCTTTTCTCTCTCTTTTTCTTTCTGGTCCATCTTTCCGCAGAAATGCATACTTGGTTAGGTTAGGTTAGGTTAGGTTAGGTTAGGTTAGGTTAGCTAGGTTATGTTTAGGTTAGATTAGGTAAGGTTAGGCTAGGTTAAGCTAGGTTAGATTAGGGTTAGGTTTAGGTTAGATTAGGTTAGGTTAGGTTAGGTTAGGTTAGGTTAGATTAGGGTTAGGTTTGATTAGATTAGGTTAGGTTAGGTTAGGTTAGGTTAGCCTAGGTTAGGTTAGGTTAGGTTAGGTTAGGTTAGGTTAGGTTAGGTCTAAGAAACAGCTGCCAGGACCACACAACCTACCTCGCTCAACATACTAAACTAAGGCACATCATTCATACTAAAAGCTTAACTCTATTGCTTGTTGTCGAGAGGGGTTGTCAGGAGTGCATCTGGCTGGAGAGGGGAGGAGAAGAGCAAGGGGAAGGAAGAAAGATCAACGTTTTTTGGGTTCACTTATACGCGTTTTAAAAGTGGTGTGTGTTAGCTTACTTGACCTGCTGCTTCTTTCCTGAACGTTTTATTATTCTTTTCTTTTTTTAATATTTTTGTCGAAATCGCTGCATTGCTGTCGTCTGTTATTTTTCCTTTTCAACGTAGAGATAAGGGAATAAAGAGAGGGAAAAAAGGAAGGAATGAAAAGAAAGAAATAAAGAGAGAGAGAAAGAGAGAGAGAGAGAGAGAAAAAAAAACTGTAATGGCGGAGTTGATGTAAGGTAATGGCAGTGAGAGAGGTGGAGATGGCCGAGAATACGAGTATGGAAGACTAACATAAATATAATGGGAAGAAAGTGATAATGGAAGTAAAAACGTAGGTAAAGGTGAACACAAGGGAGAAAAAAAGGTGTTGATGTAGATATTATAACTACTACTACTACTCCTCCTCCTACTCCTACTACTCCAGCTACTCCTCTATCTATCAATCTATCAGGGTTTTCGTACTTTTCCATAACTAAGTATACATATAATAAACATAACGCAAGATAATTACAAGATAAAAAGGGAAGGGGAAGCAATTTTTTCATATCTTTTTGCTTCGTTTAGTCGTATTAAGGAAGAATCTATCTGTCGTGTTATAGTATTCCGATATTCATAGCGTCGTTTACGGAAATTAACGCACTGGCTAAATTGTTCCTATTGCATACCGTCACATTAGTGTAGTTTTCTCAGATATAGTAGTAGTAGTAGTAGTAGTAGTAGTAGTAGTAGTAGTAGTAGTAGTAGTAGTAGTAGTAGTAGTAGTAGTGGTAGTAGTAGTAGTAGTAGTAACGGGACAACAACACAAAATTTAAGTAGTCACCCAAGCAAAGAAAAACAACATAATTCAGGTCTTTGATACACGTGACGGGGATACGATTATGTGTTGAATAATGAGTGTGTGGGTGTGTGTGTGGGTGTGTGTGTAGGAGTGTGTGGGTGTATGTGTGGGTGTATGTGTGTCTGTGTTGTGTAATAAGACTTATACGCTTATACCCAACCTGTACAGTGAACGAAACATAAATATAAACAAAAGTATACGTGAAGAGGCGTTGGGAGTGATGTGGGAGTCTATAGTCTGGCAGTAGTGAAGCTTAAACATTATTATTCTTAAGGTAACTTATTTATAACCATTTCTGAAAGCTGATAAAGGCTCCTGGGGGGATTAATATTATTTTTTGTATGCACCTTCTCTCTTTGTGTGTTGTTTATCCTGTTTGTTTATGTAAGTGTTTACGTTGGGGTTCAGGCAAGAGTGTTTTATGGTGTAGGAGTGAGTAATTATGAAAGGTAGGAAGGAGGGAAGTGAATAGGTAAGACTGTGGAGATTAATTAATACCTGAAAGTGTAATCCAGGTGTGTGTGTGAAGATAATTGACGAAGCATTTTTTGGAGACTTAAGTGAATTAGGTCAAAGTTTAAATTTCTTCACGAGGATAACTTAGAAACAAAATAAATGAGAATAATAATAATACTGCCACAGATTAGTTCTTTTACTGATCTCGGATGAAATCTTCGTGACCCGAATGTAATGCTGAAATTATTGTTCACATTTGTTTGTTGCACAGCGAAGAGGAACGAAAAGTGAAGATATATGTTCATTACGAGGATGATTAAAATTACCTGAGGCGGATTAACACAATATCCAGGGAGGAGGAGGAGGAGGAGGAGGAGGAGGAGGAGGAAGAGAAGGAGGAAAAGCAAAGGGTGAAGAAAGAGGAGGGAAGCGTGAGATGTGTGTGTGTGTGTGTGTACCTCTCTCTCTCTCTCTCTCTCTCTCTCTCTCTCTCTCTCTCTCTCTCTCTCTCTCTCTCTCTCTCTCTCTCTCTCTCTCTCTCTCTCTCTCTTTTATCATACTTCGAGAAAAAAATGAAAAAAGGAAAAAACGTGGAAAGATTTATTTAAAACTGACAATGTAAAGGAACGTCAGGGTTGAAAATTTGACTATTTTTATGAATTTATTTGTCTTTATTTGAGGCAATTTTTTATTATTTCATCTGTGTTTATCTATTTGTATCTGTCTCTGTGTTTGCCTGTCTCTCTGTTTGTTTGTTTGTTTGTTTCTGTCTCTGTTTACTTTTCTGTTTATCTCGCTCACATAACGAACATTATGAGAAATATAAATACTATATATAGAATTTTTATCTCATATATATATTTTTTCCCTCTTTTTCCCCTTATTCTATGGCACCGTTTTCATGATAGTTTCGCTTAGATGAGAAGAGCTTCATTTTTTTTTTTACGCATTCATTTTTCTATTTTCATTTATTTTGTTTATTTTATTTATTTATTTATTTATTTATTTTGCGCGGGTGGCGAGAGAGCATTCATAATCCGGGCGTGTTGTTTTTGATGATCGTAGTGGTGGTGGTGATGGTGACGATGGTGATGGTGGCTCCAACACTACCACCACCATCACCATCACCACCATTACCTGACAACACCAAAGAAATAAAAATAAAATGACAAGTATACACATAGCTTCACCTCACTACTACACCGTCATGTTTTATTCAACGGGACATTCTATATATGCATCAGCGCCGATCTCCATGCAGTGGGGTGGTGGTACTGGCACTGCTGGCACTCTACACGCTGGCACTCCAAGGGGAAGGAGGAGGAAAGTTGAATATAAATCTGAGGGGAATGAAAACAAGGCATCGTAACCCTAATAAAGAAAATGTCTCGTTATATTATTGTCTTTATAACCGTCATGAAAAAATAAGTAATGTGTAAAAGTATAGGAAATTATGTGTGTGTCTGTGTGTATGTGTATGTGTGAAGGCAAGAAAACCATGAATTTCCAACCAAAAAATGAGCTTCTTCAGAATTAGCACATAATATCAGTGAGCAAAAAGGGCAGGGAGGTCTGTTGCAGCGAGGACCCTGCGGCAGCCACTTACCTGTAACTCAATTGCGTTGGGGTGGGGCGGGCTCTCGAAGGCGGAGTTTCAGCGAGGAGACGAAGTTACGGTAGGATATCAAGGTGGTGGCGAAGGTGGAGTGACAAATGATAGTGGAAGAGGAAGGAAGGAAGGAAGGTCGGTTTTTTGGGTGTTAGTTTGTGAACATTGTGGTGAAATATATAGTTGTATTGATATAGTGTAATGGGAGTAGACATGATGATAGTAGTAATAGTAGATGTGATAGAGGAAATAATAGTAGTAATAGTAATAGTTTTATTGATATAGTGAAATGGGAGTAGAAATGATGATTGTGGAAGTAATAGTAATAGTGGATATGATGGAGGAAGTAGTAGTAGTAGTAGTAGTAGTAATCATAGTAGTAATATTAGTAGTAACATAAATAACAATAACACTAGTAACTGCAATAACAACAATAATAACAATACATAACCAAATAGTCATACAGGTAAATACAGGTGGTGGTAGTTTCCTATAGTAATTCCACAGGTAACTCTACTAATACAGGTGTGTTGAACAGGTGCAGCGTGGGCGTGGCTGTCTCACCTGTACCACTGAGCTTGTGTACCAACTAGACCAGCGCGCCAGGGACACCGTCAGGGAAATCCTCGTCATGAGCAACGTGTGAGTGTCCTAGTGTGTGGGTGTGTGTGTGTGTGTGTGTGTGTGTGTGTGTGTGTGTGTGTGTGTGTGTGTGTGTGTGTGTGTGTGTGGTGTTTTGTCTGTGTGTCCTTCCATCTCCTTCTCTATGTATCTATCTATCTATCTATCTATCTATCTATCTATCTATCTATCTATCTATCTATCTATCTATCTATCTCTATCTGCCACGCCCTAACTATGCATCCTCTCCTCTTCAGCTTGTGTGTTCCTCCCTCCTTTAACTCTGCCGAAACCTGAATGTGGAGTGAGCTGAAGTTCAAAGGATCCTCCTCCTCCTACTCCTCCTCCTCCCTTTCCTCCTCCCTTTCCTCCTCCTCTTCAAATATAACAAGAAGACGTCATTCTTTTAAGATTACTGGTAAAAGATTCACATCAAACAAAGCCAAGCACTTCTTTTTCAATCGGATCGTTAACGTTTGGAACTCCCTGCCCGCCAATGTCGTCGACAGTAAAACAATTACTACGTTCAAAAATAGACTTGACAAATATTTAGAAGCCAATCCACAACTAAAATACTATCCGTTAACGTAGCAAACTTTGAGTAAGTTCATCCTGATGTACCTAACTTACGAAATGTCGATTCAAAAGACGTCGCTAGTGGCCTGACATCGCTTGCCAGGAAGTAGTGGTAGCAGTAGTGGTAGTGACAGTAGTGACAGTCTGGTCTTGGTTGGCCTTCCTTTCCCTGCCAGCCATGGCTGGGGAGAGAAGCCTTCACCCTTACTATCCTGTATCCTTCACTCTAGAGTAGATAGTGTACTCACAAACAGCCTCGTAAGGGCCAGCAGGCCTGTTGTTGTTTGTTCTTCCTATGTGTTCCTATGTGTTCCTATGTGTTCCTCCTCCTCCTCCTCTTGTGGCCTTACACCATCATTAGTCACGTACTGATGATCATCTTGTTAGAAATCCCTACAATAATATTATAAACTTTTCCTTTCATTATTTATTTATTTATTTTTTTAGTTCAAATGGTAAGCTGTGCTGCTTTATTTTTGTTTCTATACGAGTTTTTTTTTATTTTTTTTGTATTTATATATATTTTTTTTACTTCTTGCTTTTCCATTGAGGTACGTAGTTTGACTTTTTTTTTTTATACATATACATTTTTTTCTCTATTAACAACATAGGATTTCATTATTTAATTTTTTTTCCTTCCATTCTCGTTTGCAACACTTTTTTCACCGTAAACTCTGCCATTTCAATCTACACCGTATTTAATTAACTCTTTCAACCAACATTCTTTTATTCATCCTCTAAACTAACCTAACTAGCGGACCAAGATTACTATACATCCCAGATAGGCTACATTTTTTACCTATATACGTAGCCTATATTTTACACAGAGAGAGAGAGAGAGAGAGAGAGAGAGAGAGAGAGAGAGAGAGGGAGAGAGAGAGAGAGAGAGAGAGAGAGAGAGAGAGAGAGAGAGAGAGAGAGAGAGAGAGAGAGTAACAAAGTGGGTGTGTGATTCATTTAAGGTACTCAATGAATGCACAAGGTGATGTCTTATGATGAGTAGAATGAGTAATTAAGTCTGATGTGATGAGAGACGCTCCCTCCACCCCATCAAGGTTGTTTAATCCCGTGACTCTGCGGGGAACACAATGGGGGAAATATTAGAGCGAGAGAGAGAGAGAAAGAGAGAGAGAGAGAGAGAGAGAGAGAGAGAGAGAGAGAGAGAGAGAGAGAGAGAGAGAGGAGAGAGAGAGAGAGAGAGAGAGAGAGAGAGAGAGAGAGAGAGAGAGAGAGTATTTTTATTGCTATATAGTTGCTTCTACCTACCTATCCTTTGTTTACCTGTATCTACCTACCTTGATAATGATGCTAATGATTGTTGTTGTGTTTCTATCTATCTATCTATCTATTTATCTATACATATCTATCTATCTCTTTATAAACACACGTCAGTCCAGCCTCTAATGCTCACTATACTATACTTAATGTGTGTTATTCCTTTGTACTCCTTTGTAGAATTACTCCTTTGCCTTCCTTTACTGGTTACCTTATGCATTTAGACTAGTATATCTCCTTCCATTATTATATTCCATCCCTTAGTGAATAGCCTACAGCAGGAAGGTCCATTAGAAACACTGTACATACATAGACCTACATATAGTACACGACACACACGTATATATACACACATACACGAGCATACATATTAGAGCAGTTACTAGTTTATGAAGATGCTATGTAAGACTTCAGACTAGATGTATAATGTATAAGACATGTATACATAGATTTATATACAGGTACATACGTTTAAGTCTATATATATTGTATGTAAGTGAATTCTTGTGATGGTAAGGACCAGAATTTATTGTGTTGATGTATTGATGTAATCTGTAACCATTTATTTTACAACTGTTTCCTCCTCTTCTTCTTCTTCCTCTTCTTCCTCCTCTCTTCTGCCTTTTCCTCGTCCTCCTTCCCTGATCCTCCTCCTCTTCCTCTACCTTCTTCTCCTTCTCCTTATCTTTATCTACCTTCTTCTTCTCCTTCCTCCTCCTCTCCAAAACCAATTTACAGTGAGTCAGCTGAACCTACCACCGTCTCTCTCTCTCTCTCTCTCTCTCTCTCTCTCTCTCTCTCTCTCTCTCTCTCTCTCTCTCTCTCTCTCTCTCTCTCTCTCTCTCTCTCTCTCTCTCTCTCTCTCTCTCTCTCTCTCTTCGTCTATCTTTCATCTCCTTTTCAATTTGTAATAATTTTGTATTCTTCTTCTGTTTTCTTTCTATTCCTTTGTTTCTTACCACTTACATCTCCTTTGCCTTCGTTATTTCCCTCTGCTCTCCTTCCCTAAAACATCTGTTATTTTCTACCCTCTTCCTCCTCCTCCTCTTCTTCTTCCTCCTCCTCCTTTTCCTCCTCTTCCTCTTGTTATCATCATCTTTTGCTATCTCCGTCTTCGTAAAGGCCACACTAAGAGATAATAGATTATTCCTTTTCCTCCTTCTCTCCTCTTATCTTATCTTGCATGTCATTTCTTTATCATATTTCTCTTTCATTCTCTTCTATCTTTCCTTCACCTTCCTCCCTTCTTCCCCTTCTCACTTTTTACTTTTTTTTTCCTCTCCTCCATCTATTACATTCTCCTCCCTCTTCCTCCTCTTCTGTCTTCCTTGTTTCCACACCATTTTTTTTCCTCTCTCTCTCTCTCTCTCTCTCTCTCTCTCTCTCTCTCTCTCTCTCTCTCTCTCTCTCTCTCTCTCTCTCTCTCTCTCTCTCTCTATCTCTCTCTTTTATTCATTTATTCCTTTGGGTCTTGTCTCTGTTTTTATTGCTTTTATTTCTTTTATTCTTTTTTTTGTACTTGGTTATTATTTATTTTTTATTCTTTTCTTTATTTAAATTTATTTTGTTTGATGTGTATTTCAGTATTTTATGTTTTTTTTATTTTGTTTTATAGAATTACGTTTTATTTTTTTTATTTTTTTTTATTTTATTGTTATATTTGAACTTGATTTTTCTTTCTTACTTTTATATTTCCTTATTTTTTTCCTTCCTTCCTTTCTTTCTTCTTCCTTTCAATCCTTCCTTCCAATTCTTCCTTCCTTCCTACCTTCCATCTTTCCTACCTTCCATCTTTGCTACCATCCTTCCTTCCATCCTTCCTTCCATCCTTCCTTCCTTCCTTCCTTCCTTCCTTCCTTCCTTCCTTCCTTCCTTCCTTCCTTCCTTCCTTCCTTCCTATTTCCTATGTACTAATCTCTGTCTGCAACCGTCCTTCCGTCACTCTCACCCCCCCCCCAATCCTGCCCCGTCACCACCCCCGTCACCCACTACTCACCCATCTCTCCAATCACCCCTCCCCCTCCAATCACTCCCGCCCCCCACCTCCCACCCCCACCCGCCGTTACAAAGGACTAAAATGTGGGATGATTCTTGCTTCCTTTTTCTTTCTAACTTTCTTTTTTATTTTATTTATTGTATTTTCACATATTCTGATATTTTTTTCTTCTTTGTATCTCTCTCTCTCTCTCTCTCTCTCTCTCTCTCTCTCTCTCTCTCTCTCTCTCTCTCTCTCTCTCTCTCTCTCTCTCTCTCTCTCTCTCTCTCTCTCTCTCTCCCCCACCACACACACACTGAAGATTAAGATTGAGCTTTGAATATATATATTTTCTCACATTATTTTTTCCTCTCTCTTCCCTTCCTCTGATACCCTCTTTTCCGCCTACATCCCCAAGTTTCCTCTTTCTGTTTAGTTTCCCCTTTGTCTTCCCCTTGATAATATAGGTGGTGGAAAGAGAGAACAGATAAGAGGTGATATACGTATAGAAAAATAGAGGAGGAGGAAGAGGAAGAGGAAGTCTGTGTGAAGTATATTATTTAAAGTTTGTTTTAATATTTTACTTCCCTTCTTTTATCAAGCTTTTCTTTCCCCACTCACTTTCTTCTGGCTATCTTACCTTTCCTTTCTTTCCTTCCCTTACCATGTTTTTTCCCTCTCTCTCTTTTTTTACCTCACATTTTGTCTTTTATATTCAACCTCCATCTATTTTTTTCCCCTTTTCTTCCTCTTCCCTCGTTTTATTTCACCTCGCTTCCTCCTCTTTCGTTCCCCTTCCCCTCAGCACTGGATTATGATAAGGCATTTATCTTTTTATTTTTTACCCTCCTCCTCCTCCTCCTCCTCCTCCTCCTCCTCCTCCTCCTCCTCCTCCTCCTCCTCCTCCTCCTCCTCCTCCTCCTCCTTCTCCTTCTCCTCTCTTCCTCTTCCTTTTTCTCTCCTTCTCAGTAAGTTCAAAATTGTGGTGGGGATGTTGAGTTCTCTTCCCCTCCCTCGTTTCCCCTTCTTTCCTTCCTCTCTTCCACCTCACCACGTCCTCATTCTTCCCCTTCCTGTCTTCTCTTGCTTCCTCTTTTTTTCCCTCTCTCCTCTCCGTCCTTTCTCTCTCTATCTTTCTTCCTACCGACATTTTATTCACCTTTTCCCAGACTTTCACTCTTCTCTCTCCTCTGGCACCACCACCACCACCACCACCACCACCACCACCACCACCACCACCACCACCACCACCACCACCCACCACCCACCACTATCCATCTCTCCCTCTCGTCCCCTCTTCTTTATCATCTCCATTACTTCCTTCCTGTTTCCTCACCTTTCTTTACTCCCCTTTTACCACTACACATCCCTCTCCTCTCCGTGTCTCTCTTATTATCTTACTTTTCCTTTTACATTATACTACCATTACCTTTACACTGTCTACCTATCCTTCCTTCTACAGTATCGTGCAGGAGGTCCTTGGGGAGGCTCGTGGGAAGATCGGTGTCCTACATGACCTTGGGGAAGCTGTAGCCACTCTTGATCTTGTTGTGGATCTGGCTCATGTAGCATCACTAGGGGGTTGGGTGAGGCCTGAATTCTCTAGTACTTTGGCCATACGCGGGGGACGTCACCCTATCCTGGACCTCCTATCCCCTACGCCCCCTGTCCCTAATAACTCGGTAAGGATAGGTCAGAAGAAGTGTGAGGAAGGAGATAGAAGAAAAAAATAGGATGTGGTGGAATGTATTGTGTTTTAGTGCATGAGTGTGGAAAGATAGAAGAGGTGTGTGTGTGGGGGGGGCGGGGGGGGGGTGATGGAGTGGATGAATGGCTCCTTACACACCTCATCCACATTATCAGCATCACCTGTACACCACCACCATCACCACCACGTATAGTATATGTGGTGGTGATGGTGGTGGTGGTGGTGGTGGTGGTGGGAAGGAGATCGACAGTACAAACACTAGACTGAAGACACATGCAGTTGGAGTGTGTGTATGCGGGCGACTAAAGTGTTAGAGTTTGAAGGAAATTTTGGATCCAGTCCTGAGCAGCTTGCGTTTGGGTGTGAATGAAAACTTTGTGGAGGAGGAAGAGGAGGAGGAGGAGAGTGCTTCTGCATGTGTGTTTTACGGAGGAAGAGTGTGTGTGTGGGAGGATGTGAGTGAGTAAGATGGTGGCACTGTGAACTAGTGGAGTGTAAGTGGAGTGTTAAGGTGGTTGGGTCCTCGGTGGTAAGGTTATTTAAGGAGAAAGTCAATATTCCCTTCTGTTAGAGGCAAGAGGTCCGTCCACCTACATTACAGTCTCTTTCCGTCACTAGATTATGGTTTTCCCCTGAGAGCCGTTTTGAAATGTTTTGTGAATGCTGTCTCCGTTTTTTCCCTTCCCTTTTTCCATCTCTCTTTTTCTCTCTCTCTCTCTCTCCCTCTTTGTCCATTATATTCCTCGCTCTTCTTATGTTATTTATTTATACTTCCGTGTTTCCTTCCTGCTTTTCCCTCTATCTCCTGTTCTTGTTTGCTCTCTTTCCTTCCTCCCTCTCATTTTTCATCCTTTCTCCTCTGGTATTAATTCTCACTCTATGTTCCATGACTTTTCAATAAACATTTTCTCTCACCGCATATGTTCACGGCAGTAGATCTTGCCTTCTTTACTTCCTCCTTCTTCTCCTCCTCCTTCTTTTCTATTTCCTGTTCCTCGTTTTCTTATTCCTTATCGTCTTTCTTCTCCCCTCTATTTCCCTCCTCCTTTTTTTTCCGCGTCCTCCTCCTCCTCCTCCTCTTCCTGTTCCTCTTTCTTTTCTCTCTTTTTTTTAGTTTTCATCTTCCTTTTCCCCCGTCCTCCTCCTCCTCCTCCTCCTCCTCCTCCTCCTCCTCCATCCCTGTCTTCCTCAGCTCAGACTTAATAACTCCTTCCCTCTTCCTGCTTCCCCTCGTAGTTCCTGAGTCCTGGGAGTCTCCTGATGGTGGTTACAGGACCCAACATGAGTGGGAAGAGCACCTACCTTCGTCAGATCGCCCTCATCCAGGTGCTCGCTCAGGTGAGTCTTACCCCTTCGTCTACTGGCAGGGGAGACAGCCAGGTGACGTCCTTTTAATTAGGTGATTCTTCGGGAAATATCTCAGAAGGCAGGTATGTTGTAAGGGTCATTATAAGGTCATTCACTGATATTTTATACTTGATGCTATTGACCTCTAGGTTTTGACTCTCTTTTAAGGTAATTTTTAGGTTCTTTTATTTATTTTTTTTTCTTCTTCCTCGTATGTTGAAGATTCCACGAGAAAGTTAGTCGATTTTTTTTCTTCTCGTTTTTCTATTACCTTTTTCTGTTCCTCCTCATTGGTTCACGCTAAAAAAAAATAAATAGAGGAGGTTCCCCTATAGAAATTGTATTCAGTCATGCTTGAAGGTTGAAGATCTTTTTCTCTCTTTCTCTTTTTTCTCTCTCTATCTATCTAGTTATCTATCTATCTATCTCTCGTTGTAAATGCAGTCATGGGTACACTCAGAATTGCCAGGATGAAGAGACAGACACGTGGCAGGGTTCTGAGAAGGGTTGGATTGGATGACTGATTGAGTAATAGCTGTCTTGGCGGTGCAGCATCAGCGGTGGTACGACGCCAAGCAGTTTAGTGAGGAAGAAAGTTATGTTTTGGAAA
The DNA here is from genome assembly GCA_029783475.1 of Metacarcinus magister. NCBI lineage: Eukaryota > Metazoa > Arthropoda > Malacostraca > Decapoda > Cancridae > Metacarcinus > Metacarcinus magister. The sequence continues at coordinate 7,672,371 of JAPQNM010000046.1, forward strand.
AAAGATACGGTTTAATTTTACTGCGTAATTATTAGTCGTAGAGAAAATATTCATAGAGACAAAGTTTTAAAGTTTTATTAGCTCTATCAGATACAGGGACGGCTCGTGTGTAGGCACTGAGGAACTGCAGCACCCCTTATTGCCACTCGGTACTGCCACTGCATTTGAAGGAGTCAGCTGGAGTGTTTTATTATGCAAGCCAGGGTAAAATAGGGTTTGATATTATAGTAATCATAAAACTAGGGCTAGATTCGTTTTCAGCCTGATCGATAACCTCAATATAACAATTTTCTTTAGATTCCGAGATTTCGAAATTTTCATGAAATTGAGGTATGTGAACTTGGAATTTTATATAAAAAGATCACACACGTTACATACAGGCACGTTATTCATTTTATCCCTGGAAGCAGTATATTGAACCACTAGATTTTCCACTGTATTACATCAGCTTTGAATGACAGGTGACAGGGCTTCCACAAAAATAATCTGAGGCGAGACCCTTTTGGATGCAGTTCCTAGGTACAGCCACCCTCGCCCTGGTTTCGTCCCGCTGGTTTTATGGTGCAAATTTCCCTCCCCTGCGCTTCATAACGGTGCTCGTCCCTTGCTGTCCCTACTTCGCCCTGCAACATTGATAAAACATAATATTCTTCGACACCCTGGCTCAACTGACGCCTAAACTTTGCAGATCGGAAGTTTCGTGCCGGCAGAGATGGCGTCGCTGCGTCCAGTGAAGAAAGTGTTTACGCATCTCAGCTCCGAGGACCATCCAGAGGGCAACGAGTCCACCTTCCAAGTCCAGGTGAGCCACAGAGGCGGATATTCAACCCTTTCCTAATTGTTTTAACACCTACATTTCCACCACTTCACCACCATTTGCGAGCCTGTCTGCGTTCCTCTACTCCCTTCACCTTCACATCTACGAGTGTTTAAAGGTAGATTTTGACATTTGATATTACCAACTATAACATCCGAGTGTGTGTGTGTGTTTGTGTGTGTGTGTGTGTGTGTGTGTGTGTGTGTGTGTGTGTGTGTGTGTGTGTTTGTGTGTACTAAATCCAATTTCAAACATATCTTCAGGACATCTTGAAAACCCTTTTTGTTCAAGTGTGTGTGTGTGTGTGTGTGTGTGTGTGTGTGTGTGTGTGTGTGTGTGTGTGTGTGTGTGTGTGTGTGTGTGTTTTCCTTTTTTCCTCATCCCACAAATACCAGATATTACTGTCAAAGAAAACTCACAGAAGCAGAAACACTGTTGAAAAAGACTTATTGTGTTTCTGAAATCACATCAAACGCTGCTTCTTCTTTCTTCTTTTTTGTTTCTTTATAAGGATTTTCACGTCAAACTTGTGGTTGCTCGGGCTGTCCCCTCCCTCCCCCTTCCCTCCCTCCCTTCCCCTTCCCTTCCCTTCCTCTCCCTCCCTCTCGCTTCCTTCCACCACCCAAAAAAAAAGATTATATACTGGGTCACCAATTTCTGTTTCCCTTTTCCCCTTATTTTTCTGTCCTCTTGATACCTTGCTCTCTAACTCCCCTATCCTCTCTGTTTTTTGTTTTTTTATTAATATATATTTTCTTCTTTTTTTTTCTTTTTTTTTCTTTTTGCTTTGTCTGCATGTTTTATTTATTATTGCGACCTATCTTGCCTTTCATATATATTTTTTTTTATTATTTTCCTCGAGGTATTTTGATATATATAATTTTTTTCTTCTGTTTCCTCCTTGCTGTCAGTATTTATTTATTTATTTTTTTGTATTATATTCCTTTCTCTGTATTCCGTCCCTTGCTGCCTGTTTAATTGGCTCGCTGCTTTTCTTTTCGGTGAATTTTATTTATATATATATTGTATTCTCCTTTCCCTGTATTCTCTCCCTTACTGTTTATTTGTCTGTCTTTCTTTTCTATCAGCATTTTTTATATACTATTCTCCTTACCTTATATTCTGTCCCCTTTCCCTGTTTCCCTGTATTTCTGTCTCTTTATTACCATCTTCTTATATCACTCCTTTCCCTGTATCCTGTCTTTTCCTACCTGTCTACCTGTCTATATATCTATTAATCAATAACTCTCTACTCACAGATGAATGAGGTGGCTCGGATGATGGTAGGCACTGACGAAGAAGGGAGAAGAGAAGGAAGCAAAGACAAAGGAGACAGAGGAGGAAGAGGGGTAGGAGGTGCAGGATCAGATTCCCTTGTAGTGTTGGACGAGCTAGGGTCAGGCACGTCCCTAGAGGAAGGTGGTGCCTTGGCGTGGGCTGTTGTCGAGGCACTGAGCCATGTCGGTGCTACTACGATCCTAGTCACACACACCTTGTTCCTGACGCGGCTGGCTACTCTCTACCCTAATGTTACCAAGTATGTGTGGGTTTGATTTGGTTTGGTTGGTTGGTTGGGTTGGGTTGGGTTTGGGTTGGGTTGGGTTGGGTTGGTTAGGTTTGGTTTGGGTTGGGTTGGTTTGGTTAGGTTTGGTTGTTTGGTTTGGTTTGGGTTGGGTTGGTTTGGTTACATTAGGTTTGGTTAGGTTAGGTTTGCTTATGTTAGATGGAGTTAGAAGAGTATAATTATGAAAGAGAGAGATAGATATATGGATAGATAGATAGATAGATAGATAGATATACATATAGATATATTGATAAAAAGAGAGAGAAAAAGAGATATAGAGTGTTCATGCTCACTTTCTCTTTTTTTTTCTTCTTCTCTCTCTCTCTCTCTCTCTCTCTCTCTCTCTCTCTCTCTCTCTCTCTCTCTCTCTCTCTCTCTCTCTCTCTCTCTCTCTCTCTCTCTCTCTCTCTCTCTCTCTCTCTCTCTCTCTCTCTCTCTCTCTCTCTCGATATGGCTGGAGCACAGGAGATAAAACAATATTCATTTTCAACAATCTATCTTTTTCAGTCTTGTCTACATCCAACATTTTTTCCCTCAGTGTTGCATGCCACTAGTTTTTTCCTCCTATTTCCTCAGCACCTCTTGCCTTACCCTATTGTAGGATTACCCAATAAGGTATTTCTCAATCAGTTAGGAAGGGAGATGATAATACTAACACTAACTCACTATTATTATTACACACATGTTTAAAATAACCTCACTTTTATTTTCTTTAACTATTTACCCTTTACTTCCTTAACCCTAATATTTCTATACCACCTCACCTGCCTTCCTCATCCTTTTAGCTATCACCTGGAGAGCCTGGAGGGGCAAGGAGGGCGTCTGCACCTGACCCATGTAGTGAGGAAGGGCGTAACCCGAACCACACATTACGGCCTCTCTCTCGCTGTCTTAACGCCCTTCCCAGCAACACTTCTTCATCGCGCCCAGCAGCTAGCACACTCCATGGCACCTCCAACTCAGGTATAAAAACTATACCAAGTAATTAGAAAAGAGTCAATTGGATAACACGTCTTTTTTAATTCTGTTAGGAGATTTACGAGTCAGTCATCCATGTGGTTAGGGAAGGGTCGGGTCTCTAAGGGAGGAAAGACCCCTAACCTGGATCGTTTTACCCTGCACAGGCCAGCTATAAATCAAAGGTATAATTGGAAAGCCATGTATTCGGAACTTTTTTTCAGCCTAGTAGGAATTGCAAGCCAAGTCGCCGGGGATTACTATCTTGCAGGGAAATGAAATGCGGGTAAAATTGTTCTAAGATTTATCTGGTGTGTGGCGGGTTTTGGCGGGAGAGGATTAAGCTGCTTCAGGAAGGCCACGATGAGATGGGAAAATAAATGGGTGTTTAGATAGTCAATGAAGGGATGTGTATAAGAGAGAGGGAGATAGATAGATAGATAGAGGGAGAGAGAGTTAGAGAAAGACTTCCTCTCTCTCTCTCTCTCTCTCTCTCTCTCTCTCTCTCTCTCTCTCTCTCTCTCTCTCTCTCTCTCTCTCTCTCTCTCTCTCTCTCTCTTTCTCTCTATAGGGAATATATTCTTAGAACTACTTTTTTATCTTTCTTTTGTGTTTCTGTGATATGATTGTGCGAATGTTTTGATGTTGAAAGGAGGGCACCGTTTTTCATTTTATCAGACTTTTGTGTGTGTGTGGGGGGGGGGTGCGTGTGTGTGTGCGTGTGCGTGTGCGTGTGTGTGTGTGTGTGTGTGTGTGTCTCAACCCACAACCAAAAGTGAGTGAGAGATAAGAGGCTTTGTACTTGTTTTGTATTCCAGGAACAGATGCTGACCTGAAGGGTACCACAAAGAGAGAGAGAGAGAGAGAGAGAGAGAGAGAGAATGCAACCCAGTATAACTAATATTCATAATGTCACAAAAAATCAAATATACCCAATGGAGACAAATTTCTTCCCCTTCTGCAGATCAGTGTAGTTGAAGACAAGGAGGAAGAGGAGGCAGAAGAGGCCCGCCACTCCTTATACCGCCTCGCTCACCGTCTCATGGCCCTTGCTAGTACTCTTCCTACCCTCGCCAACGACTCCATCCCATCCAGATCCTTTGTAGAAGCCTCCACCTCTGACACACTAACTGAAGCCTCACACTTACCTTCCTCCACGCTGCCAGGACGTGATGATGCCGTCCTTCAAGACTGCAGGACGCCTTGTGATCTATCTTCCAGTCAAACCTCTTCTGTTAATGGTCCAGCAGGCTCCTTGAACTCCCTTCCAGTCGTTACCAGCACTGCCGCCTCCGTACCGTTACATGTCCCGCTAGTGCCTTATAACACCTCAAGCTCTGCCTCTGCCGTCACCGCTGCATCTCACTCTTCTAACGCTATGTCGACTTCCTCCGTTACCGTGACAAGTGATGCTTCAGTCCCGGGCGAGGCAAGAGACACTACCAGCGGTGGAGGTGCCAGTACAGCAGGGCAAGGGACGGAGGAGTTAAGGGAACAGCTGGAGGCGTTACGTAAAGAGTTCCTGCCGCAAGTTTCAACCCCCGAGCTGCTGAGGGTGGTGGCGGGGCAGGGTGCGTCTGGAGCCTCACGGATGTGCTGATGATGCAAGGTAAAGTGTTAATGGCCCTTCATACCTCTTGATTTTGTGTCATTTTTATTATGTTAGTGAAAGGAATGTTGCAGCTGAATCAGAGGCACACGGTTGCAGGTGCTTCGTTTAATGTTCGATCTTTGTCGGTGAATTGTGTGGTGATTGCACTAGATTTGCGGGGAATGTGCCGTCTGCCGCGTGAGAAAAGGTGACTCGTGGTTGTGATGAGTTGCCGTGATGGGATGGCGGGGAAGGGTTGAAAGCGGAAGAGGGGCGCCCTAAACAGCCAAAGTTATGGATAGATTGCCAAACTGTAGCTATGACAAACGAGTAAGAGGTGCCGTTTGCCGATGCTTACGATATCCCTGGCGCCCTGCCGCTGCACCACCCCGGCAGCAGGTTACACTATAGGCAAAGATTCCTCCCCAAACATTACATTGACGCGAACAAAGGTGTGGATGTACTGTTATTGGTTTTAGGTTGCAATCTGTGCCAGCTTTCCACAGCGAATGGAAATACACTTTTATATGCGCCTAGATATATATGAGAGGTGGTTTAATAACAGCATGAGGGCGGAGAGGGCTGCCGTTATTGCCTGTACATATCCATTTAGTGGCCGTGATGAGTGGCTCTTGCCGGGCTTCGAGGAGAATATATGAGATCCGAGTGGAACATAATTATCTCGCCTCCTCCCAGACTGCTACTGCTGATAACTCTTAAGGGAAGGGAGTTTTTCCTCTATTAATCCTTTATTGTGGTATTCTTTATGTTCTGAGTTGTAGCGCAAGTTAATCCTGATTGATATAGTTGTTGTTATCTATTTTACTATAGATGTTTA
>JAPQNM010000046.1:7683137-7690637 GCA_029783475.1 Metacarcinus magister
TTAGCCATAGAACAAATATTCATAATATCAGTTGTACAGTTTAATTAGGTGTATCAGATGCTGAAATGATATTTCCAATATCTCTAATAGCTTTCGAGAAAATGAGGAGGAAAGTCATGTTTTTAAGTAAATATTAAGTTTAATTTTACTGCATAATTATTAGTCATAGAACAAATATTCATAATATCAATTGTACAGTTTAAATAGGTCTATCAGATGCTGCAATTATATTTCCAATATCTCTAATAGCTTTCGAGAAAATGACGAGGAAAATCATGTTTTTATATAAAAATACGGTTTTATTTTACTGCGTAATTATTAGTCATAGAACAAATATTCATAATATCAGTTGTACAGTTGAATTAAGTGTATCAGATGATGCAATGATATTTCCAATATCTCTAATAGCTTTCGAGAAAACGAGGAAGAAAGTAATTTAAAAAAAAGTAAAATTCAGTATTTATTAGTACTAGTGAAAATATTCATAATGACAGTAGTAGATTTTAATCAGGTCTATCAGATGCTGCAATGATATTTCCAATATCTCTAATAGCTTTCGAGAAAATGAGGAGGAATGTCATGTTTTTATATAAATATATAGTTTCATTTTACTGCGTAATTATTAGTCATAGAACAAATATTCATAATGTCAGTTTTACAGTTTAATTAGGTCCATCAGATGCTGCAGTGATATTTCCAATATCTCTAATAGCTTTTGAGAAAATGAGGAGGAAAATCATGTTTTTATATATATATTAAGTTTCATTTTACTGCTTAATTATTAGTCATAGAACAAATATTCATAATGACAAATGTACAGTTTATTTAGGTATATCAGAATCTGCAATGATATTTCCAATATCTCTAATAGCTTTCGGGAAAATGAGGAGGAAATTCATGTTTTTATATAAATATTAAGTTTCATTTTACTGCGTAATTATTAGTCATAGAACAAATATTAATAATTACAGTTGTACAGTTTAATTAGGTGTATTAGATGCTGCAATCATATTTCCAATATATCTAATAGCTTACGAGGAAATGAGGAGAAAAGTTATGTTTATATAGAAATATTAAGTTTCATTATACTGAGTAATTATTAGTCATAGAACAAATATTCATAATGATAGTTGTACAGTTTAATTAGGTGTATCCGATGCTGGAATGATATTTCCAATATCTCTAATAGCTTTCGAGAAAATTAGGAGGAAAGTCATGTTTTTATATAAATATAAAGTTTAATTTTACTGCGTAATTATTAGTCATAGAACAAATATTCATAATTTTAGTTTTACAGTTTAATTAGGTCTATCAGATGCTGCAGTGATATTTCCAATATCTCTAATAGCTGTCGAGAAAATGAGGAGGAAATTCATGTTTTTATATAAATATTAAGTTTCAATTTACTGCGTAATTATTAGTCATAGAACAAATATTCATAATGACAGTTGTACAGTTTAATTAGGTGTATCAGATGCTGCAATCATATTTCTAATATCTCTAATAGCTTTTGGGAAAATGAGTAGGAAAGTCATGTTTTTATATAAATATTAAGTTTCATTTTACTGCGTAATTATTAGTCATAGAACAAATATTCATAATCACAGTTGTACAGTTTAATTAGGTGTATCAGATGCTGCAATGATATTTCCAATACCTCTAATAGCTTTCGAGAAAATGAGGAGGAAAGTCATGTTTTTAAATAAATATTAAGTTTAATTTTACTGCGTAATTGTTAGTCATAGAACAAATATTCATAATGACAGTTGTATAGTTTAATTAGGTGTATCAGATGCTGCAATGATATTTCCAGTATCTCTAATAGCTTTCGGGAAAATGAGGAGGAAGTTCATGTTTTTAAATAAATATTAAGTTTCATTTTACTGCGTAATTATTAGTCATAGAAAAAATATTCATAATATCAGTTGTACAGTTTAATTAGGTTTATCAGCTGTTGCAATGATATTTCCAATATCTCTAATAGCTTTCGAGAAAATGAGGAGTAAAGTCATGTTTTTAAATAAATATTAAGTTTCATTTTACTGCGTAATTATTAGTCATAGAACAAATATTCATAATGACAGTTGTACAGTTTAATTAGTTGTATCAGATGCTGCATTGATATTTCCAATATCTCTAATAGCTTTCGAGAAAATGAGGAGGAAAGTCATGTTTTTAAATAAATATTAAGTTTAATTTTACTGCGTAATTGTTAGTCATAGAACAAATATTCATAATGACAGTTGTACAGTTTAATTAGGTATATCAGATGCTAAAATGATATTTCCAATATCTCTAATAGCTTTCGAGAAAATGACGCGGAAAATCATGTTTTTATATAAAAATACGGTTTTATTTTACTGTGTAATTATTAGTCATAGAACAAATATTCATAATATCAGTTGTACAGTTGAATTAGGTGTATCAGATGCTGCAATGATATTTCCAATATCTCTAATACCTTTCGAGAAAACGAGGAAGAAAGTAATTTAAAAAAAAGTAAAATTCAGTATTTATTAGTACTAGTGAAAATATTCATAATGACAGTAGTAGATTTTAATCAGGTCTATCAGATGCTGCAATGATATTTCCAATATCTCTAATAGCTTACGAGAAAATGAGGAGGAATGTCATGTTTTTATATAAATATATAATTTCATTTTACTGCGTAATTATTAGTCATAGAACAAATATTCATAATGTCAGTTTTACAGTTTAATTAGGTCTATCAGATGCTGCAGTGATATTTCCAATATCTCTAATAGCTTTCGAGAAAATGAGGAGGAAAATCATGTTTTTATATAAATATTAAGTTTCCTTTTATTGCGTAATTATTAGTCATAGAACAAATATTCATAATGAGAGTTGTACAGTTTAATTAGGTGTATCAGATGCTGCAATGATATTTCCAATATCTCTAATAGCTTTCGAGATAATGAGGAGGAAAGTCATGTTTTTATATAAATATTAAGTTTCATTTTACTGCGTAATTATTAGCCATAGAACAAATATTCATAATATCAGTTGTACAGTTTAATTAGGTGTATCAGATGCTGCAATGATATTTCCAATATCTCTAATAGCTTTCGGGAAAATGAGGAGGAAATTCATGTTTTTAAATAAATATTAAGTTTCATTTTACTGCGTAATTATTAGTCATAGAACAAATATTCATAATATAAGTTTTACAGTTTAATTAGGTCTATCAGATGCTGCAATGATATTTCCAATATCTCTAATAGCTTTCGAGAAAATGAGGAGGTAATTCATGTTTTTATATAAATATTAAGTTTCATTTTACTGCGTAATTATTAGTCATAGAACAAATATTAATAATTACAGTTGTACAGTTTAATTAGGTGTATCAGATGCTGCAATCATATTTCCAATATCTCTAATAGCTTACGAGGAAATGAGGAGAAAAGTTATGTTTATATAGAAATATTAAGTTTCATTTTACTGAGTAATTATTAGTCAAAGAACAAATATTCATAATGACAGTTGTACAGTTTAATTAGGTGTATCCGATTTTGTGATAATATTTCCAATATCTCTAATAGCTTTCGAGAAAATTAGGAGGAAAGTCATGTTTTTATATAAATATAAAGTTTAATTTTACTGCGTAATTATTAGTCATAGAACAAATATTCATAATTTCAGTTTTAAAGTTTAGTTAGGTCTATCAGATGCTGCAATGATATTACCAATATCTCTAATAGCTTTCGAGAAAATGAGGAGAAAATTCATGTTTTTATATAAATATTAAGTTTCATTTTACTGCGTAATTATTAGTCATAGAACAAATATTCATAATCACAGTTGTACAGTTTAATTAGGTGTATTAGATGCTGCAATGATATTTCCAATATCTCTAATAGCTTTCGAGAAAATGAGGAGGAAAGTCATGTTTTTAAATAAATATTAAGTTTAATTTTACTGCGTAATTGTTAGTCATAGAACAAATATTCATAATGACAGTTGTACAGTTTAATTAGGTATATCAGATGCTGCAATGATATTTCCAATATCTCTAATAGCTTTCGGGAAAATGAGGAGGAAGTTCATGTTTTTAAATAAATATTAAGTTTCATTTTACTGCGTAATTATTAGTCATAAAGAAAATATTCATAATATCAGTTGTACAGTTTAATTAGGTGTATCAGCTGTTGCAATGATATTTCCAATATCTCTAATAGCTTTTGAGAAAATGAGGAGGAAAGTCATGTTTTTAAATAAATATTAAGTTTCATTTTACTGCGTAATTATTAGTCATAGAACAAATATTCATAATATCAGTTGTACAGTTTAATTTGGTCTATCAGATGCTGCAATTATATTTCCAATATCTCTAATAGCTTTCGAGAAAATGACGAGGAAAATCATGTTTTTATATAAAAATACGGTTTTATTTTACTGCGTAATTATTAGTCATAGAACAAATATTCATAATATCAGTTGTACAGTTGAATTAAGTATATCAGATGATGCAATGATATTTCCAATATCTCTTATAGCTTTCGAGAAAACGAGGAAGAAAGTAATTTAAAAAAAAGTAAAATTCAGTATTTATTAGTACTAGTGAAAATATTCATAATGACAGCAGTAGATTTTAATCAGGTCTATCAGATGCTGCAATGATATTTCCAATATCTCTAATAGCTTTCGAGAAAATGAGGAGGAATGTCATGTTTTTATATAAATATATAGTTTCATTTTACTGCGTAATTATTAGTCATAGAACAAATATTCATAATGTCAGTTTTACAGTTTAATTAGGTCCATCAGATGCTGTAATGATATTTCCAATATCTCTAATAGCTTTCGAGAAAATGAGGAGGAAAATCATGTTTTTATATAAATATTAAGTTTCATTTTACTGCGTAATTATTAGTCATAGAACAAATATTCATAATGAGAGTTGTACAGTTTAATTAGGTGTATCAGATGCTGCAATGATATTTCCAATATCTCTAATAGCTTTCGAGAAAATGAGGAAAGTCATGTTTTTATATAAATATTAAGTTTCATTTTACTGCGTAATTATTTGTCATAAAACAAATATTCATAATGACAGTTGTACAGTTTAATTAGGTGTATCAGATGCTGCAATGATATTTCCAATATCTCTAATAGCTTTCGAGAAAATGAGGAGGAAAGTCATGTTTTTATATAAATATTAAGTTTCATTTTACTGCGTAATTATTAGCCATAGAACAAATATTCATAATATCAAATTTACAGTTTAATTAGGTGTATCAGATGCTGCAATGATATTTCCAATATCTCTAATAGCTTTCGAGAAAATGAGGAGGAAAGTCATGTTTTTAGATAAATATTAAGTTTAATTTTACTGCGTAATTATTAGTCATAGAACAAATATTCAAAATGACAGTTGTACAGTTTAATTAGCTCTATCAGATACTGCAATTATATTTCCAATATCTCTAATAGCTTTCGGGAAAATGAGGAAAGTCATGTTTTTATATAAATATTAAGTTTCATTTTACTGCGTAATTATTAGTCATAAGACAAATATTCATAATGACAGTTGTACAGTTAAATTAGGTGTTTCAGATGCTGCAATGATATTTCCAATATTTCTAATAGCTTTCGGGAAAAGGAGGAGGAAAGTCATGTTATTATATAAATATAAAGTTTCATTTTACTGCGTTATTATTAGTCATAGAACAAATATTCATAATACCAGTTGTACAGTTTAATTAGGTGTATCAGATGCTGCAATGATATTTCCAATATCTTTAATGGCTTTCGAGAAAATGAGGAGGAAATTCATGTTTTTAAATAAATATTAAGTTTCATTTTACTGCGTAATTATTAGTCATAGAACAAATATTCATAATGACAGATGTACAGTTTATTTAGGTATATCAGAATCTGCAATGATATTTCCAATATCTCTAATAGCTTTCGGGAAAATGAGGAGGAAAGTCATGTTTTTATATAAATATCAAGTTTCATTTTACTGCGTAATTATTAGTCATAGAACAAATATTCATAATGACAGTTGTACAGTTTAATTAGGTGTATCAGATGCTGCATTGATATTTCCAATATCTCTAATAGCTTTCGAGAAAATGAGGAAGAAAGTCATGTTTTTATATAAATATAAAGTTTCATTTTACTGCGTAATTATTAGTCATAGAACAAATATTCATAATTTCAGTTTTACAGTTTAATTTGGTCTATCAGATACTGCAATGATATTTCCAATATCTCTAATAGCTTTCGAAAAAATGAGGAGGAAATTCATGTTTTTATATAAATATTAAGTTTCATTTTACTGCGTAATTATTAGTCATAGAACAAATATTAATAATGACAGTTATACAGTTTAATTAGGTGTATCAGATGCTGCAATGATATTTCCAATATCTCTAATAGCTTTCGAGGAAATAAGGAGAAAAGTTATGTTTATATAAAAATATTAAGTGTCATTTTACTGAGTAATTATTAGTCATAGAACAAATATTCATAATGACAGTTGTACAGTTTAATTAGGTGTATGAGATGCTGTAATGATATTTCCAATATCTCTAATAGCTTTCAAGAAAATTAGAAGGAAAGTCATGTTTTTATATAAATTTAAAGTTTAATTTTACTGCGTAATTATTAGTCATAGAATAAATATTCATAATTTCAGTTTTACAGTTTAATTAGGTCTATCAGATGCTGCAGTGATATTTCCAATATCTCTAATAGCTTCCGAGAAAATGAGGAGGAAAATCATATTTTTATATAAATATTAAGTTTCATTTTACTGCGTAATTACTAGTCATAGAACAAATATTCATAATGAGAGTTGTACAATCTAATTTGGTGTATCAGATTCTGCAATGATATTTCCAATATCTCTAATAGCTTTCGAGAAAATGAGGAGGAAATTCATGTTTTTATATAAATATTAAGTTTCATTTTACTGCGTAATTATTAGCCATAGAACAAATATTCATAATATCAGTTGTACAGTTTAATTAGGTGTATCAGATGCTGCAATGATATTTACAATATCTCTAATAGTTTTCGAGAAAATGAGGAGGAAAATCATGTTTTTAAATAAATATTAAGTTTAATTTTACTGCGTAATTATTAGTCATAGAACAAATATTCATAATATCAGTTTTACATTTTAATTAGGTGTATCAGATGCTGCAATGATATTTCCAATATCTCTAATAGCTTTCGAGAAAATGAGGAGGAAATTCATGTTTTTATATAAATATTAAGTTTCAATTTTACTGCGTAATAATTAGTCATAGAACAAATATTCATAATGACAGTTGTACATACCTCGCACACCTGCCTCTGTGTTGAGTCGTGACATGTGCAATTAATCACCTGGCCACCTGTTACCTTCACCGAGAAACTGATTACCTGAGAGAGAGAGAGAGAGAGAGAGAGAGAGAGAGAGAGAGAGAGAGAGAGAGAGAGAGAGAGAGAGAGAGAGAGAGAGAGAGAGAGAGAGAGAGAGAGAGAGAGAGA
>JAPQNM010000046.1:7693137-7715637 GCA_029783475.1 Metacarcinus magister
CCCACATTGCATAGTTTAGCCGCTGGAAATAGACTCCTCCCTTCATTACACACTTAATTAACAGGCTCATTATAGCCCGACATTAAGAATAAAAAATAAGGACACACGTAGGAGAACCAAGGGATAAAAGCCTTACCTAATGAATCGAAGAGCACTAGTAATCACAGGCTATTGAGGTCCAGCAGCCGTATATACAGCCTCTCACCCCGACCTTCCCTCCATCCACAGTGCAGCCCCGTTCATTAGCAGTCAAGGGTAAGGATGAAGGTAGAACTGAGCAAGGTTAAGAAAAAAAAGAAAAAAAAGAGAGGGAGCTGGCCAGTGTCACCTATTCATTATTAACCTTCCAAGTGTCTGTCTCATTCAGTTATTCCCTCGACTTGGTCACGGTGAAGGGCTCTTATATAGTGAATTACCTGTTTTTTTTGGGGGTATTTCAATCCTTCCTTGCTATGTCTAGGGGTGGTCTAGGGTGGCTACTCCATCCAGCTCTGAAAAGAAGACGGTTTTTCCTTATTCGAATGGTCACAAGTAAGGGTTTAGATTTAATGGTAGTATCTGTAGGGAAGGTTAAAGATTTAGGGGATTCCTGTACAGCGTTTGACTATCTAATCCGACCTTGTGTTGTTATGTTGTGTAGCTGAATGTGGATTGCATACGTGATGTGGTATTCAATTTTGTTATCGTTGCATGTGATATTGAACGTTGCAATGATTGAGTCATGTTTTGGTGATTATTGGTGGTAATTAACGACTCTAGCACATACACACACACATACACACACACACACACACACCCACACACACACACACACACACACACACACACACACACACACACACACACACACGTACGACCCACGCACGCACACACTGGGTCTGTTTCATTCGCTTTCCTGACACTGAAATGAAATGAAAAATGGAATATCAGATTACGTTCATCTTAAAAAAAAAACCCTCGGAATAGGTGTCAGAATGATGAGTGATATATAACGCTTCATTTACTAGTCCATGTGGCAATGTCAAAATCTCTCTGCTTTTACCTGTGATTTTCTGTCTATCTCTCTCTGTCTATCTGTCTGTGTCTCTCCCTTTCTCTATCTATCTATCTCTTTCTCTCATACAGCCAATCAAACCGCCACTGACTGTAGGATATAAGAACGCATTTTTAAAAGTGGCACTCAGTTTGCAATCAAGTGAAAATCGAAAAGAAATAATAGCAAAGTATTTTTTTTTCTCTCTCTTTTTCTTCAGTAGTTATTGGAGACATCATCAACTGGAAAGAAAAACTCCAAATATCTTGCATGAGATCGAAAATTTTATGCAGTGTCAAATTACGATACTTTTCTCTCTCTCTCTCTCTCTCTCTCTCTCTCTCTCTCTCTCTCTCTCTCTCTCTCTTTCTCTGATTTAAAGTACAAATAGAGAGGTCTTATTAGAGTGTTCTGCAGGTAACACGTTGCAATACACACACTCACGCCCACTTTTTGTCTCACTCTTTTTTCTACTCTCCTTTATGGAAACGCGAATGGCAGGGCGCTGAAGCAACTCCCCACGGCGTGATTCATAAGGGAATTCATACACAATTTCCTGCGACTATCAACAGTAATCACACCGGGAGGGAAGGAGAACGCGTGGGAGGCAGGGGAAAGGAGAGGGAGAGAGAGAGGGAGTGACGACGTGTGGGAGGAAGGTAGGAGGGAGGGAGTGAGGGAGGGAGGGAGGGAAAGAGTGCGGTGATGTAGAAAAAAAGGGAGAAAAGGTGAGAAAAAATGGATACAGATAGGAAGTGAGTGAGTGAGTGAAAGAGGAGAGGAGTGAGGGAGTGTGTGGTGTTTGGCGGATCCTGTAGGTAGTAGGAGCTTATCTTAAATCCTACAGGAGAGAGAGAGAGAGAGAGAGAGAGAGAGAGAGAGAGAGAGAGAGAGAGAGAGAGAGAGAGAGAGAGAGAGAGAGAGAGAGAGTGGGTGGATATAAAGGGGGAGGAGGGAGGAAAAGCAAGACATGTATTGACTGTAGTTTAGATGAAAATATATTCGTATGCGCCAGTTTGTGTGCGTGTGTGTAGTAGTTGTAGTTGTAGTTGTAGTAGTAGTAGTAGCAGTAGTAGTAGTAGTAGTAGTAGTAGTAGTAGCAGTAGTAGTAGTAGTAGTAGTAGTAGTAGTAGTAGTAGTAGTAGTAGTAGTAGAAATAAAAATAGTAGTAATAGTAAGTTAACTCGGTAAAATCAACACCAATGTTTTTGATTTCGAACGATTTATTCAGATTAAATGTTGATTTACGTTTGACATCACCAATGCATAAAGTATCATTATGACACATCAGAACCACCACCACCACCACCACCACCACCACCACCACCACCACCACCACCACCACCACCACCACCACCACCACCACCACCACCACCACCACCACCACCACAGCCTTTACCGCCACCCCAATCACAACTCGCCCGGTGCAACAACAGGTTAAAAGATGATTAAGGTGACAGTTGTCCTCGCAGAATGAAAATAACCTCACAACTTCCTGATTCGTAACACACACACACACACACACACACACACACACACACACACACACGCACACGCACACACACACACACTTTGCTTTCATTCTCGCACCCTCGTGTATGCATATAAATCACCAAATATTATACGTAAATAATTGTACCAAGCGCGATGAAATCATATCTAAATATTTATCGAAAGCAATTCAAACTCTAAAATGAAGTAAATGAAAGAGATTAAGTTGTAGAAAAAACAAAATAAAAATTAAACAAATATGCTGTGAAAATTTCTGAAACGCTACATGCTATTTCATTTCGTTACTTAATGCAAAAAATGAAGGGTCAGAAAGTCGAGGTGAAAGAAAATTGTTATTATTTATATACTATTTTGCTATAGAAATCGTTGCATGTTTCTTTCCGTAACTTTAATGAAAAAATATATGAAGGGGTCAGGAAAAAAGTCAAGGTAAAAACAATGTTATTATTTTATACCGTTATGTTATGTAAATCGTTGTCCGTGTTCCATGTTATAAACCTTAACGTATTGACTGTTTAGTGTGCTGCAGTGATAAAAGCAAAACAAATTGATGAAATACGATAATAATTAAGTTAGTAATGGAATTAAGGATTGACTCATTATTACATGTGACATAAGCTAGAGGAGAGTAATGCTAATGCCCTTCTATTAAAAAAAACAAAAATAATAATAATTCATAACTTTGGATGTGGCCGTCAACCTTGTTCAGCTTTATGGCTTCAAATAGATGGTGTCTGACTGGCCTCCGTAATTACATTTCCTTTGTGCGAAAACAGATGAAGATGGACAGCCAGTAATACCAACAATGGGACACAAACCTGGCACTACCACAACCATAACCACAACCACCACCACAACCACAACAACAACAACAACACAATACTTAAATCACATTGTTATTGTTATTGACGTTCTTATTATGGTATTATTGCTATTGTTATCATCTATCCTTCTCACTTTTTGTAGAAGAAAGAGAGAGATAGATAAATAATAACAAAAGACACAAACAGAGCCAGACAGAAACAGAGACACAGAGAACAGAGAAGATCAGGTCAAGTCAGGTCAAGTCAGGTTAGGTTAGGTTAGGTCAGGTTCAACAGCCTTTCCATCACACAACTATCCGTAAACACTTTGAACAATCACTCTGAAACCACATTCCTGTCAATTCACGTGGACAGTTAGCAAGCCAGCAAACCAACCAGCCATCAAGTCAGAACACTACCAGACATTATTACCACGTTACTCTTGCATCCTGACCCACCGACACGTCACCCGCAAACTCACCACCAAACTGACATGATTACTCCTCGCTGCTCCTAGTGGGACAGCGTTAGGGAGTAAAAAGAGGCTAGAGTTTGAAGTGACATCATTCTCCTAACCCATCAACGTATGTGATTATCTCGCTCATGTGCTTGAAGGTTCTTGTGCATTAAAAGTGATACGGGTCTGCTAAGTGTTTTATCAGGTGTTTTTGTGTGTGTGATGTATAGAAAAAGGATGTGAGGTGGTTTGGCGTGAAAATGTTGCTCTATGCTTAAAGATACCGAGTCGTAATTGAAGGCTTAACACATTTCTGGTTTATTTAATTTTGTGTGTGTGTGTGTGTGTGTGTGTGTGTGTGTGTGTGTGTGTGAGTGTGTGAGTGATTTCAGTTTGATTAGTTGGCTCGCGTTGAGATTGGTTTGATGTTGCTCCCCCGTCACTCTCGTAGGCTGTTTCATGTAGTAGAGATTAGGGTGTTTGATTTTAGTTCTTTTGTTTTACTATGTGTGTGTGTGTGTGTGTTGTGTGTGTTTGTGTGTGTGTATTATTCTTGGTCTACGCGTATTCAAGGTGAAGCTGAATAACTGGGATGAAAATACAAATGTTTGGGTCATAGTATTTATCTATTAGTGATGCATTGGGTTATTCTGCCGTGAACACACACACACACACACACACACACACACACACACACACACACACACACACACACACACACACACACACACACACACACACACACACACACAAACACACACACAAACACACACCATTTTTCATCATAATAGCTCTACATAAAAACAAACGAGACAGAGAGAGAAAGATATATCACAAAATACATATATATAAAATACTTCCTCTGAGAACATACATCTGTCCATTCACCTTTCCCTGACCCTTTCTTCTCACCTCTCCTACGTTCACTGTCCTTGGGAACACCATACAGCTGCAACACATTACAGCATACAATGAGCCCAACACCACGAGGAAGTTACCGATAATTTCCTGAAACTTGGGCGGAAATGGGAGAAGGAACAACCCATTTCAAGTTTCCCTCATTGCGTTTTTTTTCTTTACCCTTTCATTCTCTTTTTGTTTTCTATTTGAAGATGGATGTAAATTAGTCCCCTGTCTCGTTAGCGCAAAGTTCATGTCGAGGGGAGAGTATTGAAAGAGCACGTGAAATTAGGGTGAAATAATGTGTTGATTGATGAATGTGGGTCGTGCGGTGGACTGGAAGCGGATTTCTCAGGTATTATGCTTTCTTTTGTTGAGGATTTAAGATTATTTCTCACTTCTTTTTCTTCTCTTCCTCCCTCTTTACATTCTACACTAGCTCTTTTTTTTTCTTCCTCCTCTCCTCCTCCTCCTCCTTCTCTTATTCGCTATCCTTTCTCCCTTCTATTTTTTCCAATGGTTCGCGTCTTTAACACAATCCTTTCCTCATCGTCCTCCTTTTCTTCATCAATTTCCTTCTCCTTGTCCTCATTCCCACCCCTATTTCCTCTCCTCCCTGTATACCCTTCCCTGGCTCTCTACTCTCTCTCTCTCTCTCTCTCTCTCCTCTCTCTCTCTCTCTCTCTCTCTCTCTCTCTCTCTCTCTCTCTCTCTCTCTCTCTCTCTCTCTCGTCTAGGTAGGAAGGGAGGGAAGATGCGTGCTGCCTTCAGGTGGGCAGGTAAAATTATAGGTGTAACTCAGGTGTGATCAGTGTTAAGGCATGCTACCTCATTATCTTATTTCGTGGCGTTGAATATTAATTAATTACCTGCCTGCATCCCTCTCCTTGTACTACCGTCACCACCACCACCACTATTATCATCACCACTATCATCACTATCACCAACACCACTATTAAAGCCACATCCTTCATTAGTATTCCTATCACCATCACCATTACTACCATTATTACTGTTATCATTACACCAGCTTCCTTTTCACCACCACCACCACCACCACCACCACCACCACCACCACCACCACCACCACCACCACCCACCAAAACCTTATGTAGTAGTAGGAAACATAAAAGCCATAATTGACATTCTAATATTAATAATCAGTTCCATTTTTTTTTTTCCATTTGACATGATTAACTTATATTTTCTAATGGAATGTAATGTATGAACCCTCAACCACTACTTAATTTTTTGAAAGTGTGTCATCCCTGATCCCTTATCCCTTATCTCTGCAAGTGTTGGAATGAAACTTTAAGGGAGAAAGAAAGAAAAAAGTTAATCTAATGTTTTATTACAAGTACGACCAATGTTACAACACCAATTCTACCACTACCACCTTCTACACTACCAAAACTAACAATATAATCAAAAGACTCGTAAATTCATTGTGGTTAGAAGTCATATTTATTGATTATTCATTAAATATCATAGTTTTTTATAAGTTTGCTGTGTTTTAGGTAGCTCAGTGATTTACTTATAATGGTTATCATGCTTTGGTATAAATATTTATCCTTTAGCTGGAGTCAAGGCTGTGGTAGGTTGGTACACAGCTCTGCTCACTCAACCATTCACTCCATCTCGAGAGTCGGTCGATAAACGGGTGCTGTGGGGAACTGAGGGAAGGTAAACTTTACTAACTGGGGCCTTTAAGTCATCCCTTTGTCCTCAGATAAAGGATAACTTATCTACCACTACCTCAACAACCATTGGGTCGGCCTTGTGTACTGAGGCAGTGGGTAGCATAGAGCTCACCCTCAACTTTTAGGGGTTTAGAGAATAAGGCAGAAACGGGAGATATATTCCAATCTCTTAAGAGGGATCACGACTTTTTTCTTTTTTTTTAATACAGTTTAGTTTTATTCGTTTATATTTAAGTATCGAGGTGAAGTGAAGCAACTATTTGTGTTTGTATTTGAAGTGTTTAAATGTAAAGTCACTCGTTTAGATTTTCCTAGAGTCGAGTCAATGTTTTTACTGTCAGGATGTGTTAACCAGTGTCTTTTTCTTGTGAGAGAGAGAGAGAGAGAGAGAGAGAGAGAGAGAGAGAGAGAGAGAGAGAGAGAGAGAGAGAGAGAGAGAGAGAGAGAGAGAAGAGAGAGAAGAGAGAAGAGAGAAATTACAGGACATGAAAAAGGTATCATGATATCAATACACACAGTCTCACCACCTTTCCCTTCCCTTCCCTCCCTTCACTCCCTTCCCTCCCTTCCTTCCCTTCCTTCCTTCCCCACACCCCGTCTAGCTCTTCATCCCCGTCAGGTCCTCACCACAGTGCCGCTGGTGACATGAATGGTGCCTCACCTTCCATGCCCTCCATCATTGTACTCATTCATAGTGACACATTCCCTTACATCAGCATGGCACCCTCTCTCTCACTCTCTCTCTCTCACTTTCTCTTCTTTCTCAGCTTTACGTATTCCCTTTTCATATACTTTTTTTTTATATATAAGGATCACATGTTCACTTTTTCCAGTTTTAATTCATAGATATTCTTCTCTGTGTGACCTCTAATGACGACCTCATTCTCCCCTTTCATTGTATTGTCCTTATTTTTTTTTGTAGTTGACTTACACTACAGACACCTTTGATATATATATAGAAAAAGAGAGAAAGAGAGAGAAGAAGAAAAAAAAAGTGTGATCGGAGGGTGGGTGGAGGTAAAAGCAAGGATTCCATTTTCATTGAAGTGAGAGCAAGTTGATGTCCTTTACTTACTATACCTATTTCAGTCTTTTACTCACTTTACTTTACCTTCACTAAGATATATGCTACACCTAGGAATAACTCTCACTTCGCTGCCCTGTGTCCTGACCCGTTAGCCTCGCTTGGGTGGCTGATAGACTGATAGACTCCCTGAAGGTTCTTGAGTATATTTCAGTCCTTTGAGTATATTTAAGAGCAGGTAGCAGCTGGGAATGGAATTGAACTCGGTTGTTGTATAAAGAGTAGTGTGTAAGAGTGTGTAAGCTATTCCGAGGCGGATGTTATGGGGATGTTGAGTGTTTCCTTGATTGTTCTGTGATGTTTGTAGATGTTTGGATGAATGTTATCGTTGAATGTATGTATGTATGTATTGGTATAAAGAGTTTTAATTTAATAGAAGAGGCTGTTTTGGTATGTTAATGTAATCAGTGTGTCAGTTGTAGGTACTAATAAACAGGTAGGTAGATATAGGGTTCAAAAGGTAAACTCATATACACACACACATGAAGACAATTTTTATAAACATATATACGTTATTAAAGTCTCTCTCTCTTTTTCTTTCTTTCTTTCTTTCGTATAACACTCCACTGCTTCAATATCACTCCTTTGCTATCATACGTACCCTGTTCTTTTGTAGACGTAGTCGCAGTAAATTCATGTAAATCTCATAAAATTACTGCTTGAAATATATCAAGAAGAAGTTTACCTTGTCTGGGATTTACTGTTGCGCAACTCAGACAAGCTATGTGTCCCGCCGTCTCGAGGAAGACAAAGTAGGGAGGAGCTGCCACTACACATCATGGGACGAGTCTAAGTGTTTGTTGCTGCACACCCACACGATGCTTCTGTCTCCTACTTCTCACTCGGGTTGGAAATGTTGCTAATAATGTCTCGTATATACAGGTGGAGAAGGATTGTTTTGTGATGTTTTCGTGTCTGTTTGTGGAGGTGAAGATGCTCCTACTGGTTGGCTAGCGCGTGTACAGGTGGTTGGTGGTAGATTATTATTATTATTATTTATTTATTTATTTTAACTATGACATATATTTTTTTTCTTCTGTCTGCGAGGTTGTTTGTTGTGTTTCTTAAAGGTGTCTTGTTGAAGTGTTGACCTTGTGTCTTGTGTTTCTTTGAGGGGAAGAATGATAGGCTGGAAATTATGGTATTGTACATGTTTATTTATTATTTTTTTTTAGTAGTTATTATCTTCCTTAATCCTGTAATGTAAAAAAATATATTTGCTGTATCATAAGTCTTTTCGGTTATTTAGTATTTGTGTTTATTATTTTATTGATGAGTGCACGAGGTTTCTTTATTAGTTTTATCTGTATTGTATTGAATGAGTGTGTGTCTATAACCATGCGTGTATATATTTTAGGGTGGATAAACAATTGGATAGTTTTCATGATAGAATCGGATATGCTAATCAACAAACAACAATTTCACGTCTTAGGAAAGTTTAAAACTTTAGGAACCCACATTAGATTTCACATTAAATTTCATGTCTCAGTATCGTCAACAAATTTAAAAGATGAAATTATCCCGGAGAAATTATCTTGTGAGAGTTAAATTTCCAGCAGAACTTGTCAACTCGGGGGCCAAGGGAAGGAAGGACACATTGGCAACACTGTCCATTCGTGCCTCAAAGTAACCATTACCAACACCCTAACGTTCTTGCTTCTCAGGGATACTTCAATTATTTACGTATACTACCTACACTACCTACTACCAACCCACACACACATACGCCCATACACACACACACGCTCTCTCTCTCTCTCTCTCTCTCTCTCTCTCTCTCTCTCTCTCTCTCTCTCTCTCTCTCTCTCTCTCTCTCTCTCTCTCTCTCTCTCTCTCTCTCTCCACAACATGTTTTCCTTCACTAACTCAACACACAAACTGATTTCACTTCGTCTCGTCTCAGGATATTGACCAAATGAGGATAACAGAAGTATATATCGACTAAACATTAAGCTCGAACGGCTATTAACATGTCTACGTCCTGTTTTCTGTCCTCCTCCTCCTCCTCCTCCTCCTCCTCCTCTTCTTCTTCTTGCTCTCCTCTCTCGCCGTCGCACCCGTAATGAAGATGTGTATGTAGTATAGCTAGAGTAGTCCCTTCAAGCAGGTAAGGTAAGGACGTCATAAGGCAGAAGATTTCCTACTTCTTACTCTCTCCTTTTTCTTTCTCCTCGTCGTTGTCAGTCTTGTCCCCGTTGCTATTCTCTTCCTCAGTCTTTTTTTCTTCTTTCTCCTCCTCCTATTCCTTCCCTTATTCCTCCTCCTCCTTCTTTTCCTCTTCCTCTTGTAGTGAGATTGAATACGTGATCCAGCGTGGAGAGAACAAGGCGGTGAGGGAAGGCGAAACGATAACAAGGACGAGAGTCAGGTAGCGTGTGTGACAGCTGGAAATTGAGGTGATGGTGGTGGTAATGGTGGGCGGAATGGTGGTCTAGTCAGATTGTTGACGGAGGGGAGGGTGTCTTGGGGGGGAGGCTGGGGGTGTTTGGTTGGCTGGTTGCGCGTTGGGAACCGTCCTGGCTGCCCTAACACAACCCCGCTGCCGCCGCCGTCGCCCCTCCTCCCCTCTCTCACTCACATCTCGGCTGCCTTGCTCACCGCACACGCCACGCAACCCCTCGCCGTCTCCACTCTTCATTGCCTTCAAGTCCTATTACCTTACACCTAAAGAAACCTAAAGTGAGGGAACTTGATATAAAAACACTTCCAAGCACATAGATATTAAAGTTTCGTGTGTGCGACGGTTCATTCTGTACTTAAGAAGGACGAAACGTGATGTGAAATGGAATGGAAGGCGGTGTAGTGCTTCTGTGACACCCTGTAAAAACCCTCCTTCTCTAAATGGCTGGAAGAGCAAACAGGAGGAGGAGGTCTTAGTGTTTGTCGAGTGCTTTACTCCCCCCCCCTACCCCCACACCATCCACCCAACACGCCCCCATCAGACTGAGACGCACAAGACGTTTCATCCTTTCCGGTCACTGCCTGCATCTAAGCACCAGTGTTTTATTTTGTGTTGCTGTACCGTCGTTATGCACGTTGCCATCGCCGCCTTTGAGCGCACGTGAACCGCCACGTTAAAAGCACAAAAGCACCTGGCTCCCCCCTCCTTAGCCCCCGTCCATCCTCAAAGAAAATGGAAGACGGGGTAGCTTGGGCCGTCCCTAACATAACCAACCTCTCGGCGTCTTCTGGGGGTGATAATGACACTTTCCTGAACCCTGGCAATGAAACCACCGAGGAGTACCTGCCTTACCACCTGCGGCCTGAGACTTACCTGGTGCCGCTGGTGTTCGCTGGAATCTTCGTCACGGGAGTGGTGGGGAACGGAGCTCTTATCTTCATGTTTCTCAAGCACCCGAAACTGAGGTGAGACTCCACGCCACACAGCACTGACCGAACCCTTACTCCTTCTCCTTCTTCTCCTCCTCCTCCTCCTAGGCCTTAGCACCTTGTCACCTTGATGTATTTATGTACTAGATGTATGTGTCGTAGTTTCTCTATCATACTTTTCACCTTACTTTTGAGTGATTGTTTTGTGTGAGGAGTGTACTGACTGGACTGGTGTTGTGTGGTGACTGGCTTGAGCACGATTGTTGATGAATTACAGTTAAGGGTGAAGACTGGCATGGACTGCTCTCCTCATCCTTTGAGCTACAGGCTATCCTTGATGAACGGCAAAATGAAAGAGAGAGAGAGAGAAACAAAATAAGGAAAAGTTTTATGGAAAGCAGAAATCACGCACCAGTACATAGATGGCATCTGTTATGATACATGTTCGCAAACTATAAAAGCAAGAGTAAAAGAGAGATAAAAAGATGATACATACGCGATTGCAAACTATAAAAAAGATAGAAAAAGAAAGAAAATAAAAACCACTACTTCTCCTGTTGTGTAATATTAGAATACATACAACAAGTTACACCGTATATAACCCTCACTCTGTTTGTCCTTCAGAGTCCAAAAGCAATACTCACGTCTTTCACATACAGGAAATACCAAAAAAAACAAAAAAACAACCCTTCTGTTCCACGCAGGGTATAACTAATGTGTGTTTCTTGTTAGCTTCAGTGTTTTAGCATTAATTCGGCCCATCGTGCACATTTTACGACCCCCAATACCTCTCTGCACGGGATATAGCGACACTTTGTACCTTGATGGGCAATGATCACACCTGACAGACCTTGACACACTTTTACACACACACACACACACACACACACACACACACACACACACACACACACACACACACACACACACACGCACACTACAACTCAGCCCTCCTCCAAGACGCCTTTAACCCTGCAGTCACCCTCTGTTAACCACGTGGGATTTACATGACCTGACCGAAGTGAAGAATGAAAAGTGTGCATCGGTTGAATGGCTTGTATCACCGCACCGTATATTACTCCCACAAGATCCGGTTACGTATACTATGCAGCAAACGGTGAGGCGAAGCAATAGTCCGCTTGCGTCCTCACATGGGGAACTTTTACCCATAAGGAAAGTGGAGCTCGTTCGGTTAATGCAAAGGACGCGGTGTTTCGTAAATCCTCGTTCAAGACTTGCTAGCTATTCCTGACTCTTTTTTTTTAATCTTTTTTCCTTTGTCTCCGAGCGGTTTATAGTTAGCAATGAATGTAACTTTAGATGCTACTCTCTGGTTAAGTGCAACACTATACTGGGGAAGGAAATGAAAATGTAGCATTATAAACATTAGCTCGTGGTAGTACAGGCTCCTCATTAATAATCTAATACTCTCTCTCTCTCTCTCTCTCTCTCTCTCTCTCTCTCTCTCTCTCTCTCTCTCTCTCTCTCTCTCTCTCTCTCTCTCTCTCTCTCTCTCTCTCTCTCTCTTTCCTAAACTTTGGTGGTTTTCAAGAGAGCAGCAAGCCATAGCCTGTCTCGTACAAAAACTATTATAATACCTTCTGCGGTTCACTTATTCTCTAGGGAAGTGTCTGGTTCTGTCTGTCCTACGGTTCAAAGGTCACTGCACTCCCTCCTAAACACATGCACGCACACACCCACACGTAGGTATATATGTATGTGTGTGTATGTGTGTGTGAGTGAGTGGGTGTGTGACAAGGTTTCCACGAAATTCACCAATGTAATTTAGTATAACCCTTGTAACGAAATCCAACTTGCCTCCCCTCGGTTCCTCCCTCTCCCGCCCCGGTGCTACCCGTTCATCACAGCGTCAATTAACAGGATGCGCAGAACAAGGTGAAGTGGAAGATGAAGGAGGCACGTTTTTAAAAGTGTTTATCCTTTCTTCCTGTAACACCCTCGCCTCTGACATCACCATTTTTCGTCACCATCTGTCTCTATGTGTTTATTTGTCTCTCTATTATTCTTCCTCTCTCTCTTTCTTTCTCTCTTTGTCTCTTTTTTATCGTTATATTATATCATTTGAGTTTATTGCAGTAGTGTCATGGAGAATAGATGAGATTTTAAAAGATCGACAATTATTAAGACTTTGTAATGTATGCTGGATGAGGGTTTGTTGATCATTTTGAAAGAGAGAGAGAGAGAGAGAGAGAGAGAGAGAGAGAGAGAGAGAGAGAGAGAGAGAGAGAGAGAGAGAGAGAGAGAGAGAGAGAGAGAGAGAGAGAGAGAGAGAGAGAGAGTAGCAGCAGTGTGGTGTTACTGTAGTGGCGTTGGTAAAGTGTGAAATCTTTGGTGCCAAGATGTTGAGTGTTAGTGCCTCGCTTGGGTGATAGCAGCCGCGCGGAGCCCAAAACCTTCAGGGGGGATTCAATTTACGAGGTGATGTGCTGCGAGGGGGGGACAAAAGAGAACGTTTTTCACTTCCTTTGATATAATAAAAGATAAAAAAAAAAAAAAAAAAAATAGGGCCAAAAGTAACGATAGGTTGATAAATAAATAAAAAAAAGGATAAGAAAAAGAAGGAACGCTTTAGATCAAAATGCGTAAGGACACAAGGAAAATGGTGACAGGAAAGACGGAAGAGGAATTTGAAAGGATGAAATGAGATTTTATGGAATATTTTATAGCGAGAGAAAATAAAACGCACGGAGATGGTTCCAGAGGGAAAAAAACTGGAAATGTGTTTTTATTTTAGAACTTCCTGTGAAGCAAATAGCGTAGTGGACAGGATGCAGGAGAGAGACTGTATAGAAGATCTCGTGATAGGGTTGGGTTGCTGTCTTTTGCTATCCTTTGCTGTCCTTTGGTGTTCTTTGGTGTCCTCTACCTGTCGTTAACTTGATCAAAAGGCAGCCGAGGGTTGAATGATTGCCATGCCCTTCCAAACATATACAGAGAACCTTTTGAGCTGTCACCAAGACCTGCACCGGACACGTGACTTGATAAAGAGATTGGATGGAAACTATCAAGGTATCGTAGAATATAAACAATGTTGGAAGTAAAAGTTTTATTTGGAGTAAAATCAACTATTTTGAGGGATAAAGAAACAGAAACACTATTTTGAGAAGCATCTGTTTCTTGATATTTTGAAACTTTAGAAGCAATACTTATTTTGTGAGGTTGGCAACGCATTTCACGTCATGATAAATCAGATAATCTTTACGTCTTTGTGGCACTTAGACTCGTAACGACCTAATGACCTCAGATTACCCTTCAAGTATTATTCTCTCCCTTCAGAGGAAACGTGGATAGCAGATATAAATTAAATGTACCATGAATAACATTGAATTGAAGGCAACTCTGTCGTGATAACCTTCAGTCGGGAAATTTACATCGATGTGACTGATTCAGGAAAAAAAAATCTTTGTTCATCGACCGTCTTGTCGAATAATCACGTTAAGTTAAATGAAACACTCCATGAGAATTTCTAAATCTTAAGCTTACATAGACGTTGTTAAAGCCACAAAGTTTTAATAGATGCTCTTACACAACTTTTTTTGCATCTAGAAGCAGCTCACTGAGTTAAGAAGTACGTACACTCTACATAAAACAAAATTTGCGTACACAAACCTTGCTCATATACTTGTAACATTAAGTCAGTATGGTTAGCTTGTCACTCCATCGTGTAGGGGGAGGCGTGTCAAGCACTTTAGCACTGTGGATGAAGGTAAGGTAGCGCACTAGCCACGTGAGTCTGAAACCGGGAAGGGTGCCAACGTAACATTGAACTAAAGTGGAAAGAGATAGTTTTGTGCCCTCGTCCATTACCGGTATGGTACGAGGATACCTTGAGTGTGTGAGGCGTGAAGGGTAGCGGCCGTTTCACTTGTAATGTAAAGGAGAGGTTTGGAAGCTTTTAAAGTGCAAGACGAGAGGGAGAATTCATGTTAGGATGATTAATGTTCCTGCTGGCTGTTTAGGTGGTGGAAACTCAGCTTACACTAACAAGGAATAAAGGAATCAGAAGTTTACGTAATTTCTGTGATAAGGAGCTGACATAACTTTTTTTGTGAAGACTTTTCTCAAGACATTGTCTTTTTCCTCGAATATGTAAGTTTCTTTTTTCCTACAAGTCGACAGACAGATGGCAGACAGTTCCACGTTATTTGACACAGAAGTTATGGATAGAAGCCTGGATATGTGTTTGTACTTGATGGTAATGTGATGGGTCTGTCATCCATGGGGGGGCGGGGGCTGGGGGGGGGAGGGGGGGAGCATTGACCTGAAAGAGGGCAAGAACCTTAGTCACTCTCGCTGAAGAGGCCAGACCAGGGTAGGAGCTGACGCGACAGAAAAAGCGCCAGACCTTTTGCAAATTGAGGTTGGAGAAAGGGAGAAATGGATGGAGACACTTCATGGAACCTGGTGCAGTAAGGAATGAGATGTCGAAATTTCCACTCGAAACTCCTAGTAAAGGAAGAAGGAAAACGTGTAGTGTAGAGGAGGAAGACACGTTGGTTTTTTCAATGGAGTGGAAAAAATATTGATCCTTTTAGATTGTATAGCATTGATTCGATGGTAAATTGAGTCTTTGATGATCTGAGCGCCATGTTGTCTCTTAGAAGATATTACAAAGACTACAAAATTTGCGTTCTGTAGTGACTCTGCGGGGGTGTTGTGGTTCTTGCTAGGAAATGTCAACCAGGGTGGAAAATGTAGGATAGTGTGTGTGTGGGTGTGTGTGTGTGTCTATGTCTGTGTCTGTGTCTGTGTCTGTGTCTGTGTCTGTGTCTGTGTGTGTGTGTGTGTGTGTGTGTGTGTGTGTGGAGGGAATGTCTACTGACCTGATTGTATGTATTTACCTTGTTGTAGAATAAGCTTTCATCCAACTAACCTCTCGTTATCCTATTTCCATATTTACCTTATCCCAGCAGACTCTTGAACTCGGATCTTCTTTGCTTCTCCCTCCTGCTACCACCACTGCCTTTTACATTACAGTGCATTTAGGAAGCTCAATTTCCTTACTTTATTTAATGATTTAGTTGTTATTACGAGAGAGAGAGAGAGAGAGAGAGAGAGAGAGAGAGAGAGAGAGAGAGAGAGAGAGAGAGAGAGAGAGAGAGAGAGAGAAAAAAAAAGTGATGTCAGTATATTAGAGTCCATTCCCTTCATTTATTTTGACAAGCCTCCAGAAAAAAAAACCTAATAACATACAGGAAAAATGACCCCAAAATACAGCGTGCGTTCGTACTCTTGAGGTGAAGTAATGGACCGTGTGTACCCGAAGACGTGTTTTGCAAGACTTCACTTCAAAGTTTTAATCTTGCGTTTGATCTTGTCTCCATATTTACCAAAGTTTTTTTTTTATCATTTTCTGTTCGATATCTACTTTTTTCCCTCCCTTCCACACTTTCATCGTTCCCTCCCTCCCTCCTCTTTTTCTCTTTTTCTAATATATATATACCCTCCCTCTCTTCTTCTATCCTTCCCTTCCTAAACCATCATTCCTCTCTTTTTTTAGGAAATTAAATAGAAAAACTTCTTTCTCTATAAAGATATAACTATTTTTTCTCGCTTTCTCACATCCTGTCCCTCACACGCGAAAAATGCCTCCTTTCATTTTTCTTTATTTTTGTCCGCTTAACACGCCTTCTCTTCTCCCAGCGGCCCCAGGGTTTGTGAATATGCATATTGAGGGGGTGGTAGCGTGGCGGGGAAGGTGGGGGGGAGGGGGGGGTGGAGAGACCATTAGGAGAGAGAGAAATTAAAGTGGGTGAAAAAAAAGTGACGAAATTAGTCAGGAAAGGGAAGGTTTTATTCCTGTTGCTGGTTGAAAGAAAACGGGTATTTGTGCGTTCCACTTCCTACTTGGATGTTTGTCGGGAGTGAGTGAGTGAGTGTGTGAGTGCGTGAGTGAGTGAGTGCGTGAGTGAGTGAGTGAGTGAGTGAGTGAGTGAGTGCGTGCGTGAGTGAGTGAGTGAGTGAGTGAGTAAGTGAGTGAGTGAGTGAATGAATGAGTTAGTAAGTGAGGGAGTGAGTGAGTGAGTGACGTTTGCAAGAGAGAATGATTGCTAGGTTAAAACTTTATGGGTAAATTCATTATTTGTATATGAGTTAATGTTTGACTTTGTTTTCAGTTTACCACCGCTGTGCCTTTGTTCCAAGTCGTTTCCGTGATCATTAACTTGGCTCAGAGACTGTGAGAAAAATTGCTCTGTAAAGGGTGTGATGGTCTGTCTGTCTGTGTCTGTCTGTCTATATTCATAACCGTGTGTGTCTAATTGTTTGTGTTTGTCTTTGTGTCTGTTTTTTCTGTGTGTCTGTGGTTGTATGATTCATGTTGCTGGGTCCTGGAACTCATTATGAAAGAGTTGAGCGTGTTGTCACCTGCCTACGTGACTGCGTGTAATGTTTTAATAATGTAATGCCTAAGTAACCCACTCCCTCACGTCATGTCATGGGTTTTAGTGATATTAAAGGTGCCTTGATTGTAGGGTGTTTGTATTTCTATTATAGTAAGCCAAGGATAAAAGAAAGACAGTGTACAGTGTTTTGTCTTACTGCTTTGTTTGTGTTGTCTCTTGAAATAATGTTGTGTTCAGTTTAGACAAGTGGTAGATAAAGTGACTTGCATTTGTTAGAATTTTACCGTCAGTGAGTTTTCAGCCATCACGTATTATCATTATGAGGGTGAAACATAAGTATATTTTCAGGAACTTAACTTGATGTACTGTTTCATTTTTTTCAGGAACGGAAGGTAATCATGCTACCTTAGGTTATAAATTAAACATAAAACAATAGATTAACATGAAATAAAACTCCATTAAGTCTACCGGCGCCACAGGTATAAAAAAAGAAAAAAAAGTAAACACAGACAGAAATCCCCGACTATTATACCAAACAAGTACACGTTTACCAGTAATTTGTTTATCTCCTTGGTATTCGTAAACAAGCAGCCATATAGTCCTGAAAATATTTTATCTCACCTTCCTTACATTAAGTATATTCTTGGCAAACACACATAAGTTTACTGGATTTAAGTCTAGTATTTACCCTCCACGTGACAAGAGAGGGCGAGGATGGAGCTTATGTACACAGGCTTGTCTAATGTAAGTCCTCACGCGAGACTCTGTTATGTAAATCTGTCCCCTGGTTAGTGGAGACGAGGCGCAGCTCCTAAGGAAAGACAGCTGACGTTAAATACAGATGGAAGCCGCGTCACTGAATTCAAGGTGACAAACAATTATCTAACACAACGTTATAGCAAAGACGATGACCACTGAAATAAATACGTGAATATAAAAAAAAATATAAGGATACAGTATATTTATATATGTATGTTGTCACCTTATACCATCTCCAGAGCACTCACGAAAGAACTTAATAACTATGACCGTAGCTACACCTGACATAAGAACACTCAAGGTCAATTACCAACAACAACAATAATGTCCAACGTTAACGATAATGACACCAACAACCTCAGCCTCAAGCCAGCCAGGGACAATCCCATCCAAGCTTTTCATGTGTAGGGTCACATTGGCTTCCCTCAGGAGTGCCATCACCCACCACAGTGCCCACTAGTAACCTGAATAGCCAGTCAAGCGCGGAGCATCACTTGGATACACAAAGGCCCTCACGTACTTACACAAGATTGCCGCACCATCCCGCCAGCTCAGAGGATTCCCATAACTGACTTTACCCACATCTGAGTGAAGGTGGGACTGTCATACTGATACCTAAACACTAACACAGCCTTCCCATACACCTGATACACTCTTCATGCCATCTAAAGAAGCCTAGGTGTTGGTGTACAGGTAGACAGGCAACGCTCACCCCTTAGAACTTGGCCATACACATAGGTAGATGTAATTTAATAGAGGACAAAAGTGAATAAGACCAATATGCTTGAAATCATCTTGGGTAGAATGAATATGGAGATACGAGACAGTGATAACCTAGTGAAGTAGATAATATTTACCATCACATTGAAAGAAACAACCCATTGGTAATTTATTTTTAGGCGAGGGTATATTTTTGTAGGATAATATGTATGGCTTCCTTGTTTTATGTATTATAATAGTTTATATATATGTCTTAAAATCTTAAGTAATACAAGACTGCTTAGTTCTTTAATATTTATAACGAAAGGGAAGTAAAACGAACATACTACTAAAATAAATCTGGGAGCGACGGAAACTACCTGCTGAGACACAATTTATATCTCCTTTTAAGTGTTTCTAGACAGTGATTTTCAGCCTTTTCAGTGTAACGGTTATAAGATGAAGGAATGAAAATGTTCCTTCCATCTTTGTATAATTTTACCCAACGTTGTAGAACACATAAAGCAACAGTGGTGGAAAGAAGAGTAGGTGAAACAAGGAAAGAAATGAGGGACAAAACAAGATCCTGTGTGTCTTGTTACTTGAGCCTTTAAATGTAAAAGCTGCTTTGCATTTCAAATTAAGCTTCTCCATTAGATTTTTCGGGGCAGTGATTTTTTTTCTTTTTCTCTTTGGTTTTCCTCACTTTAAAAACACAGTGTTCTCGTGGTGTCGTGAACATACATCAAAATATTTCACTCTGGTAATTTGAAAATCATTGGGAAAAGATCAAATTGCAAAGCCTGTTTACAAAATATTCATAAATTCGGCATTGATAATTTCAATATGTGTTTCTGTGTCAGAGTTTTTCATTCACATTCTCCGCTGTAAGTTAACAAATAAGTATCAGTAAGTCTCTACAAGGGTCTTACGTCCACGCACACTCCGAGTCTGAACAGGAGGTGATCACGCGCTTGACTCGTAAACGCACAAAGGCAACGTGCAGTCTTATTGTGTTGAGAGCCACCCTGGCGTGTCAAGGGAATTGTACTCGTAAAATTTAATGATTCATTAGATCTCACATGCATATTAATGTGCGTACCTTTTTCACAGTCTTATACACGTGTACCCTTTCCCAGCAGTGATCAGGTAACTGTCGTGAAAGAATATTCCAAGGTACAAATTAGCTAGCGTGTATCCCGTCCAGCTGACCCAACGAGGCAACATTCTTTCATAAGCACATACAAAAAGGGGAACTCGGAGGTGGAATCCCCAGTGTTCAGTGTAATTTTTTTTTTCCGTCACTACATCCACATTGAACCTTATATTAAACCATCACCTTTGTCACCACCACCACCACCGTGTCCATGATGGTGTCACTCCCGTACCCAGCTCGTGTATTCGTACCCTTCCTTCTCCTCCTATTAAATTTGTCTTAGCTGAGTATCAGGTGTTTGGGGAGCAGATACAGTGCTGTGGGGCGAGACGATTGCTCTGATTGCACCTCTGATGTAATTATAGAGCCTTTGTCAGCGTGTGGTCATGTGTGTGTATTGGTGTCTTTACTTAGGTTCATAAGGCTTCACTATGCTCGCCTTCACTTAAAATTTCAATCAGTGTTAGAGTGAATGAATTTTGTACCACACGAGGATATGTGGAATAGTGAGGCTTGGGTGGAGTTCAAACACGGGTCCATTACGTCGTCCACATCCTTATGATAACAAGCTGGCCATCATCTGCAGGTATTAAACAACGGAAGAGAGTCAGGAAAACGGAACTATAAACAATGAATACTGGGAGTCCGTGCAGTGAATTCAGAGTCGTGTTGGTAACTTGGGTCAGAAAACTCATATTGAACACAACTTAGGTATGAAAATATTTACCTTTACTTCATCCCGAATTAATGTTTCCTGGTATTGTTTATATGTGTTTATGAATATGTATATAACGGAAGAAGCTACACGTTTATACAAATTTATACGAAAGATTTTAGATCATATGTATTTCCACGTGACCTCTGCAAACACTGGCAAGAGGAAAGTTATTCAATGCAGGTGTTTGTGCACTACTAGCGTAAAGGCTCCGCACCTGATCCTACTGCATGAATGGGCTATGCTTTTACAGCCGATCGTTTCTATCTATTATTCAGTGTTGTTCATTTATATATTTCATTCAGTCTTTCTTTCATTCATTTGTATATTTCATTCAGTTGTCTTTCATTCATTCATTGCTGATATATGCAGTTCACGTGTCTTCTGTATCATTCAACATATTTTTTTAAAGAGTATTGGAGGTGACGGTGGTGGTAGTAGTGGTAGTAGTAATAGGTAAGGTATAGTGGTGGAAATGGTGAGAGCGTTAGTGATGGTGCTGGTGGTGGTGGTGGAAAACATCGCTGGTAGAGACAACGAAGGGCGTGTTGTTAAACTTATAAAATATTGCGAGTTACGGAAGCTATGAAAGTAATAGTGGTGATAGCTGCGGCGGGGACTGGAAGTGGTGTTGGCGGCGGAGTAACAGAGAACGTTGTAAAGAAAGGCTAGGGGTGGTGATTGTGGTGTAGGCTTGGGATGGGGCTGGCTGGAGTGGTGTTGCCTTGAGGGAGCATTGTGGTAGCGTTGGCTTAACAAGAAAATAAATAGGAATGGAGAATGTGTCTGCTGAGGAATGAGTGGTGGTGGTGGTGGTGGTGGTGGTGGTGGTGAGGGGTGGCTGTTAGGATGAGAGTGATAGTGGTGCCATAGAACATCAATAACAATAATAACAACCACAATAACAATCACACTGACCTCCACAAACCCTCTAAAAGGTCTCAATCATTACATAGTTCTTCGTCAGGTGAGCAAGATCAGTACTAATGCATTACACAAATCTGGTCCCTGGTATCATAGCCTCACCTCCCTCACTTCAGGTAGGTAGTCATACACATAACAGTGAGACTTTCATGTTCTATCTTAGTAGTATTGCAAAATTGCTGAAGCCTTTATAAGCGACTCCAATATTCATTTCCAAATTGAGCAATATCTTACGGGAAATGTGCTTGCGTCAATGTGAAATACGCTTGAAAAATTAGAATTCGTTATACTGATCTATAATAAATGGTATAATATATTTTTTCTATAAATATTTTTTTTTGGGAAGTGTATCAGTGTTGCGCATTTATTATTATTATTTTTTTTAACGTCACACAGCTGCACATGACGCCTAGTCCAGCTGCTGTTATTTATGGAACTACCTCAATGATTTTACATGAAAGTATGACTCGCTTTGCACCGCCACGCTGCATACAAAGTTTTCAGATGATATCGCGTCAATACAGAAGAAGTATGCATAGACTTTGTATTGTGTTTGGGGAGTCAAGGCGCCTCATAGACAATCTCCACACTAGTATATATTCACCACACTTACCACACTTACCACACCAACGATGCATCTGTAAGAACGAAACCAACTCACACTAAACTTTTCCATAACAACTCTGAATATGTATACAGGATGCGTGCGTACATGTGAACGTTCGTAGTAACTGTTAGACATACCAATACCATTCCACTGCACGTATGACATCAAGGAAACGCAAATGGTACTGATTCCCTTTACTCGTTCTACATGTGTGTGTGTGTGGTGTGTGTATGTGTGTGTGTGTGTGTGTGTGTGTGTGTGTGTGTGAGGTTCATAATTGTTTACCTGTGGAGTAGTGCAAATTACAGCAAGGCAGGTAACTTTTTTTTTCTTTCCAATTGTTTCTTTGTTCCTGTTTCTCATTTACTCTTCCTTCTCCTCCTCTTCTTTATTATCCTCGTCCTCCTCCTCGTCTTCCTCGTTCTTCTCCTCCTTGTCCTCTTTTTCCTCCTCGTC
>JAPQNM010000046.1:7720637-7728137 GCA_029783475.1 Metacarcinus magister
CGGGATACACGAACGAAAAGTTAAAATCAATATTGAATTTATCTGTGGATGTTGCAAATGGTAGACTGCATGTTATATTAGGAGTGTTTCATAGTGTGTATGTGTTTGTGGGAGAGGGAAGGAGAGGACTAGATAAAGCAGGAAAGGAAGGGAAGATGGCCGGGTTAGTTTAATATACGTTTGTGAGGGAAACAAAGAGGGAACAACAAGCTATGGAAATGGAGTTTATAAAGAGAAGAAAGAGGATTAAAAGAGGGGAAGGAGGTAATATAAAAGCAAGATGGTTCTTATGCATGCTATATACACATGCATACACACACATACACATACAAAAATACGGGGAGACTTAAAATATACATCAGATTATATCAAATGAAGAAAGTTAAAAGTATTTCTCTGTGTTATGTGAACAGGAATTACTAATGAGTGGCAGGGGGATAAAAATACGCCGATAAAGGTAAATATTCCACCACTGGACTGAGGATTCATCTTACACAAACATAGAGTCAGTGACCTCGTATTTATAGTTTATGGGGGTGAGGTTATACTGTGTTGCCGCGCCTCGCCTCGCCTCGCCTCGCCCGTCATCCTCCCTCATGCCTTGTTAGTTGGGTCTCGAAGGTTGTTAGAGAAAATACATCCTGCTCTCTTGGACGGAAAATTGAAAATACTCAAGTTATACAAGATACTAGAAATAACACACACACACACACACACACACACACACACACACACACACACACACACACACACACACACACACACACACACACACACACACACACGTATATAGTCCTCTAATACTCATATATAACCTAAATATATACGAAGCTTCCCTTTACTGCTTCACTGGCCTCAATATTCATAGCAATGGTTCCCAAACTGAGGCACATGTATCTCCATTGTTACTCAAAGGGTTTTCTAGGATACCATGTCAAGGTTATGTGTAATGTGAAGTCATGGAGGGATGTCAATGGTAGAAAGAAACCTGTATGTAGTGTTCTGTACGAGGATTTGTAATTACACACTTATATTCGTGTTTATTTAAAAAAAAAAAAAATTAAAACCATTTCATATGAGTTGATTACACCAGGACAGCCGTAGTGGTGGGCAGGTTTAACACTAGTCACACAAAGGGCTACATACACCATCGCTCAATCAAAGTCTGGTGGGCGGGTACACAGTGGCCTCCTGTTTGGCAATCACCACAGCCCCGATCAAAGCCCTCCCATCCCTCGTCTACCTCCGTCCGGCGGCGTGACAGCAGACATCGGCACCAACACCAAGCCCTTCCTCCTTAACAACCTGAAGAAGGGCTTTCATGTTGTGCATTATCTCATTACTGACTGTTTATGATATTTTGCCGGAGAGAGAGAAAAAAAAAGAGAAAGAGAAAGAGAGAGAGAGAGTGTGTGTGTCTGTGTTTGTGTGCGTGTGTGCGTGTGTGTGTGGTAGTGAAGTCGTAAACACAAGGCACGCCAGCAGAACGGGTGTCAATATCGGACAATGAGTAATTCGATGCCGGACGAGCTTCAAGAGAGAGCGACAGGAGTGAGACAATAGGACAATCGACGGACTGGACAGAAGTTAGCCAATGATTCGGTGACATGCAGGGTGTCTTGTGAATTATTTTTATCTTATTTATTCATCTATTCATCTGTCGACTTATCCAATCAATTTTTATAGTAGTTAATTCTAGAGCTGAAATATTGATTCATTCTATACAAAAAGATATTCTATACATATGTTTTTTTCTGCACTGGTTCACACATTTTTCAGGACATTGTATAGCTATCAAATATTGCGTCCATGATGTAGAATACTTAGTAGTTAGTAGTTAGAATAATTAGTAGTTAATTAAGAAGCTAATTACGAACACTTTAAAGGAACACCTACTTAAGAATAGGTTACATGTGGCAATAATTAACATTGTAAGATAGAGAAAAGTGGTTTATACCTGAGATAGGAATGAACAAGTAAGAATTTAGTTTCATTGAGCTGCTTTCATTTCTTTATCAAAAAACAAAACGAAAAAGGTCAAATCTGTATCCGTTTCACATGATGGCAAAGAAAAAAGTGAATCATATCATATTTACGAATGAATGGATACATATTTCGTTTGTATATAGAATCATTTCAATATAG
This sequence comes from Metacarcinus magister, assembly GCA_029783475.1. Taxonomy (NCBI): domain Eukaryota; kingdom Metazoa; phylum Arthropoda; class Malacostraca; order Decapoda; family Cancridae; genus Metacarcinus; species Metacarcinus magister. Next base: position 7,722,783 of record JAPQNM010000046.1, read on the forward strand.
GTTATACTCCGTTGGGCTCAAGTTGTGAATCTTCACCTTGGCGGTCAGCTTATCATTGAACCGGGCCAATATGGGTTTCACTTTGTCGTCCAGTGAAGCGTTAGAGAACAGATGGTCAAGACTCAAGAGGAGTGTGTGGGATGACTGCGTTACTCACACGGAAAAGGTACTCGATCCTGGCGCTGTGATTTTCCACACGTAAAATTTTGTGAACGAAGCGAGTGAACTAATGCAATGGTAACGTAACAGCTTCAGAATCTTGAGTTATAGTGTGTGTGTGTGTGTGTGTGTGTGTGTGTGTGTGTGTGTGTGTGTGTGTGTGTGTGTGTGTGTGTGTGTGTGTGTGTGTGTTTGAGAGTTGCATAAGCCAGGTAACATTTCCATCAAACGACTGGCATACGACAACTCTGTCTTTGAAGTGACTCGTACTTTCTCCTGTTCTCCTCCTCCTCCTCCTCCTCCTCCTCTTCCTCTTCCTCCTCATCCTCCTCTTCACTACGAGTATGTATATTATGAAATGCAAGACAGGGACTGCATATTAAAAAAAATATAAAAAAAAGAACATACGTTATTGTGATGAAAAAAATGTTGTGCGAGAGAGAGAGAGAGAGAGAGAGAGAGAGAGAGAGAGAGAGAGAGAGAGAGAGAGAGAGAGAAAGAGAGAAAGAGAGAGAGATATAACAATCAGACAAGTAGTTTCAAGTCAGGTAGCTACTAAAGACGACCTCAAAATTGACAACAAATAGGAACGGTGGTCGACCTCATGGGCAAGAGTTGTCTCCTAAATCAATAGTTGTGTGTTTGTATCCAGGTTTCCACGACCCGAGGGAGAGACGAGGAAAAGGTATAGGAGAGAAAGTGTCACGGAAATGGAACCTTTTTCTTTTCTTTTCTCCGATGTCTGTTTGTTTCTCAAGATTTGTTTCAACGACAGCGATAAATTGAAGGTTTAGATATAAGACATTTCATTTGCTCTACGTGTGTGTGTGTGTGTGTGTGTGTGTGGGTGTGTGTGTGTGTGTGGGTGTGGGTGTGGGTGTGTGGGTGTGTGTTGGTTTTCGTCATTGCGCTTGTTTCATTTGTTTTGGTTTCATAGTTCATGCATTTAGGGAGAATGAAAAAAAAAAATAATAATGTTTGCCTGACTGCCTTCACCCAGGGAAATTTGAGCTTCTGAGCGGCCTCCCTCGGGCCATTTACGAAACATTAAAACATGTGGAACCAATCTGACAGGGTTTCTTTTTTTCCTATTTATTTTAACACAAAGCTAAAATAAAAATCAAAAATAATACAAAAAATAGAAAATATATATACGATCTCCAAAACATGAAAGAGAGAAAAAAAATTATCTTATGAATCCTATCTAAGCCTTTTCTTATTACATTTATAACATTTTTGATAATATCTCTTTAGCAGGAGGATTTTATTTTATTTTATTTTTATTTTATTTTTATTTTTTATTTTTATTTTATTTTTTAAGGAAGCCAAGTCACCACCGCGAAATTGGACATGAAAGAAAACTAATTTAGAGGCTTAATATGTGAGATCCTGCCGGACGCTTGATCCTAGTGGCCTCGGCCGAGCCCAACCACATAATGTTCAGTTTTCCAGTTTAACCTGCAGCTCACGTGTCCTTATTTTCGTTATTGTACCCTCTAGGTGAACAGCAACCCAAGGCAAACAGCGAGTGTAAACAGTTTCAGGCTTCAACCTTCTCCCATCCCCTTCTTCTCCTACCTGCTTCCCTGTTACACCTCCCTGCTTCCCTACTTCCCCTGGCAACCTACCCTTCCTCCTTCCCTATCTGCCTGCCTGCTTACACCTCCCTGTCCCCCTGCTTCCCTACTTCCCCTGGCAACCTACCCTTCCTCCTTCCCTGCCTGCCTGCTTACACCTCACTGTTTTCCCTGCTTCTATTCCCCTGGCAACCTACCCCTTCCTCCTTCCCTACCTCCCTCCCTGCTTACACCTCCCTGTTCCCCTGCTTCTATTCCCCTGGCAGCCTACCCCTTTCTCCTTCCCTACCTGCCTCCCTGCTTACACCTCCCTGTTTTCCCTGCTTCTATTCTCCTAGCAACCTAACCATTCCTCCTTCCCTGCTTCCATGTCCGAATTCCTTCACATTTTTGTCTCTATCCATCTTTCTACTTTTTCTCCTTCTCTTCCTCCACGTGCCTTGTTAGTTTCCCTTTTTTTAACACTGTGTTTCCTGTTTGCTCTGTGTGATTTCTTTCCTAGTTTCTGGCTTTCATCTCCGTCCGTCTTCTTGTTACCACTTGTCTGTTTCATTACTCTTGTTTTCCTTCTCTCTCTCTCTCTCTCTCTCTCTCTCTCTCTCTCTCTCTCTCTCTCTCTCTCTCTCTCTCTCTCTCTCTCTCTCTCTCTCTCTCTCTCTCTCTCTTCCTCCTTTCCTACATTTCTCATTAATCCTTCCCCCTTCCCTCATTGCTTCATCCCAACTTGGCTTTCTCTCCTCCTGTTTACTCTCCAGCAGCCAGCCTTCATGCACTACAGTACACACTATCTCTCTTGTGTCTCTCTATCTCTTTCTGTCTCTCTGTCTCTCTCTCAGGGTCACTCCCCGTCTCATTTCTCCTCCTGTTGTCAGTCTTTCATCATTATCACTCATCCATGTGAAATACGACCCACTACAATCATCACTTGTATCACCACTACTACTACTACTACAACAACAACAACTACTACTACTACTACTACTACTACTACTACTACTACTACTACTACTACTACTACTACTACTACTACTACTACTGCTACTACTACTGCTGCTGCTGGTACTACTATTACTACTTCCACTGCTGCCACTAAAAGCTTTCCACTGGCCAAATTAATATCTTGATGGAAGTCTTATAGGGCTATCTTACATTTTGCTGACAATCCATTATCTTTTTTCTCGCTCTATCTCTCTCTCTCTCTCTCTCTCTCTCTCTCTCTCTCTCTCTCTCTCTCTCTCTCTCTCTCTCTCTCTCTCTCTCTCTCTCTCTCTCTCTCTCTCTCTCTCTCTCTCTCTCTCTCTCTCTCTCTCTCTCTCTCTCTCTCTCTCTCTCTCTCTCTCTCTTTTCTTTGTGGTTTATCTTCTCTCACATACACAGATATATATATGGATGCAGCAACGAGCGGGCGGGCTGCGGGTGGAAGGAGAGATAAGGACAAGAATGTGGATATCCTTTTGTTGTGTAATCCTACGCGCTTTCTTAACTGGCATCCTTCCGTGGTACCTGTAATTTCATCTGACCTTTTTCCACCTCCTACCCATCTCTTTTTTTTCTTCTTTTTTTGCTCACTCTTTTTTTCCCATATTCTTTCCTTCCCCGTCTGGAAACTCGTCCTGAGGCTAATACTTTCTTTGTTTTCCTTCATTCGTATAATTTTCTTTTTATCGACCTTTATTTTTTTTTCTGCTTTTATCTCATTTACTTATTTTCTAAACCTTTCTGCTATTTCTTCCCCTTTGTTCTGTCCTTTTTTCCCGTTCCTTGCACCTTCGTCTTTATTTTCTACCTCTTCCTTCTTCCTTCAGATTTTCCTTTCTTTTTCTTTTTTCCCTCCACAGTCTTTCCTCTTCAACCCTCCTGTCCCTTCCTTGATTCGTTGACTTGCTTCCTTTCCTTTGTTCTTCTCTCCTGTCTTTCCTTCCTCCCTGCCCTCCATCCCTGGCTGTGAAGGTTATAGTCGCTTCCTCGCTAGCCAAACCCAACTAGTCTTTAGTCCAAGATTAAGATACATCACTTCCCTTTCCGTTCCTGGTTCGAGACTAGGCTCTATTTTTAAAGATTTTTTCAACCTTGTCTCTATCTATCTATTTATCTATCTATCTTTCTCACACACACACGTACACACATAACAAAAAAATATCAATAATGCCATAACCAATTATAGGTATTTTTTCACCCTCCATGTTACTATCTTTCTTCTTTTTTTTAGCCTTTTTGTTTTATCTTCCGTATCGAAAAACCTGGATGAATTTTGTCCTCCATATCTGACTAGACTGTTTGAGGTTCACTGAGTCTATTCATTTAATGCTGTGTTTTGTGCTGTGCTGTGCTGTGCTGTGCTGTGCTGTGTTGTGTTGTTTGTGTTGCATTTTTATTACGACTCCAGTGTTATAAAAGTTTTGCGAATAGAAGTGAAGTGACGTTACGAGTTTCTCCCCCTCCTCCTCCTCCTCCTCCTCCTCCTCCTCCTCCTCCTCCTCCTCCTCCTCCTCCTCCTCCTCCTCCTCCTCCTCCTCCTCCTCCTCCTCCTCCTCCTTCTCCTTTCTCTACTATTGAAGCAAGTTGTCCAAAGAGAATGATATTTTTCTTCGTTCAGATCCAACACTAAACACAAGTCAATGAACAAGGATGGCAAGCAAGCGGAAGCAACGCATGACATTCCTTCATAAAAAAAACAACAACTGGAAAGCTAAAAATTTTAATCGGCTTAAAATCTCTTCACTTCCTCATTCTCTTGTCCGTTCTGAAAATGTTCAAATTCTGTTTAAAACTCGAAGGAGGGGAAAAAAGGCTGGTGAGAGGTATTCAGGAAGTCGCTTGTTGCCCTAGAGCTCCTATTATGTTCTTATAAACTTGTACAGGAAACATGTCGTGTCTCAAACCTCAGAACATAGTGTGACATCCTGATTTCAAAAGTTTGTCCCAAGTATTTGTTTATCGATCAACCTAACATACAGATTCGCTACTTTAATGAGCTGTACATCGTCTAAACCAGCAGGAATGGTGTATTATAATCCTTTCAATGTTAACTAGACGCGCCAGCAACTACACTACACACTACAAGGTTAAGTTAGAAGGAAGTAGTGTTGAGGAAGGTATTTTGTTGAAGATTATACCAATACAGGGAATGAAAATTAATTAAGTCACTGTTTAACCGTTATATTAGAATTGAAGTTTTGAGAAATCTGAGATAAAGCTTTCAAGGATGATCAAATTTAGAACAGAATCCATAGAAGCAATGGTAGAACTTATAGTCGAAAGTTGAAAGGGAGAAGAAAAAATAAATAAAAGCGCATCGGTTCAAGTCAGCTGATGAGGAGTGAGTAGACCGTGATGAGGAATAAGCAGACCTTGATTCCACGTCGAATACCATTACTGCATCAATAGGATCCAACCCGAACGTAAAGAACGATCTTACTTAATGATACACTACTTTTTCTTCTTCAATATCATCAAAATCAAGTGAATTATATAAAAAATAAAAAATAAACAGGATTTCGCGTAATATTTCCTCAAAAATTACATCCATTTGATATTAAATGATTTCTTTATATATTTTTTGCTTTCTTTCTCATTTTTTTTAATATACATGTCAAACTTTTTGCATTTCTTGAGAGAG
>JAPQNM010000046.1:7733137-7738137 GCA_029783475.1 Metacarcinus magister
ACGCCCACGCCACCTCCATTACTCCATTACCCTTTACCTTCAACACACCCTGTACACTCTTGCCTACCCTCTCCACCCATTAACGAATCTATCTCCCTTAACCCTTACCCAACCTTTTTTTTCTTGTGTGTGTGTGGGTGTATGTATGTGTATGTGTGTGGGGGGGGTGTGGGGGGGTGTATGTGTGGGTGTTTTTTCCTACCAACATCTGTTTTCTTTCGTATACTCCCCCTCTTTTCTTTTCTAAGCTATTTTCCTCCTCCTCCCCTCCTCTTCCTTCGCCCTCGCTATATTTTCCTTTCTTCCCTCTCCCTATCCACACATACACAAACACACTTTTTTTCCCTCGGAAGAATACTTTTTTTTTACTATGGTTAGGTAGCTGTTTATAATTTGGCAGGAAATTGTATATACTGTATGTATGTATGTATGTACGTACAGGTGTGTGTGTGTGTGTGTGTGTGTGTGTGTGTGTGTGTGTGTGTGAGTGAGAGAGGAAAAAATATATATATTAGTTTTTTCCTTCTCTCTCTCTCTCTCTCTCTCTCTCTCTCTCTCTCTCTCTCTCTCTCTCTCTCTTTCTCTTTCTCTTTCTCAGTAACATTTGCGTTAAGTCCCTAAATTATTCAGGCAAACACTATAAAATTTGAAATATAACAACGGAATGTCTTAAACGAAACTTAACTGTGCAATTGCGTCATAGATTTTAATATGACGGTCGCAGCAAACTGAAATTTCAACCAGCAATGCATTTCCGCGGGTAAAACTAACGCACTGGATATTGAGTATTGTTGGTAGCAAATATCCCTTTCAGTAATGTAAACTAATACTGTAACTCTACGACTTCCACATATAGACTCATTTGAAGGACTCACTGCGTTGTATATTCTTTGCTTCATCATTTGAAACCTGACCAGAGTGAAGGGAAAGAGTTAATCATTTCCTCTCTCCATATATTATTTTTTAGGTGAGGTTGTTGGTATATTAAAGTGTGTTTGTAGTGCTTAGAACGTTGCTTCTGTGTACACTTAATCAAACGTTTGAATCTGAATTTTAAAAAATGCTAAACCTTTTACAAATGTTGACGCAATAAGCAGATATTTCATGTGATCCCACTTGGGTAATTAATGACTTGAAATTCAGATATCGAGAGGCAGATACCGATGCAATCTACCAAATATCCTTTTTGAATATCGATGTCGTTTGCAAGGTTTCAACCGTCGAGTAAAACATCATTAATTGCCGTAAAAAAAATAAAAAAATAAAAAAAAAGCTGGCAAGTCACTCGTATTTAGTATCTGTGTAACTTTCCGTCTTGTCTGTCTGTATGTGTGTCTGTCAATCTATTAGTATATCTGTCTTTATTTTTCTCTTTTTTTCTCTCTCTCTCTCTCTCTCTCTCTCTCTCTCTCTCTCTCTCTCCTCTCTCTCTCTCTCTCTCTCTCTCTCTCTCTCTCTCTCTCTCTCTCTCTCTCTCTCTCTCTCTCTCTCTCTCTCTCTCTCTCTTTCTCTCTCTCTCAGATATGCATAAGATAGCAAACATATTTCCACCCGTAACCTGCTTACTGCAAAAAGCCGAAGAAAGGACGAAAGAAATAACAAAAAGGAGCTGGAGAGAGGAAACAGAGAGAGGCGAAAGTAACAGGAGAGTGGTGTAGACACAAAGGAAGGGAAGAGGAGAGGAGAAGAGGAGAGTGAGTATACAGTGTTGGAAATATGAAAAGAAAGAAAAAAAAGAGACAGACACAGGGACGGTGAAGAAGGGATACGGATTGTGAGGAAGGACTTGAGTATGAAGGGTTTCCAGCACATTAGGAAGCAGGGACTCGACAAAGCTTCTGCAAGACGAGGAATATGTGGTGACGGTGGCGATGGAGACGGTGGTACTACATAGTAATAATTCAGTGCTCCCTGTGAATCCGTTGCCTTGCCGACCGGAACACTAAACCAATCCGTACTTAATAGTAGTAGAAAAAGTTGTAGTAGTAAAGGTAGTAGTATAATGTTGAAGTAGATATCATTTACAAAGAAAATAACTGAAGAGATAAACATGAAAGCCATTTTTTTTATATATTTTTGTTATCTTTTACTCTCTCATTCTCTGTATTTCGTTCCAGCCAGTAATCTTTCTCTTTAAATTTGTAAATACACAATTATCTTCAACACAAAAGACTCTGAATACTGAGAATAGAAAAGGAAAAGGAATTGCAGATCAGCACTTAAGTAATTAGAATATGAATTTTGACTTACATTATTTTTTTTTCAAACACTCGGTCTTAGTTGTTTTTAAATTCATTTTATAATATTTTTACCATTATTGTTCATGCTATAATTTCCTTCCTGCGTCGTATGATATATAGTAATTATACTCTATAACTTAACTGTAAATGTTCCTGTCTCTTAAATCTTGCATAGAGGACTTTTCTGCTTATTTTTTTTCTTAACTCGTTGGAATTTCATAGTGTTCGTGATATACTTGGCTCACACTACCTTTAGGAACTGCACTACTTTCTGCTTCCTATAGTAACTGACAAGTATAATAAATTTTTTTGTACCGTATGTTTTCGTGGTAAACATTGTCATTTTGAAGTACCGTGGATCCTGCTGGAATCTGTGGCCTCGAGATTACAGTGGCGATAACTCTTTTTTATAATAATGATAATAATAATGACATAACAACAGCAACTACAAAAATAATAACATAATACCGTCACTGAATCAATTTTGCTTCAATCTGTCTTTGACGTTCCGTAGCAACATAGCAATCATGAGTAGGAGGGTACGTGTGTGTGTGTGTGTGTGTGTGTGTGTGTGTGTGTGTGTGTGTGTGTGTGTGTGTGTGTGTGTGTGTGTGTGTGTGTTTTGCCGTAACTTGGGGAACTGTGAGTGCGATGTAAAAGACACACACAAGACCTCAACACCTGAACACATTGCTCTACAGTGTAACAACTAAGAAGACTCACCTCAAAACAGCTTCTACTAACACAAAGGGAACCAATACTAAAATCCTAAAAAAAAGTCTTATGGAGAATATCTTACTACAAAACTGACCAACGAATCAATAGCATTTTATTATTTTTTTCAACTGAACTCAGAAGCGATATCTTTTTCTCTTAAATGACTAAGACTAAATGTGCAGGTTATAATTGCTTTGTGTGCGCGTCTGTAGAATGACACTAATGATGGTGAGAAAGTGGAGGAAGTGCTGAGGATGATAATGACCTGCCAGGGTTAGCACGTCTAGAAGTTTGAGAGAGAGAGAGAGAGAGAGAGAGAGAGAGAGAGAGAGAGAGAGAGAGAGAGAGAGAGAGAGAGAGAGAGAGAGAGAGAGAGAGAGAGAGAGAGAGAGAGAGAGAGAGAGAGAGAGAGAGAGAGAGAGAGAGAATCATATTTTAACTTCATTGTAAAAGAAGAAGAAAAATGTTACCTACATATCTATTTTTATGGTAGGATTAAGGTGAAGACACTACCATTTCAAAACATAGTCCGTGTTGTAACCAAAATAAATCTCATAGATGCTAAGTATGTAAATAAAAATAAAAGTGATAAACTCATAGAAGCAGAATTACCGACATTGTCATCGCTGCATAACGATTTAAAAGACGGAAACTATTTTTATCTTTGTACTCTGATGCATTGTGTTGTTTCATTGTCTTTAGCGTTCGCCTCGACCAGCATCGACCAGTAAATTGTCAGTTGGAATTGTTGATCAACAGTGTGAGAGAGTGATGGGTCGCATTCTGCTGTCTCTCCCTCATATTATGTTGTTCTGCCGGGGACACGTTCTTTCGAAAGTCCTCTGAAGGAAGTGAAGGGTCCCTCTGAGCCCCTCTGCGAGCTAAGCCAATGGAGTGTGTCCTCCTCCTCGCCACTAGAAAAAAATTATTATGACTGCACTTTGACATGATTGAACAGAAAACCAATTGCTCCGTGTGTGTCTGTCTCGTGGTGTGTGTGTGTGTGTGTGTGTGTGTGTGTGTGTGTGTGTGTGTGTGTGTGTGTAAACCAAACACATCATCATCGAAGTTTATCAAGTAGCTGCTTCACAAACTGCATCACACCGATAGCTCGACAGGTTGAAAGACAATACTCTGTTACTGAATTCCTTATTGCACGGAGGATGGTTTGGTCATTACACGTGCACGGAGGATGTGTGACGTCCAAAGAGGTGATCAGGAGCCTCGTGACGGCGGCATCATTTATAACGACGCCAACTCCATCATTAATTCCCCGTGAAGGATGTCTCCCCGACCACCCAAGGTTCCTGTTTTGCAGGACACACTCTTATCTTGAACCACTTTCAAGAATATTATTTTTTTTACTCCTGGAATATTCTTTAAGAAGTGCCAAGAGCTTCACTTTTTCTATCCTCTTACGTGGGTATATTTTTATAGGAAAATAATACTAATATCAAGGGTTGTAAGCATCGCTGAGCCTCCCCACGTGGCCGTACCAGACCTCCTCCCTTAGCACGAGGTTGTGCTCTGCTCACCCTCAAACAACACATACTAACCTATGTATATTCTTGGATATATATTTCATGAAACACTATAACAAGTCATTAAGTGGTGTGGCTTAAATATAGCTTTAATCACTGTTTTAACTTGAAAGGTTTATAATGATGCACGGGCTGCAGCGATGGCAAAACAACGCTGGGCTGCTGTTCACTTTTGTCTGCATTAAGCGCCTGGTGATTGGTTTCTCACCGTAAGATAATTAGTTTATGATAGCGGCAGATGGCACCCTTGGGTATACAAAGCCGATAAACAAAATCATGACCAGACACCAAAATATTTACTTTACCTTGCGGCGAGTGTATATTGTGTGCTGATTTTTTGGAGAAATTACTTCAATTATCCATATTTAGAATCTCCGAGGCGGTCCGTTACTTTTGTTAACCCATTCACCGTGATAATGAAAAAAGTTTCTTGTATCGCCTGTGATCTAATAACTTATGATTTTTCAATCTATACATTGAATAATATGCTTAGGATAGTAAA
>JAPQNM010000046.1:7740637-7741844 GCA_029783475.1 Metacarcinus magister
TTTATATAAAAATACGGTTTTATTTTACTGCGTAATTATTAGTCATAGAACAAATATTCATAATATCAGTTGTACAGTTGAATTAGGTGTATCAGATGATGCAATGATATTTCCAATATCTCTAATAGCTTTCGAGAAAACGAGGAAGAAAGTAATTTTAAAAAAAGTAAAATTCACTATTTAATAGTACTAGTGAAAATATTCATAATGAGAGCAGTATATTTTAATTAGGTCTATCAAATGCTGCAATGATATTTCCAATATCTCTAATAGCTTTCGAGAAAATGAGGAGGAAAATCATGTTTTTATATAAATATTAAGTTTCATTTTACTGCGTAATTATTAGTCATAAAACAAATATTCATAATTACAGTTGTACAGTTTAATTAGGTTTATCAGAAGCTGCAATGATATTTCCAATATTTCTAATAGCTTTCGGGAAAATGACGAGTAAAGTCATGTTTTTATATAAATATTAAGTTTCATTTTACTGCGTAATCATTAGTCATAGAACAAATATTCATAATTTCAGTTTTACAGTTTAATTAGGTCTATCAGATGCTGCAATGATATTTCCAATATCTCTAATAGCTTTCGAGAAAATGAGGAGGAAATTCATGTTTTTATATAAATATTAAGTTTCATTTTACTGCGTAATTATTAGTCATGGAACAAATATTAATAATGACAGTTGTACAGTTTAATTAGGTGTATCAGATGCTGCAATGATATTTCCAATATCTCTAACAGCTTTCGAGGAAATGAGGAGAAAAGTTATGTTTATATATAAATATTAAGTTTCATTTTACTGAGTAATTATTAGTCATAGAACAAATATTCATAATGACAGTTGTATAGTTTAATTAGGTATATCAGATGCTGTAATGATATTTCAAATATCTCTAATAGCTTTCGAGAAAATGAGGAGGAAATTCATGTTTTTAAATAAATATTAAGTTTAATTTTACTGCGTAATTGTTAGTCATAGAACAAATATTCATAATGACAGTTGTAAAGTTTAATTAGGTGTATCAGATGCTGCAATGATATTTCCAATATCTCTAATAGCTTTCGGGAAAATGAGGAGGAAATTCATGTTTTTAAATAAATATTAAGTTTCATTTTACTGCGTAATTATTAGTCATAGAACAAATATTCATAATATCAGTTGTACAGTTTAAATAGGTGTATCAGCTGCTGCAATGAT
>JAPQNM010000046.1:7741944-7751966 GCA_029783475.1 Metacarcinus magister
AAAGCCAGTCTTCGACCAATTTTAACCGACAAGAGAAAAATAAACAACGTGGACACAGTATTTTTAAATTTAACTATTCGTTCAAGAAAAATTGTTATCGGACTTGTTTATAGACCTCCAGCCCAAAGCGCTAACACCGATAAAGATTTATACGACCAGATAACTGAGATAAGCGATTCAAGCGAAAGTGTCATATTCGGAGATTTTAACTTACCCGTAAATTCATGGGGAAATCCAGTATCGTCCCACTCTGGTCAAAATTTATACGATAATTTACTAGAAAGCGCTCTAAGTCAACATGTTAACGAACCAACGAGAGGTGATAATATATTAGACCTTGTATTCTCAACAAACGAAACGCTAATAAGTAACGTCATTGTTGGCCCAGAATTCAGCACGAGCGATCATAAAATTGTTAAGTTTGAAAACATTAGTGAAGAATTAGTTTACGTGTACAGTAAAGGTAATTACGAAAGACTTAAAAATATTCTCTCAGAAACAGACTGGAGCCAATTATCATGTGAAACCGACGTAAACGATTCATGGAATAAATTCACTCACATCTTAAACAATGCGGTAAAATCGTGTATTCCAGTCTGTAAAAGACGTTCAGATAATAATATTAAACCAAAATGGTGGAATAATCGAATAAAAACAGGCCTGTCTAACAAAAAACGTGCATACCGTAAATACCAACGAACTCAACTCGAAAGTGATAAGATATTATTTCAAAGACTTCGCCGCGAAACTAATAAACTTATTAGACAAAGTAAAAAAAATTGTGAAGCGCTTATCGTCAGTAAAATTAAATCGAACCCGAAAGAATTCTACAGTTACGTTCGCCGTAAAAAAGTCCAAACTAGTAACATCGGTCCACTTCGCCTAGACAATGGGGAACACGTTAACAACGAGGTCGATATGGCCGAAACATTAAATGAATATTTTGCCTCAGTTTTTACCAGTGAAGACACAAATGGTTTCATAGAGATGTCGCAAGTCACAGACAATAGCATCCTTTTAAATAATTGCGAGATTACAGAGGATATCGTAATAAAAGTACTTGATAATATTAAAGTAAACAAAACTCCTGGGCCTGACCGCATAGCGCCACGTGTATTAAAAGAAACCAAAAATCAAATATGTAAACCCCTCTCGATAATTTTTAATAAATCACTAAACTCCGGTAAAGCACCTCGAGACTGGAAACTTGCAAATGTTACCCCCATTCAAAAGAAGGGAAACAAGTCTCTTCCATGTAATTATAGACCGATCAGCCTCACCTCAGTAGTCAGTAAATTAATGGAAACCATATTGCGTAACAAACTAGTAAGCTTCTTGGAAGAGAACAGTCTCATTAAAAACTCCCAACATGGCTTCCGTAATAAACGTTCATGCCTCACTAACCTACTAGACTTCTACAACGACGTATTTAACATATTCGACGAATCCAAAGCGGTAGACGTCATTTATCTGGACTTTCAAAAAGCGTTTGACAAAGTTCCCCATAAGCACCTTCTAAGTAAATTAATTTCGCACGGCATTACTGGTAAAATTCACTCGTGGCTCGAAGACTGGCTCTACGAGAGAAAACAACGCGTCGTTATTAACGGTAAAGCATCAAACTGGCGAAACGTTCTAAGTGGAGTGCCGCAAGGTTCAGTGCTCGGCCCCGTTCTTTTTGTAATCTACGTAAACGACATCGATGAAGGCCTCACCTGTAAGATATCCAAATTTGCTGACGACACGAAAATAACTGGAAGAGTTACTACTACTGCCGAAAAAGCGCTACTACAGTCCGACCTCGATCGCTTAGTAAATTGGTCAAAGAAGTGGCAGATGACGTATAACTTAAATAAGTGTAAAGTTTTGCATATTGGGAGTAACAATAATCGCACTAACTATTCAATGAACGGTACCGAACTTCTTAAAGTTAATGAAGAAAAAGACCTGGGTGTAACTATTAGTAGCGACCTCAAACCAGGCAAACACTGCTCAGAAGCCGTTAAAACCGCTAACAAATTAATTGGTTTCATTGGCAGAACCTTCGAGTTTAAATCTGATAAAGTCGTCCTGACACTGTTCAATTCCCTCGTACGTCCGCATCTCGAATATTGCGTTCAGTTTTGGTCACCTTACTATAGAAAAGACATTGTAAAGCTGGAGAGAGTCCAAAGACGAGCCACAAAAATGATTCCGCGACTGCGCAATAAGCCATACGAGGAACGACTGAAGGAGCTCAATCTGTTCAGTTTAGAGAAACGTAGATTACGGGGAGACCTAATAGAAGTTTTCAAAATGATTCGTGGTTTCGATAACGTCAATATAAGCGATTACGTAATTGTTGATCGGGAAAGAAACACAAGAAACAATGGATTCAAAATAATCGGTAAAGCCTTCAGATCGGAAGAATCTAAACACTTTTTCTTCAATAGAATAGTTAATGTATGGAACTCTCTCCCAGCACAGGTAGTCAACAGTAATACGATTGAAACTTTTAAAGCTAAACTCGATAAGTACTTGACGACAAAACCTAACCTAACTTATTACCCGCTTCGTTAAAAATACCCGCTTCGTTAATGATGAAATTTGATTTTCAAATAGTGATAGATAGCCTTTTTCTTTCTTTTTCACACTATACTATCAAATTTCCTGCGCAGTTTTTATTACTACTTCTGCGCAGGTGTTTCTTTAACCACTTTTTTTCCTGCCGGCGTTTGCCGGAGGGAGAGGTGGGTGGGGAGGAGCCTTCCACTTTACTATCCTTTACCTCAGACTTGTAGAGAATATAGAAGTAGAGTAGCTACACAGGCAACCTTGTAAGGCCCACCAGGGCTGTTGTTGCCTGTTATTCCTTTGTATTCCTTTGTATTCCTTTGTATTCCTCCAGCGTCTTCTCGCCTCATGCCTTCCTCCCTCCCTCTTTCCCTCCCCTCCTCCGTTCCTCACCGCCAGGCCTCATTAACCCCTTCAGCAGAACACTCTCGCCATATTACATCTTGAAGTGACCGAGGCGCCCCGACCACCCCTCAGGCTCCTGCTTTAGCTCCGCCGACGGTATTTGGACGACAAACAGAGGGCGGCATTGAGGGGTTCGCGCCGGGGCAACCTTGTGTGTGGGGACGCCCGGGGGGGTAAGGACGTCTCATCAGCACGCGAGGGAGCTGCTGTAATCAAGAGCTGAAGGTCGTATGTGTGGCTGTGTCAACATGGCTAACGGAGGGAGAGCTGCACCTGACAATGGAGGAGGAGGAGGAGGAGGAGGAGGAGGAGGAGGAGGAGGAGGAGGGGTTATGGGATTTACTTAAGCCTGGGGGTATGTTGTATGGGGTTGGTGCAAGGGAAGTATTATTGATAGGGTCGTGTATAGGAGTACGTAAGGTGCTTCTGTGGGAGAGATGCGGCGCGTCTGAACATGTGTTAGGCAGGAAGATTGTGCTGCGTCAGGGAGAGGAGTGTTACGACCTACGAGTCAGCAAAGGGATGTTAGGGACTCGGCAAAGGGGTGAGGTGCTGCGTGTTAGTTCCTCTGCTTCCCTCGTTGTGTTGGCGGCGTAGAGGCGAGGCAAGGCGACGCTCACGCTAAGAAGGGAGTCGTATGCTACACCACCAAGGAAAGCTAATCGAAAGAACAGAGGCAAAGTGAGATTAATAAACAATATTCATCTCAATTACATCAGGATTTAGCTCAAAATTCATTCAATACAGGTATAGGATTTATGTGTACTTATTTAGTGCTATTAAACCATTAGATATATCCATGATTTTATTTCCTGTTACTCCTTTTCAATAAAGTTTTAACAGGAATTCAGAAGGAGCAAAAACACAGCGAGAAAAGAGAAGGATAGCGAGCTGTCAAGAAGGCAGAACGCAATAGTTTTTTGATCCCCAGTAAAGCAGTAAACGTTTAGCCGCTGACGTGCCAGACAAAAGAGTGTGACGTTGGCGATGCATCAGAGAGGGAAAGAGAGAATGGAAGCTTTACGTCATGTGTGCTGTGGATGGAAGGGAAAAACGCTCTGACGGAATAGCTCTGGAAGCTATTTGCACCTTGATTTATAGCTGTTGTTGTCTGGCGGTGGGTGCAGATCCCCCGTACCCTCACACCCCTAACACACACACACACACACACACACACACACACACACACACACACACACACACACACACACACACACACACACACACACACACACAGAGCTTGGTACGTATGGAAATAGTGTGACCTCTTCTAGAGACGAATATGTTTAACGCTCGTTACACTCTGTTAGAATCATTGCCTAATTGGGTCCTCCGGAGAGTGGTCTTAAGACGTCCACCTTTTATACCTGTGTCAATTTACTTCTTACCTGAAACAATACAACTTCCTCTAGCGTTATATATATTCATTTATTTATTTACTTTATTTTAACGATGCATTTGCTCCCCCTTGTACAACTTTGCGATGCATTTATACTTACCTTGATACTTGCAATTTTGTACAGTAGCGTTGTAACTATGATATGTGACTTAAATTCATACCAAAAAATGTGATGCTGGTGATGAGGATATTGATGATGACATTGATGATTAACTATAAAGGAAGTAATGTGATGATGGTGGATATGGGAGTGAAGGTGGTGGACGAGAGGATTTTGGTGATGAATGTGATGGAGATGTGATGAGATTAGTAAGAGTGGTGATGATGGTGATGTTAGTTATGACACTGCGTCAAAACCAGGCATAGCGTGCAGTGGTGGTGTTGATGGTGGTGGTAATGGTGGTGTTGATACTAGATAGGCAGATATGGAGATGAGTGGTGATGGTGGTAGTGGTAGTGGTAGTGGTAGTGGTGATGTTGACGCTAGGGATGCAAATGTGGCGTGTAGTGGTGGTGGTAGTGGTGGTGATGTTGGTGGTGGGGATGCAGTGGTGGTGGTAGTGGTGGTGGTGCAGGGAGCCAGGTGTGAGGTGCAGTGGGGCGTGGAGGAGCCAGCAATGCACCGTCAGAGGAAGGTTCAGTGTGGCTGCAAACAGAGACAATTACTGGCTCGATCACACGCTGAACACGACTCTGATGCAGGGAGGCTCAAGGGATGCCACCCTATATTACCCAATGAGGCAATACCTGCAAGGGACGGTGACCTGTGATAGCCCTGTCCTGCTCTGTTGTTACGTATTATATATCTCTCCTCGTCCACCCTCTGAGAACGCGCCACACGATAAGGTATACAACAAACATTCGCATCAGTTGTACGTCAATAATCAATCCTCTACGTTGACGGTCACTGCTGCCACCATATTGTATTGTAGTGATCTTGAAACCTGATTAAGTCTGTCCTGCTAAAAAATCGTTGGAATGTGAAGAGTTAGAAAAATTGTAGTATGGTAAGCAGAATTATTGACTTTGTTGTCTTGAAGTGTGTGTGTGTGTGTGTGTGTGTGTGTGTGTGTGTGTGTGTGTGTGTGTGTGTGTGTGTGTGTGTGTGTGTGTGTGTGTGTGTGTGTGTGTATGTGTGTGTGTGTGTGTGTGTGTATGTGTGTGTGTGTGTATGTGTGTGTGTGTGTATGTGTGTGTGTGTGTGTCTGTGTGTGTGTGTGTGTCAAGGATGGCCAACGTACTCAGAAACATTAGAAGAGAGTCACGCAACGAAGGCAGTAGCATCCCAGTCATAGCTTCGTTGCCCTTATAAAGAATCAATTAATGCTGTCACGATGGTAAGGAACTTAAGGTCACATTGGCTCCACTGATTATGTGACTGTAGCAAGTTAAAGAGACAATGTGTACTGCTCCTGAACAAATCTATTAGAATCCTTAATGAACAAATTATCGTCAGGAATTTCACTTTATCTTGTTACAACCTCGAGGATTTTATTTTTATGTTTTGTTTACGAAAGTTCAATAATATTTCGTTAGTGATTATCTTACGTCTGGTCTCATGGCAAACAAATGTGGTCCAGGAAGAAATTACTAAGTGTTCAAATAACTTTAAATGTCACTGGAACTTCTAATAAAAAAATATATAGAAAAATATAAGGACGAAAAAATATTTATAATCTTTCTGATACGAAAATTATCTCTGATTGTGTGGGATCCGGGTCTCTATAAATTGTAATCTTGTTTGTAACTGGCAATGCAGGATTCATGGTGATTTCAAAGTCGTTAATGATGTTTGGTGTGTGTATTGAAAGTGTCGCGGGAATGTTACAGCCGCGTTATAATTATGTATTGGAAAGACATATTTGTTCTGATAAGAGTTGACAACATTCACTTTATTTGTAATCAACTTGTCCTTTTCTCATTTAAAAATCCAATACTGGCATTATTCCATTGATCATTATTGTATATCTATATTTCTTTTTAACATTATTTTTTCAGTCTAACCAGCATTTATTTCACACGACGCCTTTCCTAACTTATAAAACCTTTCTATAAATGTATAAAGTCATGCATTGTTTCCTTATTAAGATCCTACAGTCATTAACTCGATTCTGTATTCTTTAGTGGGACGCCCGGGACCTGCAGACGATGGTGTAAATTCCTTTGAGCTACAGTGTCTCACACTTGCTGGCCTGCGAGTCACTGATCACACTACACCAACACTTAATACCAAACAAGCGTTCCAATAGTTCAGTTGTTTTAGTTCAGTTAATTAATCACCTATTGTACTAAAGTCATTCTAATTTTCACATCGTATTCTCTCTATTGCGTTCCAGTATATAATATAAATGAAACTTGAGGCTATAACACACCCGCTCTTTCTTGTTTACATAATAACACAACTATGTATAAAATGTCAATGATGGTTCGGTGTTTGAGGTTGGTGGCGTCTGCACAGTGAGACGCGGTGTGGTGTGGTGCGGTGTGGTGTGGTGCGGTGTGGTGTGGTGTGGTGTGGTCAGGGTACACCGCTCTAACTCCCGCGGTGCCGGTGTGGCGGGTAAAAGTGACGACCGTCGAAAAAGTGGCGACATCGCCTTCTTCGCTGCCAGCCGCACGACTCAAACATTGCAGAGACTGCTGGCGTCACTCTCTCCATCTGTCTCCCTCGCCTCAGTCCCGCTCCGCCCTTCCCTGTATGTCGGACTGTCCCGCTCTCCCCGTATACCCAGCTATCAGGCTGAAACTTGGCCTCCGAGATGCATAACAGTATATATATATATATATATATATATATATATATATATATATATATATATATATATATATATATATATATATATATATATATATATAACAAATGAAATGGTGCATGCATATTTACATAACTTTATTAATGACAAACTCTTCCTCATTCTATCGCGTTCAGCGAGCGACTGTAGTGATGACCGACCACCATCATCTCCTCAACATTCTGCCGACAGCAGTACGACATTTCTACTCCCAGCGCATGCGCAGAAGCGATGTCGCCACTTTTTCGACGGTCGTCACTTTTACATGCCACACCGGCGACATTTAGGGAGAAAACTGCCTCTGGTATTTCTAGTCAGTCTGAATTCCGCAAGAAGCAGAGATGAAAAAAGAAAAATAAGTAAATAAATAAATGAATATAGATAGATAAATAAATACATGAATAAATGAAATATAGGGAATAATAACAGGGATGCCAGCCATTGGTTATTGTAAACATGTGTCTGTTTTGACGTCACAGAAACAACCCTGCCGCTGCTATATTGCTTCCCCGTCATCCATACATACACTATATGACTTGTTTGTGTATCCTTCATCATGGCGGTACACACACACACGCACACACACACACACACACACACACACACACACACACACACACACACACACACACACACACACACACACTAGGTCAGGAAATATCACAACTTCCTCTTTATAATAAAACATATATACACAATAAATAATGATAATAAAATAGACAGACATAAAAGCAATAATATGTATCTTATTTATGTCATTAGCCGACCACCACACAATGACGTTAATGAATCGGTCACTACTAATGTGGCGGGAATTGAAGCAGCTTGAAATACGCGGCAACTCCTAATAGTACAGCAACAAGAGTCCTGGACCTCATATCATTAATTTCAAAATGCTTAAGATAAAAAATGAGGCAGCAAGACTCTTTGATCTGCGTAACAAATGATAGCATTAGTTAGCGCGCCCTGCCACTGGTCTGCTGTTGTGTACATGTCATCCAGGCTTTTTTTTTCTCTCTCTCTTTTTTTAATGATGGAAAAGCGACAAAACTGCCAAGTAATTGCAGACCAATAACATTAATCTTGATAAATATATGATGCATTTATTTGGGGATCTGATTAGGCTTCTGTACATAACGCTTGCACCAAACTTGATCACGAGAATGAATACTGATGAATCAACACAACCTAGGCTGACTGTTATTGCCAATGCACGCTCTCATCTGGGTTGCTGTGACATATGCTATACCTTATTATTTACCTGAATGAAAACTTTAACCATTATTTCAAAGTGTAGAGTAGAGTAAAGTATGCAGCTCAAGTTCCGGCCACTTTGATAGGATAGCTAGCAGGAGGGAATGTTTGTCTCTTGTATATCATCACTTTTTCTTACTTATTTTCTCTCCTCGATTAGCAAAGTATATGTAACACGTTTTGAGGGACATTCGTTAGCTTGTTTGCCTCACATGTCTTCTTTATTATGGAAGGAAAGTACTTAATTTCTCTACGTTAATACAGACCTTGACGAGTGGAAGCCAGCGTATAGTTTGACACGTCAGCACTAACCTCTTAACACACATATGAAACGCTTCGTAATCATGCCTAGTTTCCTCGTCACTGTGGTAGGAAGGAAAGTCTCATTGCTCATTTATAGCCACACTAAGCTAGACATTTTATTCTTGTTACAGGTTAATTTCCCAGTCAGCTCTGCACATCACTAATATCCTGCTTGATTGCATACATACCAGAGTTAAAGCCACGATAACCTTGGAGTCTAATAATTTTTTTTAGCTTCTAATGTTCATTCGTTTGTGTGTTTCTGCGGTGAGTCGTCGTCCAGAATGCACCCCTACCACAATCACCCCTCCTCTACTCCCGGTGTGAAGGCAGTAATAAGACAGCAAGGTACCAAACATAACGTCTTGTCTGAAGTTGATTATCATGCCAGTCAGTTAAGTGGTAGTTAGGAATGGTATTTAGTTGTTGAGAGTTCCAACGGATAACTGTGTCTTGCGTCAGGTGGTGAGACACTAAGCTGCGTGTTCGAACGTGATGAGGCGGCGAGTCACTGCTATCCTTACTCTGTTGACTTTATACACACATGAACTTTGCTGAGATGCATCGAGGAAAGAAATATATGGCTCGCACTTGACTCTTGTTTCAACCACCTCCATCTCCTCCACCTTCCTCACCTTATCCTCACGTCACTCCTCACGTCACTCCCACGTCACACCACTTCACTCCACCTCACGTCTCATTACTTCGCCGTGATGCCGCTGAAAACCACACAACACGTACAATACAGTACCATTTTATTCAACCATATACATTGAAAATCATAACATACTAGAAAATTAGTGAAGACATCTATTAAAAACGGAATATTAATGTGTCATCTATATTACATGGTATCTATAGATTGAGTCTTTCAGAACGTAATTTTGCTGCGGCGCAGATCCGCTGGTGCCACGTCGACGGAAACACGAGCCGCCACACTCACCCTGCGTGCATGCAGACTTATATATATTACAAGGTTTCATTATAAACACTTCATAAATACCTACATGTAGCTACAAACCTAAGCATTGCCTTGCACAACGCCATGCAACCAACCACTCAAGGGATCATATGCTGCGCGGAAGAGTGGGCGGAGCTTAGCGTGTACTGGGGCTTCATGATTGGCTGTGGTAAGAGGACGCAAGGCACCTGCCGGCTGCCGTCTCAGTCCCCGTGAGGCTTGAGTGACGGTCAGATTACTTTTGTAGTGATAGTGTCGGGTTAAATAATACTCTTCCGTGTATCGTAACATAATCGTGTGTGTCGCGGCGGCGGGACGAGCAAGTGGACTGCGGGTGACCACTTTACAAGCCGTG
>JAPQNM010000046.1:7752066-7789566 GCA_029783475.1 Metacarcinus magister
CGGCTTGTAAGTGGTCACCCGCAGTCCACTTGCTCGTCCCGCCGCCGCGACACACACGATTATGTTACGATACACGGAAGAGTATTATTTAACCCGACACTATCACTACAAAAGTAATCTGACCGTCACTCAAGCCTCACGGGGACTGAGACGGCAGCCGGCAGGTGCCTTGCGTCCTCTTACCACAGCCAATCATGAAGCCCCAGTACACGCTAAGCTCCGCCCACTCTTCCGCGCAGCATATGATCCCTTGAGTGGTTGGTTGCATGGCGTTGTGCAAGGCAATGCTTAGGTTTGTAGCTACATGTAGGTATTTATGAAGTGTTTATAATGAAACCTTGTAATATATATAAGTCTGCATGCACGCAGGGTGAGTGTGGCGGCTCGTGTTTCCGTCGACGTGGCACCAGCGGATCTGCGCCGCAGCAAAATTACGTTCTGAAAGACTCAATCTATAGATACCATGTAATATAGATGACACATTAATATTCCGTTTTTAATAGATGTCTTCACTAATTTTCTAGTATGTTATGATTTTCAATGTATATGGTTGAATAAAATGGTACTGTATTGTACGTGTTGTGTGGTTTTTCAGCGGCATCACGGCGAAGTAATGAGACGTGAGGTGGAGTGAAGTGGTGTGACGTGGGAGTGACGTGAGGAGTGACGTGAGGATAAGGTGAGGAAGGTGGAGGAGATGGAGGTGGTTGAAACAAGAGTCAAGTGCGAGCCATATATTTCTTTCCTCGATGCATCTCAGCAAAGTTCATGTGTGTATAAAGTCAACAGAGTAAGGATAGCAGTGACTCGCCGCCTCATCACGTTCGAACACGCAGCTTAGTGTCTCACCACCTGACGCAAGACACAGTTATCCGTTGGAACTCTCAACAACTAAATACCATTCCTAACTACCACTTAACTGACTGGCATGATAATCAACTTCAGACAAGACGTTATGTTTGGTACCTTGCTGTCTTATTACTGCCTTCACACCGGGAGTAGAGGAGGGGTGATTGTGGTAGGGGTGCATTCTGGACGACGACTCACCGCAGAAACACACAAACGAATGAACATTAGAAGCTAAAAAAAATTATTAGACTCCAAGGTTATCGTGGCTTTAACTCTGGTATGTATGCAATCAAGCAGGATATTAGTGATGTGCAGAGCTGACTGGGAAATTAACCTGTAACAAGAATAAAATGTCTAGCTTAGTGTGGCTATAAATGAGCAATGAGACTTTCCTTCCTACCACAGTGACGAGGAAACTAGGCATGATTACGAAGCGTTTCATATGTGTGTTAAGAGGTTAGTGCTGACGTGTCAAACTATACGCTGGCTTCCACTCGTCAAGGTCTGTATTAACGTAGAGAAATTAAGTACTTTCCTTCCATAATAAAGAAGACATGTGAGGCAAACAAGCTAACGAATGTCCCTCAAAACGTGTTACATATACTTTGCTAATCGAGGAGAGAAAATAAGTAAGAAAAAGTGATGATATACAAGAGACAAACATTCCCTCCTGCTAGCTATCCTATCAAAGTGGCCGGAACTTGAGCTGCATACTTTACTCTACTCTACACTTTGAAATAATGGTTAAAGTTTTCATTCAGGTAAATAATAAGGTATAGCATATGTCACAGCAACCCAGATGAGAGCGTGCATTGGCAATAACAGTCAGCCTAGGTTGTGTTGATTCATCAGTATTCATTCTCGTGATCAAGTTTGGTGCAAGCGTTATGTACAGAAGCCTAATCAGATCCCCAAATAAATGCATCATATATTTATCAAGATTAATGTTATTGGTCTGCAATTACTTGGCAGTTTTGTCGCTTTTCCATCATAAAAAAAGAGAGAGAGAAAAAAAAGCCTGGATGACATGTACACAACAGCAGACCAGTGGCAGGGCGCGCTAACTAATGCTATCATTTGTTACGCAGATCAAAGAGTCTTGCTGCCTCATTTTTTATCTTAAGCATTTTGAAATTAATGATATGAGGTCCAGGACTCTTGTTGCTGTACTATTAGGAGTTGCCGCGTATTTCAAGCTGCTTCAATTCCCGCCACATTAGTAGTGACCGATTCATTAACGTCATTGTGTGGTGGTCGGCTAATGACATAAATAAGATACATATTATTGCTTTTATGTCTGTCTATTTTATTATCATTATTTATTGTGTATATATGTTTTATTATAAAGAGGAAGTTGTGATATTTCCTGACCTAGTGTGTGTGTGTGTGTGTGTGTGTGTGTGTGTGTGTGTGTGTGTGTGTGTGTGTGTGTGTGTGTGTGTGCGGTGTGTGTGTGTACCGCCATGATGAAGGATACACAAACAAGTCATATAGTGTATGTATGGATGACGGGGAAGCAATATAGGCAGCGGCAGGGTTGTTTCTGTGACGTCAAAACAGACACATGTTTACAATAAACCAATGGCTGGCATCCCTGTTATTATTCCCTATATTTCATTTATTCATGTATTTATTTATCTATCTATATTCATTTATTTATTTACTTATTTTTCTTTTTTCATCTCTGCTTCTTGCGGAATTCAGACTGACTAGAAATACCAGAGGCAGGTTTTCTCCCTAAATGTCGCCGGTGTGGCATGTAAAAGTGACGACCGTCGAAAAAAGTGGCGACATCGCTTCTGCGCATGCGCTGGGAGTAGAAATGTCGTACTGCTGTCGGCAGAATGTTGAGGAGATGATGGTGGTCGGTCATCACTACAGTCGCTCGCTGAACGCGATAGAATGAGGAAGAGTTTGTCATTAATAAAGTTATGTAAATATGCATGCACCATTTCATTTGTTATATATATATATATATATATATATATATATATATATATATATTATATATATATATATATATATATATATATATATACTGTTATGCATCTCGGAGGCCAAGTTTCAGCCTGATAGCTGGGTATACGGGGAGAGCGGGACAGTCCGACATACAGGGAAGGGCGGAGCGGGACTGAGGCGAGGGAGACAGATGGAGAGAGTGACGCCAGCAGTCTCTGCAATGTTTGAGTCGCGTGCGGCTGGCAGCGAAGAAGGCGATGTCGCCACTTTTTCGACGGTCGTCACTTTTACCCGCCACACCGGCACACGCGGGAGTTAGAGCGGTGTACCCTGACCACACCACACACCACACCACCGCACCCACCCACGCACCACACCCACCACACCACACCGCGTCTCACTGTGGCAGACGCCACAACCTCAAACACCGAACCATCATTGACATTTTATACATAGTTGTGTTATATGTAAACAAGAAAGAGCGGGTGTGTTATAGCCTCAAGTTTCATTTATATTATATACTGGAACGCAATAGAGAGAATACGATGTGAAAATTAGAATGACTTTAGTACAATAGGTGATTAATTAACTGAACTAAAACAACTGAACTATTGGAACGCTTGTTTGGTATTAAGTGTTGGTGTAGTGTGATCAGTGACTCGCAGGCCAGCAAGTGTGAGACACTGTAGCTCAAAGGAATTTACACCATCGTCTGCAGGTCCCGGGCGTCCCACTAAAGAATACAGAATCGAGTTAATGACTGTAGGATCTTAATAAGGAAACAATGCATGACTTTATACATTTATAGAAAGGTTTTATAAGTTAGGAAAGGCGTCGTGTGAAATAAATGCTGGTTAGACTGAAAAAATAATGTTAAAAAGAAATATAGATATACAATAATGATCAATGGAATAATGCCAGTATTGGATTTTTAAATGAGAAAAGGACAAGTTGATTACAAATAAAGTGAATGTTTGTCAACTCTTATCAGAACAAATATGTCTTTCCAATACATAATTATAACGCGGCTGTAACATTCCCGCGACACTTTCAATACACACACCAAAACATCATTAACGACTTTGAAATCACCATGAATCCTGCATTGCCAGTTACAAACAAGATTACAATTTATAGAGACCCGGATCCCACACAATCAGAGATAATTTTCGTATCAGAAAGATTATAAATTTTTTTCGTCCTTATATTTTTCTATATATTTTTTTATTAGAAGTTCCAGTGACATTTAAAGTTATTTGAACACTTAGTAATTTCTTCCTGGACCACATTTGTTTGCCATGAGACCAGACGTAAGATAATCACTAACGAAATATTATTGAACTTTCGTAAACAAAACATAAAAATAAAATCCTCGAGGTTGTAACAAGATAAAGTGAAATTCCTGACGATAATTTGTTCATTAAGGATTCTAATAGATTTGTTCAGGAGCAGTACACATTGTCTCTTTAACTTGCTACAGTCACATAATCAGTGGAGCCAATGTGACCTTAAGTTCCTTACCATCGTGACAGCATTAATTGATTCTTTATAAGGGCAAACGAAGCTATGACTGGGATGCTACTGCCTTCGTTGCGTGACTCTCTTCTAATGTTTCTGAGTACGTTGGCCATCCTTGACACACACACACACACAGACACACACACACACACATACACACACACACACATACACACACACACACACATACACACACACACACACACACACATACACACACACCACACACACACACACACACACACACACACACACACACACACACACACACACACACACACACACACACACACACACACACTTCAAGACAACAAAGTCAATAATTCTGCTTACCATACTACAATTTTTCTAACTCTTCACATTCCAACGATTTTTTAGCAGGGACAGACTTAATCAGGTTTCAAGATCACTACAATACAATATGGTGGCAGCAGTGACCGTCAACGTAGAGGATTGATTATTGACGTACAACTGATGCGAATGTTTGTTGTATACCTTATCGTGTGGCGCGTTCTCAGAGGGTGGACGAGGAGAGATATATAATACGTAACAACAGAGCAGGACAGGGCTATCACAGGTCACCGTCCCTTGCAGGTATTGCCTCATTGGGTAATATAGGGTGGCATCCCTTGAGCCTCCCTGCATCAGAGTCGTGTTCAGCGTGTGATCGAGCCAGTAATTGTCTCTGTTTGCAGCCACACTGAACCTTCCTCTGACGGTGCATTGCTGGCTCCTCCACGCCCCACTGCACCTCACACCTGGCTCCCTGCACCACCACCACTACCACCACCACTGCATCCCCACCACCAACATCACCACCACTACCACCACCACTACACGCCACATTTGCATCCCTAGCGTCAACATCACCACTACTACCACTACCACTACCACTACCACCATCACCACTCATCTCCATATCTGCCTATCTAGTATCAACACCACCATTACCACCACCATCAACACCACCACTGCACGCTATGCCTGGTTTTGACGCAGTGTCATAACTAACATCACCATCATCACCACTCTTACTAATCTCATCACATCTCCATCACATTCATCACCAAAATCCTCTCGTCCACCACCTTCACTCCCATATCCACCATCATCACATTACTTCCTTTATAGTTAATCATCAATGTCATCATCAATATCCTCATCACCAGCATCACATTTTTTGGTATGAATTTAAGTCACATATCATAGTTACAACGCTACTGTACAAAATTGCAAGTATCAAGGTAAGTATAAATGCATCGCAAAGTTGTACAAGGGGGAGCAAATGCATCGTTAAAATAAAGTAAATAAATAAATGAATATATATAACGCTAGAGGAAGTTGTATTGTTTCAGGTAAGAAGTAAATTGACACAGGTATAAAAGGTGGACGTCTTAAGACCACTCTCCGGAGGACCCAATTAGGCAATGATTCTAACAGAGTGTAACGAGCGTTAAACATATTCGTCTCTAGAAGAGGTCACACTATTCCATACGTACCAAGCTCTGTGTGTGTGGTGTGTGTGTGTGTTGGTGTGTGTGTGTGTGTGTGTGTGTGTGTGTGTGTGTGTGGTGTGTGTGTGTGTTAGGGGTGTGAGGGTACGGGGGATCTGCACCCACCGCCAGACAACAACAGCTATAAATCAAGGTGCAAAGTAGCTTCGCCCAGAGCTATTCCGTCAGAGCGTTTTTCCCTTCCATCCACAGCACACATGACGTAAAGCTTCCATTCTCTCTTTCCCTCTCTGATGCATCGCCAACGTCACACTCTTTTGTCTGGCACGTCAGCGGCTAAACGTTTACTGCTTTACTGGGGATCAAAAAACTATTGCGTTCTGCCTTCTTGACAGCTCGCTATCCTTCTCTTTTCTCGCTGTGTTTTTGCTCCTTCTGAATTCCTGTTAAAACTTTATTGAAAAGGAGTAACAGGAAATAAAATCATGGATATATCTAATGGTTTAATAGCACTAAATAAGTACACATAAATCCTATACCTGTATTGAATGAATTTTGAGCTAAATCCTGATGTAATTGAGATGAATATTGTTTATTAATCTCACTTTGCCTCTGTTCTTTCGATTAGCTTTCCTTGGTGGTGTAGCATACGACTCCCTTCTTAGCGTGAGCGTCGCCTTGCCTCGCCTCTACGCGCCGCCAACACAACGAGGGAAGCAGAGGAACTAACACGCAGCACCTCACCCCTTTGCCGAGTCCCTAACATCCCTTTGCTGACTCGTAGGTCGTAACACTCCTCTCCCTGACGCAGCACAATCTTCCTGCCTAACACATGTTCAGACGCGCCGCATCTCTCCCACAGAAGCACCTTACGTACTCCTATACACGACCCTATCAATAATACTTCCTTGCACCAACCCCATACAACATACCCCCAGGCTTAAGTAAATCCCATAACCCCTCCTCTCCTCCTCCTCCTCCTCCTCCTCCTCCTCCTCCTCCTCCTCCATTGTCAGGTGCAGCTCTCCCTCCGTTAGCCATGTTGACACAGCCACACATACGACCTTCAGCTCTTGATTACAGCAGCTCCCTCGCGTGCTGATGAGACTGTCCTTACCCCCACGGGCGTCCCCACACACAAGGTTGCCCCGGCGCGAACCCCTCAATGCCGCCCTCTGTTTGTCGTCCAAATACCGTCGGCGGAGCTAAAGCAGGAGGAGCCTGAGGGGTGGTCGGGGCGCCTCGGTCACTTCAAGATGTAATATGGCGAGAGTGTTCTGCTGAAGGGGTTAATGAGGCCTGGCGGTGAGGAACGGAGGAGGGGAGGGAAAGAGGGAGGGAGGAAGGGCATGAGGCGAGAAGACGCTGGAGGAATACAAAGGAATCAGGAATACAAAGGAATACAAAGGACAGAGCACAGCAGGGAGAGAAGAGGGGCAGGGCTGGATGGATGCAAAGGAATACAAAGGAGTAACAAACAACAACAGCCCTGGTGGGCCTTACAAGGTTGCCTGTGTAGCTACTCTACTTCTATATTCTCTACAAGTCTGAGGTAAAGGATAGTAAAGTGGAAGGCTCCTCCCCACCCACCTCTCCCTCCGGCAAATGCCGGCAGGAAAAAAAAGTGGTCAAAAGAAACACCTGCGCAGTAATAGTAATAAAAACTGCGCAGGAAATTTGATAGTATAGTGTGAAAAAGAAAGAAAAAGGCTATCTATCACTCTAAAAACAAAAAATAATAAAATAAAAAAAAATAAATAAATAAATAAAATCATTAACGAAGCGGGTAATAAGTTAGGTT
Organism: Metacarcinus magister; assembly: GCA_029783475.1. Classification (NCBI taxonomy): domain Eukaryota; kingdom Metazoa; phylum Arthropoda; class Malacostraca; order Decapoda; family Cancridae; genus Metacarcinus; species Metacarcinus magister. The sequence continues at coordinate 7,759,648 of JAPQNM010000046.1, forward strand.
AGGTTTTGTCGTCAAGTACTTATCGAGTTTAGCTTTAAAAGTTTCAATCGTATTACTGTTGACTACCTGTGCTGGGAGAGAGTTCCATACATTAACTATTCTATTGAAGAAAAAGTGTTTAGATTCTTCCGATCTGAAGGCTTTACCGATTATTTTGAATCCATTGTTTCTTGTGATTCTTTCCCGATCAACAATTACGTAATCGCTTATATTGACGTTATCGAAACCACGAATCATTTTGAAAACTTCTATTAGGTCTCCCCGTAATCTACGTTTCTCTAAACTGAACAGATTGAGCTCCTTCAGTCGTTCCTCGTATGGCTTATTGCGCAGTCGCGGAATCATTTTTGTGGCTCGTCTTTGGACTCTCTCCAGCTTTACAATGTCTTTTCTATAGTAAGGTGACCAAAACTGAACGCAATATTCGAGATGCGGACGTACGAGTGAATTGAACAGTGTCAGGACGACTTTATCAGATTTAAACTCGAAGGTTCTGCCAATGAAACCAATTAATTTGTTAGCGGTTTTAACGGCTTCTGAGCAGTGTTTGCCTGGTTTGAGGTCGCTACTAATAGTTACGCCCAGGTCTTTTTCTTCATTAACTTTAAGAAGTTCGGTACCGTTCATTGAATAGTTAGTGCGATTATTGTTACTCCCAATATGCAAAACTTTACACTTATTTAAGTTATACGTCATCTGCCACTTCTTTGACCAATTTACTAAGCGATCGAGGTCGGACTGTAGTAGCGCTTTTTCGGCAGTAGTAGTAACTCTTCCAGTTATTTTCGTGTCGTCAGCAAATTTGGATATCTTACAGGTGAGGCCTTCATCGATGTCGTTTACGTAGATTACAAAAAGAACGGGGCCGAGCACTGAACCTTGCGGCACTCCACTTAGAACGTTTCGCCAGTTTGATGCTTTACCGTTAATAACGACGCGTTTGTTTTCTCTCGTAGAGCCAGTCTTCGAGCCACGAGTGAATTTTACCAGTAATGCCGTGCGAAATTAATTTACTTAGAAGGTGCTTATGGGGAACTTTGTCAAACGCTTTTTGAAAGTCCAGATAAATGACGTCTACCGCTTTGGATTCGTCGAATATGTTAAATACGTCGTTGTAGAAGTCTAGTAGGTTAGTGAGGCATGAACGTTTATTACGGAAGCCATGTTGGGAGTTTTTAATGAGACTGTTCTCTTCCAAGAAGCTTACTAGTTTGTTACGCAATATGGTTTCCATTAATTTACTGACTACTGAGGTGAGGCTGATCGGTCTATAATTACATGGAAGAGACTTGTTTCCCTTCTTTTGAATGGGGGTAACATTTGCAAGTTTCCAGTCTCGAGGTACTTTACCGGAGTTTAGTGATTTAATAAAAATTATCAAGAGGGGTTTACATATTTGATATTTGGTTTCTTTTAATACACGTGACGCTATGCGGCCAGGCCCAGGAGTTTTGTTTACTTTAATATTATCAAGTACTTTTATTACGATATCCTCTGTAATCTCGCAATTATTTAAAAGGATGCTATTGTCTGTGACTTGCGACGTCTCTATGAAACCATTTGTGTCTTCACTTGTAAAAACTGAGGCAAAATATTCATTTAATGTTTCGGCCATATCGACCTCGTTGTTAACGTGTTCCCCATTGTCTAGGCGAAGTGGACCGATGTTACTAGTTTGGACTTTTTTACGGCGAACGTAACTGTAGAATTCTTTCGGGTTCGATTTAATTTTACTGACGATAAGCGCTTCACAATTTTTTTTACTTTGTCTAATAAGTTTATTAGTTTCGCGGCGAAGTCTTTGAAATAATATCTTATCACTTTCTAGTTGAGTTCGTTGGTATTTACGGTATGCACGTTTTTTGTTAGACAGGCCTGTTTTTATTCGATTATTCCACCATTTTGGTTTAATATTATTACCTGAACGTCTTTTACAGACTGGAATACACGATTTTACCGCATTGTTTAAGATGTGAGTGAATTTATTCCATGAATCATTTACGTCGGTTTCACATGATAATTGGCTCCAGTCTGTTTCTGAGAGAATATTTTTAAGTCTTTCGTAATTACCTTTACTGTACACGTAAACTAATTCTTCACTAAAGTTTTCATCGTAAATCTTGAGATTTATGTCAAACTTAACAATTTTATGATCGCTCGTGCTGAATTCTGGGCCAACAATGACGTTACTTATTAGCGTTTCGTTTGTTGAGAATACAAGGTCTAATATATTATCACCTCTCGTTGGTTCGTTAACATGTTGACTTAGAGCGCTTTCTAGTAAATTATCGTATAAATTTTGACCAGAGTGGGACGATATTGGATTTCCCCATGAATTTACGGGTAAGTTAAAATCTCCGAATATGACACTTTCGCTTGAATCGCTTATCTCAGTTATCTGGTCGTATAAATCTTTATCGGTGTTAGCGCTTTGGGCTGGAGGTCTATAAACAAGTCCGATAACAATTTTTCTTGAACGAATAGTTAAATTTAAAAATACTGTGTCCACGTTGTTTATTTTTCTCTTGTCGGTTAAAATTGGTCGAAGACTGGCTTTTACGTAGAGAAGAACTCCTCCACCTAACTTATTTTTTCTTTCGCAGCTAAACATCGAGTAACCGGGTAAGTTATATTCAGCTAAAAAGTCTCTGTTTTCCGTATCGAGCCATGTTTCAGTAATGCCTAAAATGTGATATTCGTCCGACGCTGCAAGGGCTTCGAGATCAAGGAATTTATTACGTATACTGCGCGCATTGATCATGCAACAACTTATGACGTTCCGCTTACGACAGCGAGAATCACTTACGACGACACGTCTGCAGGAGGCTGTGTTTCGGTTTTTTGCCTGAAAAGGCAAATTCGAGAAGGGGGGGAAGGGCTGGAGGAGGGGAGGGCTGGATGGCGGAGTGGGGTGAGGGAGAGAGGAGGGGGGAGTGGGGTGAGAGAGAATGGAGGGGGCAGGACTGGATGGATGAGTGAGGGAGAGAAGAGGGGCAGGGCTGGATGGATGGGGGAGTGGGGTGAGGGAGAGAAGAGGGTGCAGGGCTGGATGGATGGGGGAGTGGGGTGAGGGAGAATGGAGGGGGAGGGGGGTAAGGGAGAGAAGAGAGGGCAGGGCTGGATGGATAGGGGAATGGGGTGAGGGAGAGAAGAAGAGGCAAGGCTGGATGGATGGGGGAGTGGGGTGAGGGAGAGAGGAGGGGGGATTGGGGTGAGAGAGAATGGTGGGGGCAGGACTGGATGGATGAGTTAGGGAGAGAAGAGGGGGCAGGGCTGGATGGATGGGGGAGTGGGGTGAGGGAGAATGGAGGGGGGAGGGGGGTAAGGGAGAGAAGAGAGGGCAGGGCAGGATGGATAGGGGAATGGGATGAGGGAAAGAAGAGGGGGCAGGGCAGGATGGATATCGGAATGGGATGAGGGAGAGAAGAGGGGGCAGGGCTGGATGGATGGGGGAGTGGGGTGAGGGAGAATGGAGGGGGGAGGGGGGTAAGGGAGAGAAGAGAGGGCAGGGCTGGATTGATAGGGGAATGGGGTGAGGGAGAGAAGAGGGGGCAGGGCTGGATGGATGGGGGAGTGGGGTGAGGGAGAGAAAAGGGGGCAGGGCTGGATGGATGGGGGAGTAGGGTGAGGGAGAGATGAGTGGGGTAGTGGGGTGAGGGAGAGAAGAGGGGGAAGGGCTGGATAGATGGGGGAGTGGGGTGAGGGAGAGAAGAGAGGGCAGGGCTTGATGGATGGGGGACTGGGGTGAGGAAGAGAAGAGGGGGCAGGGCTGGATGGATGCGGGAGGGGGATGAGGGAGAGAAGAGGGGCAGGGCTGGATGGATGGAGGAGAGAAGTGGGGGAAGGGCTGGATGGATGGGGGAGGGGGGTGAGGGAGAATGGAGGGGGGAGGACTGGATGGATGAGTGAGGGAGAGAAGAAGAGGCAGTTCTGGATGGAAGGGGAAGTGGGGTGAGGGAGAATGGAGGGGGGAGGGGGGTAAGGGAGAGAAGAGAGGGCAGGGCTGGATGGATGGGGGAGTGGGATGAGGGAGAATGGAGGGGGGAGGGGGGTAAGGGAGAGAAGAGAGGGCAGGGCTGGATGGATAGGGGAATGGGGTGAGGGAGAGAAGAGGGGGCAGGGCTGGATGGATGGGGGAGTGGGGTGAGAGAGAAAAAAGGGGGAAGGGCTGGATAGATGTGGGAGGGGGGGAGGGAGAGAAGAGGGGCACGGGCTGGATGGATGGGGGAGTGGGGTGAGGGAGAGAAAAGGGGGCAGGGCTGGATGGATGGGGGAGTGGGGTGAGGGAGAGAGGAGAAGCAGGGCTGGATGGATGGGGGAGTGGGGTGAGGGAGATAAAAGGGGGCAGGGCTGGATGGATGGGGGACTGGGGTGAGGGAGAGATAACGGGGCAGGGCTGGATGGATTGAGGAATGGGGTGAGGGAGAGACGAGAAGGCAATGCTGGATGGTGGAGGGGAGATGGGGGAAGGATTTAAGATGGGATGGGGAGGGAGGAAAGGGTAGGAATGGAAGGGGGAGTGAGGGTGGGTTAAGGGTATGAATGGAAAGGGAGAAGGGGGAGGCGAAAGGGGTTTTGGATGGTAGGTGATTAAGGAATGGGGGAAGGGATACGGACGAAAGGAATAGTGGGAAGGAAGGGTAAATGGGAAGGGGGAAGGGGTAGGAATGGCGGGAGGGAGAGGAAGGAGGAAAAATTAGGGATGGAATAAAGAGTGGGAAAGAGGGAGTGGGGAGAGAAGAAGGGATAGGGTTAGAAGGGGGAGTGGGGATGATGGAAGGGGAAGGGGAAAGGTAGAAAGGGTAGGGATGGAAGGGGGAGTTGGGAGGTGGGAAGGGATAGAGATGGAAGGGTGAGTAGAAAGGAGGGAAGGGGAAGTGGGGAAAAGGGGATGTGGGAGGGTGGAAGGGGTAGTGATGGAAGGAAGATTGGGGAGGGGGAAGGGATGGGTTGGAAGAAAGAGTGGAGAGGAGGGAAGGGGTAGAGATGGAGGGAAGATTGGGGAGGGGGGAAGGGATGGGATGGAAGAAAGAGTGGGTAGGGAGGGGAGGGGTAGAGATGGAGGGAAGATTGGGGAGGGGGAAGGAATGGGTTGGAAGAAAGAGTGGAGAGGAGGGAAGGGGTAGAGATGGAGAGAATATTGGGGGAGGGGGGAAGGGATGGGATGGAAGAAAGAGTGGGTAGAGGGGAAGGGGTAGAGATGGAGGGAAGATTGGGGAGGGGGGAAGGGATGAGATGGAAGAAAGAGTGGGTAGGGGGGGAAGGGGTAGAGATGGAGGGAAGATTGGGGAGGGGGGAAGGGGCTACGCTATCTATATATCTACCTACCTACCTACCTATCAGCTCAGCAAGTAGTAAACATTATAAAGATCTTTTATCTATTTATTTTTCTATCCATTTTCGCGTATAGTATAGATAGAGGGATAGATAAATTCGCACGCATATATCGGTAGATAAAGAGACGGATAGATAGATACTTGTATTTATTTATTCATCTTTTTATCTGTATTAATTTATTTATTTCTCTATCTATGTTGGCGTATAGATAGAGAGATAGATAAATACACACACACACACACACACACACACACACACACACACACACACACACACACACACACACACACACACACACACTCCTCCAGCACACACAGACACATTTATTATATACATATATCATATATAAATACATGTTAAATACATTCGTTATATATACCTACATACATACATAATATATACAGACATAGGAAATACATACATAATAAATACATATATATTATATTCATACATAATAAATTGATACATGGTAATTACATACATGGAAAATACATACATAATAAATACATTCATGTGTAATGGTTTCCTACATACATACATGGTAAATACATACATAATAAATACATACATGTGTAATGGTTTCCTACATACATACACGGTAAATACATTCATAATAAATACATACATGTGTAATGGTTTCCTACATACATACACGGTAAATACATACATAATAAATACATACATGTGTAATGGTTTCATACATACATACATACTAACATACATACATACATACATACATACATACATACTTTACCTGCATTCTTACCTACCTATATATATATATATATATATATATATATATATATATATATATATATATATATATATATATATATATAATATATATATATATACTATATATATATATATATATATATATATATATATATATATATATACTATCTACCTACCTCTCTACCTACCTACCTACGTATCAATATATCTACTTACCTATCTGCCTACCTACCTACCTACCTACCTACCTACGTGTCTATATATCTACCTACCTACCTACCTACCTACCTATCTATATATTTACCTACCTACCTACCTACCTACCTACCTACGTGTCTATATATCTACCTACCTACCTACCTACCTACCTATCTATATATTTACCTACCTACCTACCTACCTACCTACCTACCTACCTACCAATTTTATTGAGTTCGGGTCTTCTGCACAGGTCCTTTGTTTGATTTCAACAAATGTTTAGGTCACCATCTTCCAAGGCCTGGTGCAGCAGGTTGGTGACCTTGTTTAATTTAGAGGTCTTGTTGAGCCTCCACCTGAAGCGAGAGAGGTGCTCCGAGTCGGGGATGACCTCCAGCGCAGTAGCCACAATGTCAATGACATCAGACTCCTGCTGGTTACGGTCAGTGTCCCTCTTAGCCAGACCGAAGTCCAGCAGGAAGGCACGCACGTCGCCCTCGTCGGACACGTCCACCAACACGTTCTTGCTGTGGATGTCACCGTGGGTGACACCCCTGGCATGCAGGCGCCGTACTATGCCGCACACCTGCACGAGGGCCAGCAGACAGGTGCGCACCCCTCCGTGCTCTAGACAGTCTTCCAGCCGCTCTCCCGGGCACAACTCCATCACCAAGGAGGGAGGAGAGTCAGTCGTCACCCCGTAAAACCGGGGCACGCCAGCCTCGCCATCCAGCTCCTGCAGTAGCTCCGCCTCCTCAGAGGTTTGCACTATGAGCTCAGGATCATCCACAGGATCCTTAACTGCTACCTTCACAATGTTGTCCCGGGAGAGAGCCAGCCGCCCCCTGTACACTACGCCGAAGTACCCTTCACCCAGGGCCTTCCCCCTCTTCAGGTGTTTCTTTTTAATGACATTAATTTTAGAGATAGTCCGTTGAACATGTTCAGGGGAATGCCGGGTCGTCACCAAGTTATCAGTCCGTGAATGCCGGGTCGTCATCAAGTTATCAGTCCGAGAATGTCCAGTCGTCATCAAATTATCCGTCCGAATCCGAGGCTTGGCTATAGTGTCTGTAGCGATAGTTAATCCACCAGCGGCTTGCTAGGCCAACTGGCTTCCGCGAGACTGCTTATTAGTACCACCTGGCGCTCACTCCCCTAAGGTAACAGGATTGTAGCCACCAATCCCAAGTAAAAGCAACCAGTAGGAACAGCTGCCGCACCTCGTCAAGGTTACACAGTCTCTTGCCCAAGTGGGTGGCTACCCTTGGGCCGCGGCAGTATTATATAGTATATATAAAGGGCCTCTGCTTGAGGCACTTCTAGACTCAGAGAGTCTGATGCTGTTTTTGCAGACTTCATAAAACTGCGATGCTGAGAATATTGAAGTAGAAAAAACCACACTGAAAACAAGCTCAAAGCTGCTTCCAGCTGTCCGTGGCGAGGCGTGCCTTAGGGCAACGGGTCCTTCCACCCAGCCTCTTAGTTTTTGTTTTCCAATTTCAGTAACATTATTTACACCTTCCAAAACTGCGATGCTGAGAGTATTGAAGTAGAAAAAACCACACTGAAAACAAGCTCAAAGCTGCTTTCAGCTGTCCGTGGCGAGGCGTGCCTCAGGGCAACGGGTCCTTCCACCCAGCCTCTTAGTTTTTAATCCCACTTTCAGTAACATTATTTACACCTTCAAAAACTGCGATGCTGAGAGTATTGAAGTAGAAAAAACCACACTGAAAACAAGCTCAAAGCCGCTTCCAGCTGTCCGTGGCGAGGCGTGCCTCAGGGCAACGGGTCCTTCCACCCAGCCTCTTAGTTTTTGTTTTCCAATTTCAGTAACATTATTTACACCTTCAAAAACTGCGATGCTGAGAGTATTGAAGTAGAAAAAACCACACTGAAAACAAGCTCAAAGCCGCTTCCAGCTGTCCGTGGCGAGGCGTGCCTCAGGGCAACGGGTCCTTCCACCCAGCCTCTTAGTTTTTGTTTTCCAATTTCAGTAACATTATTTACACCTTCAAAAACTGCGATGCTGAGAGTATTGAAGTAGAAAAAACCACACTGAAAACAAGCTCAAAGCTGCCTCCAGCTGTCCGTGGCGAGGCGTGCCTCAGGGCAACGGGTCCTCCCAACGAGTCTCTCGGGTCATGTTTCCCGCTTTCAGTAGTGTTCTTTACCCTTTCAAACACTGATGTGCTTTGAATATATAACTAGAAAATGTTTCCTCTTACCCGCAGTAAGCGTGGCGAGGGACACTCTAGCGCCTGGCTTCTCAAGGGAAAGCTTCACCTTCTGGGGATATTCCCGCGCCTTCTCGGCCTCCAACATGCATAAGCCTGTTGTCACAATCTTACTTGTTCGTCCAAGGTTCATTTTCAATTTGCATTTTATGACAAGTTGATAAACCGAGATGGCCAAAATATTGAAGTAGTTTTTAAACTCCAACCTAACCACAAACTGAAAATTTTGAATCAAATTTAATTCTTACCTCAACTCTAATCTTCAAGTGTTGTTATTGGCTGGCTGGCCAAGGCTGTGTGTGTTCAGCCAGCCAATAGCAACACACAGCCTTGGCCAGCCAGCCAATAGCAACACGAGTATGTGGTGAGGTTGGAGTTGAGGGAAGAATTATATTTTGATTCAAAATTTGAGGTTTGTATTGAGGCCTTAGTCATACCTATCAACTATTGACTTGTGATAATTGGTTGACTTACAGTGTTGGTGCATCTGTGAATAATGGTGTAAACGTGAACAGTTGATTTGCACCGATCACCAACGTGGTTATAGAGGACAGGCGTAGCTTCTGTGGTGAGTGAAGTAGGCATGAGGTGAGCGTGTATCACAGTAAACATGCTCTACCACTACATGGAACAAGTATTTGACAAGCAGAGCAGCATCAGTATGGCTTAAGAGGGAGAAAGGGATGGGTTTGTTGTGCGTTGCAGCCCATCACTTCTTTTTGTACCACTTGTTACTCTATACTCCACCTCACCACCATTCCTGTACTCCATTACAACTCCTATACACCACCACACTACCACACCAATACTCCACACCACCACACTACATCACTTCCACCTCACCCGTCACTAGCTGCGCCCCAAAGATCGAGTGTCAGCATATTTCACTCATCTCTCCTAAATACCTTTTTACCTGTGAGCATTTACCTGGCGTCACTGCGAGTAATGACAGGTAATGAGGGGCGGACGGGACTGCCTCTCACCTGGCTATTGATACCTGGCGTTCCTTTGACTGTAAAATGTTTTCCTTCGCTGTTTCAGAGTGAACGGTCGATCGCAGACATGTGGATGGTGATGAAACGGTAAGGAAATGATGGTTGTTACGTTTATATTATTCTAGATGTCTTGATATTTTTGTTTTCTATCGAGGAGGATGGGATTCTTAAGTTTATCTTGGTATGTTCAACTTTGTCCCGGGATTAAGCTGCGGGAATGGTATTATGTTGATGATATATAGGTTTACGTGGCTGGTAACTAACTTGAATGTAGTATAAGGAAGGGAAGGTAAGATAGTATAAGGTATTGGTTTCTGTCTAGTATTTTTCTATATGTCTCCTTGAATTCAGGAATCATACGTGTTATGTAAATTGTAATATAACCTGATTTTACTCCATTGAAAGAGTTAGGATGCAAGGAAGCAAAATAGAGAAAAATTAACATCACTGATCATTATGGGAAGAATAGACGAAATTAATTGTTGATTATCTCTATTAAAATTGTGTTGGGGGAGGAAGAGAAAGTATACTTGTACCTAATTGTGTGAAATAAGCTTGCTTGAAGGGGGAAGGTATGTACGCCTTTTATTATTATTATTATTATTATTATTATTATACGAGGTAAAACAATAATAATTACAACAATGATGAAAGCTAGCAAGGGATGGGATGGAGTGTTAGAGAGGAAAGGTAAAGAGTAAGTGTGATGCAAATTGTTATGTTATGTCCATGAATATATTGCCTTTTCTATACATGTGAGAAGGGGAAGTGTTGTGGTTTATATAGGAAGATGGGAAGGACAGGTCAGTAATGAGATCAATTAAAAAGGGAAACATTTAAACTCTTGAAAATCTGTACCTCATATATATGGAATTTGATGTTCATGTTAGGTAAATTAAGTTTATTCAGATTTTAGCTTCCAGTTAACGAGCACACAGTTAAAAAAAACAAAAAAACAAAGAGTGGGTAAAGAAAGACAGGAAGGTTAATTAAATTTATGTGATGAAAGGATAAAGTTGTATGATAGAATACCGGTACAAGTTTAATAGATATTGATGAAACCATTACCCGGTACCAATAAAACACACAAGTTAATTAAGGAATAGTTGTAACAAGAAAGGACGGAATAAACACACATTATGTCAGAGAATGTTAAGAAACTGAACCATTTCATTTTATGCTCTAGAAATCTTTCGTAATAGTTAATGTCATTCATAAATTATATCTATAAATTCTTAATTGGAACGCTAATTTTCATCCATTTAGAAAGGGAAGAACAGGTCGTTAAAAGGACAGTCAGTCGTAATGGTAAGGTGACTTGGTGTTTGTCATGGAAGTGAATTATTGATAGACTCGTGGGATGAAAATGTTACTGTTGATGAAAGACGAAAAATTAGTATAAATAATTACAATGAAAACGTTATGTAGGAACAGTGAGCCTTGATATGAAATGGTGCAGGACTGTTAGCACTGAAGAATGTAAGAAAATTATGAAGTGCAATGTTTGGTAGGAAGGCTGATCAGTTCTTGATGTAACGTGAAATTATTCAGATTCAAGAACGTGACCAGTGGAAGAGAGGAAGAAAAAGATGATGATTGAAGATGAGTAATGATGTTCTTGTATTGCAATGATGTTAAGGCTCAATATATGATGTTGTTAATGACACCAAGCATAAATTATTTTTTCCTATCTAGTTATCAGAAGTAATACTTGATAGAACAATGTCAGGAGCTACAAGTAAAACAAGAAGTCAACACTATAAATACTTTTCAATAAACTTGTATGCAAATTTTCAAATTGCCTTATTCCCCCCTTGAAAAGTTTCCAGTATGTTGGTATGCAAAATTCCAAATTGCTTCGTTACCCTCTCAAAAAAGTACTCCATAGCTCCTCCCCCTCCTCCCAAGATAGCGACCCTTGCACTATACCGAGGGAGGGAAATGACAGCTTTGAAAGTATTACTAGGAAACACTTGTACCCTTCCTTGTATATCAAAAAGAAAGATGTGAAGAAAGACTTGAAATACAACAAAAGTAAGGAATAATAGAAAGTTACTTAATGAAGAAAAAGTTAATTTAACCAATATTGTTTAGTAGTCGAATCTTGAAGACTCTCAGAACAAAGTCGTTACCAGTGAAGAGTATGTAGTGGAACGTTTAAGAAGGAGGGTGATCAGCCAGTCTTGTGTGGCTGTATTATCCTGAATCTCTTAGGAAGCATAGATAAAGTCAAATCATACCCACAAACATTGGCAGCAGCAAGAAAACGTGAACTGAGTTGAGAAGCTGCTTATGTATGTTGGGTTGACTTACCATGATCTGCTTTGACGCTGGAAACACTTACAGTATCTTGGTGCCAACGTTAGTAGCGTGTTGAAGTAGCGCTCTGCATTTGTCCTGGACAGTTAAAGGCGAGCAAAAGAAGAGGGGGTGCAGGAAGAGAGGAAATGAGGGACTAGGGAAGGGAAGGGAGGCAAAAAGGAGGTTTAGAAGAATAACAGATAGGAAAGAAGGGGAAAAAAGTTAGGAAAGTGTGAGCTAAGGAGGATATGAACATTTTTCTAGCTCAAGACGGTGGCAAGGATGTGTGTGCAAGTTGTACATCATATTTAGGGGTGAGGGGAGGGGGCTGGGCGGGGTGGGTCTGGGTGAGGGGCAAGGATGTGATGGGAAGGAGCACTAGAGACAAGGTGACGGTCCTGGTGGCAAGTGTGTTGTAGAAAGACAGACACACACAGACAGGCACGTGAGTTGACTAAGAGAGAAAGAAAGAAAGTGACTCAACCAGTATCGCCCTTCCTCTCGGTAGTCACAAGTCTCTCTCCCTCTCTCGCACCTGAACCCTTGCTGCCCTCTAACGCCTCCTCGACTCACACCTGCAGCGCGGTAATGCAATATTCAAAACCAGGCCAACAGACTCACACGTAGGGCACCGAGGAACCAGGAACCAGGAAAAAAAGCATTGTAATTAAGGAAGGACTTCGCTATTCAATTGTCCTCACCCCTCCTCCCCACCCACCCAAACACCCTCCCCTCCCCCCCTTCCCTACTCGTGTACCATACCACCTAATGCAGCAGTGGAATAATTAGCGCGATGCGTGTGTGTTCCGCCAGCCTCACCGCCTCCCCGCCTCGCCTCAGGGACTGACTAAACCTGGTATGACGTAATTGTATAATGCAAAATAATGGTGTGTGGCCAGACAGCGAGGTAGAGGTGGTGGTGGTGGTGGTGGTGGAAGGACTTAATGATAGTTTAGTTATAGTGACTCACATATTAGTTAAGTAGTAGTGGTAGTTAGCTGTGGTACCTCGGCTATGGCTCTCCTGTTCAACCCAACTCTCCCTCCCTCCCTACTCTGCCAGACGTATGACTAATGAATAAAAACACAACACAGTAATATTCAAATAATAACAAACATATCGCAATGAAAGACTATCACATGTTATTCAAACAAGTCAGTGAGTGGATGTTGAAAGTTAAGTCTAAAATGCCCTCATTGTTGTCCGTCTTGAGGTGGTGGTGTGGCTGGTGGAGCTCAGTGGCAGGTTGACGTTAGAAGTGTGTGGTGGTGTGAGTCTTGAGGTGGTGGTGTGGCTGGTGGAGCTCAGTGGTGGGTTGACGTTAGAAGTGTGTGGTGGTGTGAGTCTTGAGGTGGTGGTGTGGCTGGTGGAGCTCAGTGGCGGGTTGACGTTAGAAGTGTGTGGTGGTGTGAGTCTTGAGGTGGTGGTGTGGCTGGTGGAGGTCAGTGGTGGGTTGACGTTAGAAGTGTGTGGTGGTGTGAGTCTTGAGGTGGTGGTGTGGCTGGTGGAGCTCAGTGGTGGATTGACGTTAGAAGTGTGTGGTGGTGTGCGTCTTGAGGTGGTGGTGTGAGTCTTGAGTGACTAACTAATACCAATGGAGCCTCGAGTCCAGTGTTTGAAAGACATTAACTTATCTCAACTAACACGACGAAAACACTGACACCCAAGGAAGAGCCGGTTTTATCTTCTTAAAACAGTAAGTCTTTAAAACCGTAAAAGTACTTTGATTAAATTATTACAGTACAATACTCGAGTACGTACAATAGGAAATGTTTGTATTGTGTACTACAGTATTTGGATTTGGACTTGGATTTGTATTTATGTCTTGATGTATTTGGACTCGAGTACCAGCAACACTTGAACGTAAGCCTAGTGTGAGGTGATCAAGGAAGAGCGTTACTGTATGTTCCTTGGTAGTGGTGGTGGTGGTGGTGGTGGTTGAGGCTGTTCGTCTTTTCCTGGTGGTCTCTTGAAGAATATCACACCTGGCTGGCCGCTATACTACCCTTTGCCGCCCATAACAACTCTCGCCTCACTCACTCACTGTAACTTGACACTCTAATGAACTATTTCAACAAGCATTTCCTGGCTGTTGCTTTTCCGTGGCAGCTGTGGAGACTTATGACTTTAATGCCCGTAAGTAGTAATATGAGAACGCTTTGTGTGTGTGTGTGTGTGTGTGTGTGTGTGTGCGTGTGTGTTCCCCATTGTTTGAACCCCAGCTTTAGGGTCGTGACTGAAGGTTGTCAGTGAAGCTCTTGGTTGAACCGGCGTCTCGATGCTTCAGTGGTTCAGTGATCTATTATATCAGTGAGTTGGTGTTTCAGTATTTCATTACCTTGTTCGTTCAGTGATTCATCATTCACTTAACACTGACATCTGGAGTCAAGACGATATTTGAAAGTTTGTTGCTCTTTGAATTACACTTCCTTCCGCAGACCTTCAAGAGCTGCTGCCTTCCGTGCAGGTCAACTCAGTCATGTATTCTTCTACAATGACTAGAAAGGTGTTTAGTTCCAACTTATCAAACGTATCCAATTTATTACAAATGTGAGTAAAACATCGGGTCAGAGATATGCGTGCACATTCATCTTTATTTTCGTAATGGAATCCTCGTTAAGTGTGAAGGTAACTCATGACATGTAATAAAGAACACCTGAATATGAGGCTGTTGGTCTGATTTTAGAAGCAGAAAAGAAGGGAGATCAGGTGTTGTTCGTCCAAGATAAAGGTGCTGGACAAGCCTACGTGAGGTGCGTCCACACTTGCATGCAGACACGCTGGAAGTATTACAGGAAACATCACTATTGACGTGTCAGATACAGGTCTTTAACAATGTATACAACACTGTTAGTAAACATGATGGCAAGAACAGTTTGCTCTAAAGCCGGGTTTCTTTTTTTAAGTTCCCTTCCAAACTTTACAATCAAGTTCTTCATCTTGTTTTCCGCGTCACCTTTGTCCACCTGCAATACGTTACCAATATATATCTTCACAATATTTTTCCATGCATTTTTCCTCTTCATTTTGTTTTTATCCCAGGCATCCGTTGGGTCCCAGAGTAGTGTGGGTCCTTGGTACAGTTCAGTTAAGTGTTCCATCTGCTCCTGCGTCCAGTCCATATTTCTTGTTGTAGTGAGACCTTTTACCGCTGATGTCTGTGCGTATGTGTGTCTGCCCGGCGACCTGCGACCTGTCCCCAACATGTCGCCTCGTCCACATCAGGGTCACCAACTTTTCTCTAACACATTACTACCAACTTGTCTCCAACACTGTGCTAATAAATTGACAACTTGTTGCTTACCTTGCCTGTGTTGCCAACGCATGTTTGTGACCAGTGTGGACGCAACTTTATTTGATATAATTTCGCGGTTCAGCCACCTTAGCCACCTCCCTCCTCCTGGTCCTACCCTTCCTCTTCCCTCCTTGTTATGGTTAGTGGTGGAAATGG
Source organism: Metacarcinus magister (assembly GCA_029783475.1). Taxonomy (NCBI): domain Eukaryota; kingdom Metazoa; phylum Arthropoda; class Malacostraca; order Decapoda; family Cancridae; genus Metacarcinus; species Metacarcinus magister. Next base: position 7,774,902 of record JAPQNM010000046.1, read on the forward strand.
AGTTGCTGCTGCTCCACCACCACCACCACCACCACCACCACTTCTGGAACACATGACACGGGTGACTTTTTTTCATGTGGTATCTGGTGTAACACGTGAATGCAGAAACAATACAACAAGTCTGCCAGTCAAGGATTCCACATCACGTTCCTTTTATTCCTGTCCCGTGCTCGTCTTCGTCTTATTCTTGGTGTTGTAATGGTTCTGAATTTCCTCAGTGTCGTGTATAACTCTAGTAATACTGTGTTGTTGAGTCCTTTCTTCTCGGAGTGTTGGCTGCGCTGCACTTGTGTCCTGCGTCACATTCGTTACTCGTGATGTGAGCCAAGGGACGTGTTGGCGCATTTCTACTTCATTGTCCTTGTCCAGGTAGATGATCGATGAGTCTCCAGGTACACGCTTATAATAATCATGCGTCTCCTGGTTTCGTCGACGGTGTCTTCGTGATCTGCTTTCATCAAGTTTTCCAGCTCAAGTGTGTGAGTGTCGCCTTCCTCCGAAGTAATCATGTACTTTACCACATCATTCATCGTTTTCTCCTTGGCGTGCATTGCCTCGTAATACTCCTTCATGTGTTCCTTCTCTCGCGGGAGAAGAGTCACTTGTCCCTGGTGACGTAACAGCTGCCGCTACTCATCCTGGTGACGTAACAGCTGCCGCTAATCATCCTGGTGACGTAACAGCTGCCGCTACTCATCCTGGTGACGTAACAGCTGCCGCTACTCATCCTGGTGACGTAACAGCTGCCGCTAATCATCCTGGTGACGTAACAGCTGCCGCTAATCATCCTGGTGACGTAACAGCTGCCGCTAATCATCCTGGTGACGTAACAGCTGCCGCTAATCATCCTGGTGACGTAACAGCTGCCGCTAATCATCCTGGTGACGTAACAGCTGCCGCTAATCATCCTGGTGACGTAACAGCTGCCGCTAATCATCCTGGTGACGTAACAGCTGCCGCTAATCATCCTGGTGACGTAACAGCTGCCGCTAATCATCCTGGTGACGTAACAGCTGCGCTAATCATCCTGGTGACGTAACAGCTGCCGCTACTCATCCTGGTGACGTAACAGCTGCCGCTAATCATCCTGGTGACGTAACAGCTGCCGCTAATCATCCTGGTGACGTAACAGCTGCCGCTAATCATCCTGGTGACGTAACAGCTGCCGCTAATCATCCTGGTGACGTAACAGCTGCCGCTACTCATCCTGGTGACGTAACAGCTGCCGCTACTCATCCTGGTGACGTAACAGCTGCCGCTAATCATCCTGGTGACGTAACAGCTGCCGCTAATCATCCTGGTGACGTAACAGCTGCCGCTAATCATCCTGGTGACGTAACAGCTGCCGCTACTCATCCTGGTGACGTAACAGCTGTCGCTAATCATCCTGGTGACGTAACAGCTGCCGCTAATCATCCTGGTGACGTAACAGCTGTGCTACTGATGCCGCTAATCATCCTGGTGACGTAACACCTGTCGCTACTCATCCTGGTGACGTAACAGCTGCCGCTAATCATCCTGGTGACGTAACACCTGTCGCTACTCATCCTAGTGACGTAATAGCTGCCGCTAATCAGTTGTAGTACCAAAATACGTATGGAAATAGTTCGTATGCATACAGTTCGTACGCAATTGTTCGTAAGCAAATGTTCGTAAGGGATAAAGCTCGTAGGCTAAAGTTCGTATGCAGATGTTCGTGTGGTATAAAGTACGTATGTAAAATATTCGTAACGACAAAAGTTCGTTGGGACAAAAGTTCGTATAGAAAAAAATCATATGCAATTATTCGTACGCAAATGTTCGTCAAGGATAAAATTCTTCTGGGTAAAGTAGTACGTACGGAAAAGTTCGTAAGCATGTTTGTATGGTAATAAGTCGCTATGGATAGTTGCTATACGAAGTTTTTCTTTACGAACTTTTGTCCGAAACCCATGAGAAATGGGGGGGGGGTGTCGCTGAGAGCCGACCCTGCTGACAACCACCACTACTACTACTACTATCCTCCATATACAACAACTACTACTACTACTACTTCTACTACTACTACTACCCTCCTTATAGTACTACTACTACTACTACTACTACTACTACTACTACTACTATCCCTCATCCACATACTACTACTACTACCCTCCTCCATATGCTGCTGCTACTACTACTACTACTACTACTACTATTACTACTACTCTCCATATACTACTAATACTACTACAACAATTACACCACCTTAACACACACACACACACACACACACACACACACACACACACACACACACACACACACACACACACACACACACACACACACACACACACACACTCTCTCTCTCTCTCTCTCTCTCTCTCTCTCTCTCTCTCTCTCTCTCTCTCTCTCTCTCTCTCTCTCTCTCTCTCTCTCTCTCTCTCCTCTCTCTCTCTCTCTCTCTCTCTCTCTCTCTCTCTCTCTCTCTCTCTCTCTCTCTCTCTCTCTCTCTCTCTCTCTCGTCTCTCTCTCTCGTCTCTCTCGTCTCGGTCTCGTCTCGGTCTCGGTCTCGGTCTCGGTCTCGTCTCTCTCTCTCTCTCTCTCTCTCTCTCTCTCTCTCTCTCTCTCTCTCTCTGTCTCTCTCTCTCTCTCTCTCTCTCTCTCTCTCTCTCTCTCTCTCTCTCTGTCTCTCTCTCTCTCTCTCTCTCTCTCTCTCTCTGTCTCTCTCTCTCTCTCTCTCTCTCTCTCTCTGTCTCTCTCTCTCTCTCTCTCTCTCTCTCTCTCTCTCTCTCTCTCTCTCTCTCTCTGTCTCTCTCTCTCTCTCTCTCTCTCTCTCTCTCTCTCTCTGTCTCTCTCTCTCTCTCTCTCTCTCTCTCTCTCTCTCTCTCTCTCTCTGTCTCTCTCTCTCTCTCTCTCTCTCTCTCTCTCTCTCTCTCTCTCTCTCTCTCTCTCTCTCTCTCTCTGTCTCTCTCTCTCTCTCTCTCTCTCTCTCTCTCTCTCTCTCTGTCTCTCTCTCTCTCTCTCTCTCTCTCTCTCTCTCTCTCTCTCTCTCTCTCTCTCTCTCTCTCTCTCTCTCTCTCTCTCTCTCTCTCTCTGTCTCTCTCTCTCTCTCTCTCTCTCTCTCTCTCTCTCTCTCTCTCTCTCTCTCTCTCTCTGTCTCTCTCTCTCTCTCTCTCTCTCTCTCTCTCTCTCTCTCTCTCTCTCTGTCTCTCTCTCTCTCTCTCTCTCTCTCTCTCTCTCTCTCTCTGTCTCTCTCTCTCTCTCTCTCTCTCTCTCTCTGTCTCTCTCTCTCTCTCTCTCTCTCTCTCTCTCTCTCTCTCTCTGTCTCTCTCTCTCTCTCTCTCTCTCTCTCTCTCTCTCTGTCTCTCTCTCTCTCTCTCTCTCTCTCTCTCTCTCTCTCTGTCTCTCTCTCTCTCTCTCTCTCTCTCTCTCTCTCTCTCTCTCTGTCTCTCTCTCTCTCTCTCTCTCTCTCTCTCTCTCTCTCTGTCTCTCTCTCTCTCTCTCTCTCTCTCTCTCTCTCTCTCTCTCTCTGTCTCTCTCTCTCTCTCTCTCTCTCTCTCTCTCTCTCTCTCTCTCTCTCTCTCTCTCTCTCTCTCTCTCTCTCTCTCTCTCTCTCTGTCTCTCTCTCTCTCTCTCTCTCTCTCTCTCTCTCTCTCTCTCTCTCTGTCTCTCTCTCTCTCTCTCTCTCTCTCTCTCTCTCTCTCTCTGTCTCTCTCTCTCTCTCTCTCTCTCTCTCTCTCTCTCTGTCTCTCTCTCTCTCTCTCTCTGTCTCTCTCTCTCTCTCTCTCTCTCTCTCTCTCTCTCTCTCTCTCTCTCTGTCTCTCTCTCTCTCTCTCTCTCTCTCTCTCTCTCTGTCTCTCTCTCTCTCTCTCTCTCTCTCTCTCTCTCTCTCTCTCTCTCTGTCTCTCTCTCTCTCTCTCTCTCTCTCTCTCTCTCTCTCTCTCTCTCTCTCTCTGTCTCTCTCTCTCTCTCTCTCTCTCTCTCTCTCTCTCTCTGTCTCTCTCTCTCTCTCTCTCTCTCTCTCTCTCTCTCTCTCTCTCTCTCTCTCTCTCTCTCTCTCTCTCTCTCTCTCTCTCTCTCTCTCTCTCTCTCTCTCTCTCTCTCTCTGTCTCTCTCTCTCTCTCTCTCTCTCTCTCTCTCTCTCTCTCTCTCTCTCTCTCTCTGTCTCTCTCTCTCTCTCTCTCTCTCTGTCTCTCTCTCTCTCTCTCTCTCTGTCTCTCTCTCTCTCTCTCTCTCTCTCTCTGTCTCTCTCTCTCTCTCTCTCTCTCTCTCTCTCTCTCTCTCTCTGTCTCTCTCTCTCTCTCTCTCTCTCTCTCTCTCTCTCTCTCTCTCTCTCTCTCTCTCTCTCTGTCTCTCTCTCTCTCTCTCTCTCTCTCTCTCTCTCTCTCTCTCTGTCTCTCTCTCTCTCTCTCTCTCTCTCTCTCTCTCTCTGTCTCTCTCTCTCTCTCTCTCTCTCTCTCTCTCTCTCTCTCTCTCTCTCTCTCTCTCTCTCTCTCTCTCTCTCTGTCTCTCTCTCTCTCTCTCTCTCTCTCTCTCTTCTCTCTCTCTCTCTCTCTCTCTCTCTCTCTCTCTCTCTCTCTCTCTCTCTCTCTGTCTCTCTCTCTCTCTCTCTCTCTCTCTCTCTCTGTCTCTCTCTCTCTCTCTCTCTCTCTCTCTCTCTCTCTCTGTCTCTCTCTCTCTCTCTCTCTCTCTCTCTCTCTCTCTCTCTCTCTCTCTCTCTCTCTCTCTCTCTCTCTGTCTCTCTCTCTCTCTCTCTCTCTCTCTCTCTGTCTCTCTCTCTCTCTCTCTCTCTCTCTCTCTCTCTCTCTCTCTCTCTCTCTCTCTGTCTCTCTCTCTCTCTCTCTCTCTCTCTCTCTCTCTCTCTCTGTCTCTCTCTCTCTCTCTCTCTCTCTGTCTCTCTCTCTCTCTCTCTCTCTCTCTCTCTCTCTCTCTCTCTCTCTCTCTGTCTCTCTCTCTCTCTCTCTCTCTCTCTCTCTCTCTCTCTCTCTCTCTCTCTCTCTCTCTCTCTCTCTCTCTCTCTCTCTCTCTCTCTCTCTCTCTCTCTCTCTCTCTCTCTCTCTCTGTCTCTCTCTCTCTCTCTCTCTCTCTCTCTCTCTCTCTCTCTCTCTCTCTCTCTGTCTCTCTCTCTCTCTCTCTCTCTCTCTCTCTCTCTCTGTCTCTCTCTCTCTCTCTCTCTCTCTCTCTCTCTCTCTCTCTGTCTCTCTCTCTCTCTCTCTCTCTCTCTCTCTCTCTCTCTCTCTCTCTCTCTCTCTCTCTCTCTCTCTCTCTCTCTCTCTCTCTCTCTCTGTCTCTCTCTCTCTCTCTGTCTCTCTCTCTCTCTCTCTCTCTCTCTCTCTCTCTCTCTCTCTCTCTCTCTCTGTCTCTCTCTCTCTCTGTCTCTCTCTCTCTCTCTCTCTCTCTCTCTCTCTCTCTCTCTCTCTCTCTCTCTCTCTCTCTGTCTCTCTCTCTCTCTCTCTCTCTCTCTCTCTCTCTCTCTCTCTCTGTCTCTCTCTCTCTCTCTCTCTCTCTCTCTCTCTCTCTCTCTCTCTCTCTCTCTGTCTCTCTCTCTCTCTCTCTCTCTCTCTCTCTCTCTCTCTCTCTCTCTCTCTCTCTTCTCTCTCTCTCTCTCTCTCTCTCTCTCTCTCTCTCTCTCTCTCTCTCTCTCTCTCTCTCTCTCTCTCTCTGTCTCTCTCTCTCTCTCTCTCTCTCTCTCTCTCTCTCTCTCTCTCTCTCTCTCTCTCTCTCTGTCTCTCTCTCTCTCTCTCTCTCTCTCTCTCTCTCTCTCTCTCTCTCTGTCTCTCTCTCTCTCTCTCTCTCTCTCTCTCTCTCTCTCTCTCTCTCTCTCTCTGTCTCTCTCTCTCTCTCTCTCTCTCTCTCTCTCTCTCTCTGTCTCTCTCTCTCTCTCTCTCTCTCTCTCTCTCTCTCTCTCTCTCTCTCTCTCTCTCTCTCTCTCTCTCTCTCTCTCTCTCTCTCTCTTCTCTCTCTCTCTCTCTCTCTCTCTCTCTCTCTCTCTCTCTCTCTCTGTCTCTCTCTCTCTCTCTCTCTCTCTCTCTCTCTCTCTCTCTCTCTCTCTCTCTCTCTCTCTCTCTCTGTCTCTCTCTCTCTCTCTCTCTCTCTCTCTCTCTCTCTCTCTCTGTCTCTCTCTCTCTCTCTCTCTCTCTCTCTCTCTCTCTCTCTCTCTCTCTCTCTCTCTGTCTCTCTCTCTCTCTCTCTCTCTCTCTCTCTCTCTGTCTCTCTCTCTCTCTCTCTCTCTCTCTCTCTCTCTCTCTCTCTCTCTCTCTCTGTCTCTCTCTCTCTCTCTCTCTCTCTCTCTCTCTCTCTCTCTCTCTCTCTCTCTGTCTCTCTCTCTCTCTCTCTCTCTCTCTCTCTCTCTCTCTGTCTCTCTCTCTCTCTCTCTCTCTCTCTCTCTCTCTCTCTCTCTCTGTCTCTCTCTCTCTCTCTCTCTCTCTCTCTCTCTCTCTCTCTCTCTCTCTCTCTCTCTCTCTCTCTCTCTCTCTCTCTGTCTCTCTCTCTCTCTCTCTCTCTCTCTCTCTCTCTCTCTCTCTCTCTCTCTCTCTCTCTGTCTCTCTCTCTCTCTCTCTCTCTCTCTCTCTCTCTCTCTCTCTCTCTCTGTCTCTCTCTCTCTCTCTCTCTCTCTCTCTCTCTCTCTCTCTCTCTCTCTCTCTCTCTCTCTCTCTCTCTCTGTCTCTCTCTCTCTCTCTCTCTCTCTCTCTCTCTCTCTCTCTCTCTCTCTGTCTCTCTCTCTCTCTCTCTCTCTCTCTCTCTCTCTCTCTCTCTCTCTCTCTCTCTCTCTGTCTCTCTCTCTCTCTCTCTCTCTCTCTCTCTCTCTCTCTCTCTCTCTCTCTCTGTCTCTCTCTCTCTCTCTCTCTCTCTCTCTCTCTCTCTCTCTCTCTCTCTCTCTCTCTCTCTCTCTCTCTCTCTCTCTCTCTCTCTCTCTCTCTCTCTCTCTCTCTCTCTCTCTCTCTCTCTCTCTCTCTCTCTCTCTCTCTCTCTCTCTCTCTTCTCTCTCTCTCTCTCTCTCTCTCTCTCTCTCTCTCTCTCTCTCTCTCTCTCTCTCTCTCTCTCTCTCTCTCTGTCTCTCTCTCTCTCTCTCTCTCTCTCTCTCTCTCTCTCTCTCTCTCTTCTCTCTCTCTCTCTCTCTCTCTCTCTCTCTCTCTCTCTCTCTCTCTCTCTCTGTCTCTCTCTCTCTCTCTCTCTCTCTCTCTCTCTCTCTCTCTCTCTCTCTCTCTCTCTCTCTGTCTCTCTCTCTCTCTCTCTCTGTCTCTCTCTCTCTCTCTCTCTCTCTGTCTCTCTCTCTCTCTCTCTCTCTCTCTCTCTCTCTCTCTCTCTGTCTCTCTCTCTCTCTCTCTCTCTCTCTCTGTCTCTCTCTCTCTCTCTCTCTCTCTCTCTCTCTCTCTCTCTCTCTCTCTCTCTGTCTCTCTCTCTCTCTCTCTGTCTCTGTCTCTCTCTCTCTGTCTCTCTCTGTCTCTGTCTCTCTCTGTCTCTCTCTGTCTCTCTCTCTCTGTCTCTCTCTCTCTCTGTCTCTCTCTGTCTCTCTCTCTCTCTGTCTCTCTCTGTCTCTCTCTCTCTCTCTCTCTCTCTCTCTCTCTCTCTCTCTCTCTCTCTCTCTCTCTCTCTCTCTCTCTCTCTCTCTCTCTCTCTCTCTCTCTCTCTCTCTCTCTCTCTCTCTCTCTCTCTCTGTCTCTCTCTCTCTCTCTCTCTGTCTCTCTCTCTCTCTCTCTCTGTCTCTCTCTCTCTCTCTCTCTCTCTCTCTCTCTCTCTCTCTCTCTCTCTCTCTCTCTCTCTCGCTCTCGCTCTCGCTCTCTCCTTACATTATTGGCATTTGAGAACAATATAAAAATAGTTTTACTGTTATAGGTGTGCTTACTAGAAAAACACATTGCTGTTGGAATCATTATTCATGATCACTACTACATGCGCTTGGTGGACGAGAACTTGGAGGAGAGGCACTACTTGGGGCGGAAAAGTACTGCGGGATGCCTTGCGATGCTGCCACTGGCAATCCTGATTAGCTGTATGTGAATTGTGGTGAGGGAATTAAGTCCCACCTTACCCGAAGTACCCCATTTCCAAGTTGAACATTATTTCATTAATCTTGTGCTGTGCTATTGATACCTCACGCTTACTTCTATCGCAGTCTCTCAGTTTATGGGCAACATTTTCACCGAGCACATGATACTTGTCCTGTGTAGTGACATGTTCTGCTAGAGACTTGATCAAGTTAAATGGTTCTTTCAGTTCATCCGTTCTTTTGTTAGCCGACGAACAACGGGGATGGGAAGCGCTCTGAGGTGTTTCATCTTGATGTGGTCTCTTAATCACAGCTGGATATCCTGAAGGTGTACATGAGTCTCGTAAAAAAATTTCTACTTGCAAGATACCTCAGTGTAATAGCCAATCTGAGGGAGAGTCAAATGGTCTTTCTGTATTTTGTATCCTTCCGAGATATTTTGGTTGTCACCATCCGTAAAAGTATTTCTAAGTCAGTCGTGGACTTCCAAAAAAATTGGTTAAACCTGCTCCATCTACTCTCAGATCCGCCAGAAGCAAGTCACCATGGAAGGGTCCTTTTTCTAAAAATTTCCTCGCCCATCTCTTTTTCTTTTTCTTGCCCTTCCTTGAGTGTATTATCAAAAGTGCTTAGTACATTACAGAGGCTGCTGCACCAACCTCTACACTCATCACAGGCATCCTGACAACTGAGTATGAACAGGAAACATTGTTTGGAAACTGTTTCCAATCAGTGAAGGGATAGAAGGAAGAGTGAGGATGGAGAAAAGGATAAGGATAAAAGGGGGAGTAGTGAGGAGAGAAGTGGGAGTGGGAAGGTGGGGAGCTGGGAGGGATGAAGTGTTAGTGATGGAAAGAAGAGTGGGGAAGGGGAAGGCTTAAGGATGAAAGGTGTGGTAGGGAGCAGGGAAGAGGAAGAGATGGAAGGGGGAGTGGGGAGGTTAGAAGTGGTAGGGATGGAAGGTTGGGTTGCGAGGGGGGAAAGGTTATGGTTAGAAGGATGGGTGGGGAGGGTGAATGGGATAAGGATGGAAGGGTGAGTAGGGAGGGGGAGGATTGATGTAGAAGGGATAGATGAAGAAATGGGAAGTTGGAGGCAGAGATAGATGGTGAAGCTGGTAGTAGGAAAGGGGTAGGGATGGTAGGGGGAATGGGGAGGGAGGATGGGTTAGAGATGGAAGTGGGAATAGGGAGGGGGAGGGAGGATGCGTAAGGGATAGATTGAGGAGCCGGAAGGGGGATGGAGATTGGGAGGGGGCAAGGCTATGGATGGATGGGGGAGTTGGGAGGCAAAACGGTGTAGGAATGGAAGAGAGAGTGTGGAATGGGGAAAAGGGTAGGAATGGAAAGGGGAGTGAGGAGGAAGGTAAGGGTATGGATGGAAAGGGAAGTGTAAAGATAGGAAGTGTTAAGAATAAAAGGAGGATATGGAGGGGGGGAAAGGGTAGGGATGGACGGAAGAGTGGGGAGGGGGAAGCTATAAGGATGGAAGGGAGAGTTGCGATGGGAAAAGAGGTAGGATAGAAAAAGGAGTAGGGAGGGGGAATGGGAATTGGGGAGGAGGGGAAGGTGTAGGGATGGAAAAAGAAAGGGGGTTCAAGGAAGGGGTTGGGATGGAAGGAAGAGTTGGGAAGTGGGAAGAGCAAGAGGGAAGGAGGGGTTAAGAGGAAGGAATAAGTAGAGATTAAAAATGAGTGGGAAGCTTGGAAGGGGAAAGGAAGGAAGTGGGAATGTGGGAGGAGGAACGGGTAGGGATTGAAGAGGGAGTTACGAGGAGGGAAGGGGAAAAGATGGAAATGGGGAGTAAGGAGGGTGGAATGAGTAGGGATGGAAGGGGGAGTGGCGAAGGGGGAAGGGTTAGGGTTTGCAGTTGGAGTAGGAAGAGTAGATAAGGTTGGGATAGAAGGGGTAGTGGGCAGGGGGAGGATGGTTTAGGAAATGATGGATGGGGAGTAGGGAGGGGGAGAGAGGGTAAAGGAAGGGGAAGGGATAGATGGTGACGTGGGGAGGGGGGAAGGGGTATGGATGGAAGAAAGAATGGGGAAGGAGTGGGGAGTGTTTGGAAGGTAATGGGAGAGGGATGAAAAAGGGAGTGTGGAATTGAGAATGGGGTAGGAATGGAAGGGAGAATATATTAGCTGGAAAGGGTAGGGACGGAATGAAGAGTTTGGAGGAAGGAAGGGGAGGAGATAAAAGGGGGAGTAGGGAAGGAGAAAGGGAAAGGGATGGAAGGAGGAGTGGGGAGGTGGGAAGGGTTAGGGATGGACATGGGAGTGAGGAGGGAGGAAGGGGTAAGGATGGAAGGTGGAGTGGGAAAAAGGGAAGAGAAAAGGATCGAAAGTTGGTTGGAGAGGGAGGAAGGGGAAGGATGGAAAGGGGAGTGGGGAAGATGGAAAGGGTAGGGATTGAAGGGGGAGTGGTGAGAGTTTAACTCTTCCTTCACACAAGGACACTGGTGTCCACCACCTGTGTGCACATCGGTTGCCTGGTTAAACTTGGTGCCGTGCAATTAGTTTCTCATCAACACAACGCTCCTTGCCAGTCGGAAGAATTGCGTCCAACAAAGAGCTCCTTCTCGTTGCCTTGCTGGCAAAACGAAATCGACGAGGCGCTCTGTATAGAAAAAAGTAGATGGGAAGGGGTAGGGATGGAAGGGCGAATGGGGAAGGATGAAATGGAAAGGATGGAAAGAAAATATGGGAGGAGAGAAGGAAAAGGAATGGAAAGGGGAGTTGGGAGAGAGGAATGGGTAGAGATGGAAAGGGGAGTTGGGAGGATGAAAGAGGAAGAGATGGAATGGGGACTGGGGAAGGTGGAATGGGTAGGGATGGAAGGAGGAATGCTGAGGGGGGAAAGGTTAGTGTTTGAAGGAGGAATGGGCATGGAGGATGGGGATGGGATGAAAAGGTGAGTGGAGAGGGAGAGGATAGATTGGGGAATAAGGAGTGGGAGGGAGGATAGGGAAGGATAAATGGTGAAGTTTGGAGGAGGGAAAGGGTAGTTATGGTAGGTGGGGGGAGGGAGGAAGGTGTAAGGATGGAAGGTGGAGTGGAGAAAGGGAAGGACGATGGGGAAGGGATAGGGATGGAAGGCGGAGTGGAGAGGGAGGAAGGGGATAGGATTAAAGGAAAAGTGGGGTGCGGATAAGGGTTAGGGATGTAAGCAGAATAGGAAGGGGGGAAGGGGTAAGGATGGTAGGAGGAGCAAGAAGGGGGAAGGGTTAAGGATGGAAGGGGGCGTTTAGGGGATGGAAATTGTAGGGATGGAAGGAAGATTGGGGAGGGGAAAAAATTAGGGATGGACGAGGAAACAGCCGGTGGGAAGGTGAAGTGGGAGGGGGAAGGGGTAGGGATGGCTTGAGAGGGGAGGAGAGGGGAAAAGGAAAGGATGGAAGAAAAAGATGTGAGGAAGGAACAGGAAGGGATGGAAGGGGGAGTGGGAAGAGTATAAGGGATAGGGATAAAAGATGGAGTATGGAGAGAAGAAGGAATATGGATGAAAAGGGGATTGGGAAGGAGGGTAAGGGAAGAGATGGAAAGGGGAGTCGGGAGGGTAGAAGGAATAGGAATTAAAGGGGGAGTGGGAAGGACTGAAAGGGAAGAGATGGAAAGGGAGAGTGGGGAGAGTAGAAGGAATAGGAATGGAAGGGGGAATTGGGATAGGGGAAAGAATAGAGATGAAAAGGGGAGTGAGGAAGGGGGAAAGGGTTGGATTGGAAGGAAGAGTCGGTAGGAGAGAAATTGTAAGGATAGAAGGGGGAGTTGGGAGGGAGGAATAGATAAGGATGGAAGGGTAATCAGGGAGGAGGGAAGGGGTAGGGATGGAAGGGGGAATGGGGAACAGTAATGGGGAAGGGATGGAAGGTAGTGTGTTGAGGGAGGAAGCGGTAGGGATGGAAGGAGGTGTTGGGAGGAGAGGATGGTAAGAATCTGAGGGGGGAGCGGGTAGGTTAGACGGAGTAGTGATGGAAGGGTGAATGGGGAGGGAGGAAGGGATACAAATGGAAAGGGGAGTGGGGAGGGAGGAAGCGGTAGGAATGCAAGGAGGAATTGGGCGGGGGTTAAAGGTAAGGATGTAAGTGAGAGTGGGAAAGTGGAAGGGGTAGGGATGGAAGGGGGAGTAGGGAGGTGGGGTTTGGGGAGGGTGGAAAGGCGAATGATGGAAGGAAGAGTGGGGAGCGGGGGAGGAAGGGTAAGGATGTAAGGAATAGTGGGTTGGGGGAAACGGTACGGATGGAAGGTAGAGTGGAAAGGGGGAAAGGAAAAACAAAATGGAAGTGGGAGTGGGAAGGAAGAGAGAGTGGGAAGATAGGGAGAGTTAAGAATAAAAGGGGGGTAGGGAGGGTGTATGGGGTTTGGATGGAAAGAAGAGTGGGGAGGGGGAAGCTGTAGGGATGGAAGGGGTAGTGGGTAGGGTGGAAGGGGAATTCGGGAGGTGGGAAAATGTTGGGGTAGAAGTGAAGGGGGAAGGGAAGAAGGGGAAGGGATGGAAAGAAGAGTGGAGAGGAGGGAAGGGAAAGGGATGGAACCGGCAGTGGGTAGGGAGGAAGGAGTAGGGATGGAAGGGGTAGTTGGGAAGAGGGAAAACGGAAGAGATGGAAGGGGAGTGGGGAAGATGGAAGGGGTAAGGAATGAAGGGGGAATGAAGAGGGGAGAAGGGTTAGGGTTTGAAGGATGGGTGGGATTGGAGGATGGGGTAGTGATGGAAGGGGGAGTGATAAGAGTGGAGAGAGATGGATGGAGTAGTGGGGAGGGAAAGTGAGGTAGGAATGGAAAGGGGAATTATGAAGGGGAGGAGTGGGGAGGTAGAGGGAAAGTGGTGAAAGGATAGATGTGGGAGTTTGGAAGGGGGAAGGGGTAGGGATGGTAACGGGAGTTAGCTGTTAGGAAGGGGTAGGGATATAAATGTGAGTAAGGAGAGTTAAGGGGTAGGGAAGGAAGGGGGTGAGTTGAAGGGGTAAGGATAGAAAAGAAGAGGTAGGAATGAACGGATGAATGGAGAGAGGGGAAGAGTTAGGGATGGTAAGGGGAATGGAAGGGGTAGTGATGGTAGTGGGAGTTGAGAGGGTTAAGAAGAAATATGGAAGGGAGAGTGAGAAGGGGAAAGGAGTACGGATGGAAGGGTGAGCGGGGAAGGGATGCAATGGAAAGTGGCGAGGAAGGAACGGGTATGGATGGCAGAGGGAGTGGGAAGGGGGGAAAGGGGGAAGGGGTAGGGATTGAAGGAAGAATGCGGATTGGGGAAAGGTAAGGATAGAAGAGGGGGTGGGGTGGGGGGAAAAGGAAAGGGTAGAAGGAGGAGTGAGGAAGAGGGAAAGGTTAGGGAAGGAAGGGGGAGTGAAGAGGTGGAGAGTGGGCGAGGGTGGAATCTGTATGAATGGAATGAAGATTAGAGAAGGGGGGAAGGGGTAGGGATAGGGGAAGGGGAAAAGATGGAAGAATAATGGGTAGGGAGTTATGGAAGGGAATGGGTAAGGATGGAAAGGGGGAATTGGGAGGGTTGAAGGGGAAGTTGGGAGGGGAGGGAACGGGTAGGGATGGAAAGAAGAGTAGATATGGGGAAGGGGTAAGAATGGGAGGTGGAGTTGGGAAGGGGAAGCGGTAGGGATGGAAGGGGGGTGGATAGAGGAGGATAGGGGAGTGCAGAGAGGGGAATAGCCAGGGATGGAAGCGGTAGTGGGGAGGGAGGAAGGGGTAGCGATTAAGAGGGGGAGTGAAGAGAGGGAAAGGAAAGGGGTAAGGATGGAGTGTGTGTGTGGGTGATTGAGTGTGAGTGTGGGTGAGTGAGTGTGAGTGTGTGTGGGTGAGTGAGTGTGAGTGTGGGTGAGTGAGTGAGTGTGAGTGTGAGTTTGGATGAGTGATCGTGAGTGTTGGTGAGTGGGTGTGAGTGTGGATGAGTGAGTGAGGGTGAATGTGGGTTAGTGAGTGTGTGAGCGTGTGAGTGAGTGAATGATTTTTCATGTGGGTGAGTGAGTGTGAGTGAGTGTGAGTGAGTGTGAATTAGTGAGTGTGAGTATGGGTGAGTGAGTGTGAGTGTAAGTGTGGGTGAGTGAGTGAGTGAGTGAGTGTGAGTGTGAGTGAGTGAGTGTGAGTGTGGGTGAGTGAGTGTGAGTGTGAATGTGGGTGAGTGAGTGAGTGAGTGTGATGTGGGTGAGTGAGTGAGTGTGAGTGAGTGAGTGAGTCATTGTGAGTGTGAGTGAGTGATCGAGTGTGAGTGGGGGTGAGTGGGTGTGTATGAATGTGGATGAGTGAGTGAGTGTAAGTGTGAGTGAGTGAGTGATTTTTGAGTGTGAGTGAGTGATTGATGTGAGTGTGGGTGAGTGAGTGAGCGTGCTTGTGAGTGAGTGTGAGTGTGGGTGAGTGAGTGTGAGTGAGTGAATGAGTGAGTATGAGTTTGAGTGTGAGTGTGGGTGAGTGAGTGTGAATGTAGGTGATTAAGTGTGAGTGTGAATGAGTGTGTTTGAGTGTAAGTGGGTGAGTAGTGTGCACGGAGTGCAATTGGTTTTGATGGAAGGGGGAGTAGGGAGGGGGAAGGGGTAGGGATGGAAGGAAGAGTGGGATGGGTGAAAGGGTAAGGATGGAACGGGCAGTGAGAAGAGGGGGATTAAGGATGGAAATGGGAATCTTGAGGAGGGAAAGGGTTAGGATGGTATAAGGAGTGGGGAGGGAGGAAGGGATAAGGATACATGAAAGAGTGGGGAGGGGGTAAGGCC
>JAPQNM010000046.1:7794566-7797066 GCA_029783475.1 Metacarcinus magister
TGCCCGGTAGTCGTCATCGAGTTATCCGTCCGTATCCGAGGCTTTGCTATAGTTTCTGTAGCGTATGTTATCCACCAGCGGCTTGCTAGGCCAACTGGCTTCCTCGAGACTGCTAATTAGTACCGCCTGGCGCTCACTCCCCTAAGGTAACAGGATTGTAGCCACCAATCCCAAGTAAAAGCACCAGTAAGAACAAGCTGCCGCACCTCGTCAAGGTTACACAGTCTCTTGCCCAAGTGGGTGGCTACCCTTGGGCCGCGGCAGATATATATATACAGAACACGAAATTCCGGATTTTACAAACACAATTCTTAACATAGATTTGCAGAGGTTGATAACCTACGTAGGCCAGAATATTGAGGTAGTTTTTAAAGGTAGTAGGTCCAAGCTGTGTAAGTGTTGAGGCGGGTGTGATCTAGATCCAAGCTGTCGCAGTACTGAGGCTGTGATTGGTGGCTGTCGCTGTACTGAGGCTGTGATTGGTGGCCGTCGCTGTACTGAGGCGGTGATTGGTGGCTGAAAGATCTAATCTCTGCCAAAGTAGTCTCTCTCTCCCTCTTTCCCAAAGAAAAGCCCTTTGTTGTAACATCATCTCTTGTTTGCCGGTGGCTTTGCAAGGCCTTCAATGCCACACTCTGGACCTACACACATCCTCAAAAGGGTGAATGTCCTTGAACCCCAAGTTGGACGCCATCGGTATGCTTCCCTTCGTAGGTAAGCCCTCGCCCTCCACCTCGCCCTCCACCTCATCCTCGTAGCTTAAGACGTGGGGGTGGAGGGCACGCGATGACAGGGCGCATACAAAATTTACCTCAACATCACCTACCGTAAGGGTGAACATTCTTAACACCGCACTATAAAGCAGTTGGTGTGACATACAAGAGGGAGAACACGCCACTCTCACCCCTTGGCCAGGCGGCACAAAAGCGACCCAACCCCTGCAAGCAGGCGGACAGTTTTCCTGCTCTTGGGGAACGTGTTTCGCCTGATTCCACGCTGACAACACAGGGGCCAGTTATGAAGGTGTTACATGTAGGAATAATGTCATGATACGGGCCACCTCTATATCTTATTGTTATTGTTCTTATTCCTAATCTTATTACTATTATCATTATTATTGTAACTACTATTATTGTTTTATTATTATTATTATTATTATTATTATTACTATTATTATTATTATTATTATTATTATTATTATTATTATTATTATTATTTTAGTTTTTATTATTATTATTATTATTATTATTATTATTATTATTATTTTTATCATTATTATTATTATTATTATTATTACTATTATTGTTATTTTTATTATTATTATTAATATTATTATTGTTGTTATTATTATTATTATTATTATTATTATTATTATTATTGTTATTATTATTATTATTACTATTATTATTATTATTACTATTATTATTATTATTATTATTATTATTATTATTATTATTATTATTTTTATCATTATTCTTATTATTCTTATTATTTTTATTTAAAAAAGGAGGTGTTTCTTTGTGCAAAGATTAAAATCGTCCTTCCATTCTCCGTCCATTCATCCTTTTTTTTGTTCCGCCCCTGAGTGTCGATGAGCTTCACCGTCCTTCCTACACACACAAACCACCACGTCGCGTACATACACACACGCCATAAAGCTGTCGGCAGTGGTGGTGATTAGTTGTAATGAATGTACAAGGTTTCCCGGCACAGCAGCCCGGCAGTGAGTCTGGTTTCCTAGCAGTGGTTCCCAAGGTTACCTGAGACTGTTACCTTCAATGCACTACGCGGAACTTGTGATCATAACCAGATAACGAGCATGACAAATATATTGCCTCCATAACGATGTTCATTTTACGCTGTGGTTTCAACAAACTTCACCAACAATCACTTCAGAAAACTCTACAGCTTACTTCGTTTTCTTTTTATTTTCTATATCTTGTATATTTGCATAATTTTTTTTTCATTGCTGTCTGTTTTTTCTTGATGTGTGTGAATCCAAAGAAAAGGAAACATTATTGTGTCTCAAATTCATGACATTACTGCAGCTTGTACGATGTAGATATTTGAATACATGTCAGTGATTCATTACATTGATTTTATTTGATTTATTAACGTCACAGTATTGTATTGACACCATTGAGTGGGCAGATTTCTACATGCATTCACTTCATCTCGCTTTTTGTTTACCATGTCTTGATTTTTTCATTCATTGTACTTACATAACCATTTTTCATATATATCAAATCCAAAGTATTTTAATTATTCATGTTGATTTCACAGTATTGGTGGTATCAACTTTGTAATTATTCAGGTGTATTTCTTTCCTGTATTTTCCCTAACCTCTAAATTTTTATTTATTATACACAAATGATACCATAGATGCTACAAAATACACATAAGTTGGTTCATGTATATTTCACAGTAATTCTAGTTATGAGTGTTGGTTGCTTGCTCCCTTAGGTAATGGTACTGACATTCTGCGTGCACTTGTTACCGT
>JAPQNM010000046.1:7799566-7803802 GCA_029783475.1 Metacarcinus magister
TCCATCCCATTGATGAGATAGATGGATTGTTGGGTTGAAACACTTTTATAGTTTTGCTTTAGGGTAGTTAGTATACCTTTGTGATGCTGCTTGTAATGTGTGCACGTATCAGAGTGATCTCAGCCATGATCTTTTCTTCAGTGTGATGGTAAATCAGGCGTCAACTCGGAGGAGGAGGACACGTCTTTTGGCTTAAACTCTGGTGGTATGATGCAAGTAAAGGTGATTAAATAATCCCTCCGAACGGAACGGATTTTAAAAAATTATATGACGCTTTAAAAAGAGCTGCTTTTGAAACATTTGAAACATGTTTCGATGCTCTAAATAAAACTTCTTACGATACATTACGAAAATATTTTCAACACTTCAAGGACTTTAATGCAAACACTAGATTGATAGTTTTATAACTATGAACACTTATTGAATCTTGATTTGAAACATGCTTCGAACTATCATTCGTTATTGTATTGGTGTTCAACTTTCTCACATCAATATCAGTAGCAATGGAGATCATCAAAAACAACAAGGGTAGCCAAAAACTGTGCGTTCATGGATATATGTACGTGAAGAAAATATCAAAGCATGAGTGGATACGATGGCAGTGGTGTCAACAATCAAGCTTGAAATGCAAAGGAGCCCTAACTACGGATGTTAATGTATTGAGTTTCATTAAGATTATACTTCCCTTTCCACTTTTGATCATAAATTTCAAAGGGTTAAGCCCCCAGCAGGCAGGAGGTGCGAGGTTGTTTTTAATCATTAGCTAACACTGAATTAATTATTTTTTTTAGATGCAGAATCCGCGCTCCGTTGTTGAGCACAACCATGATTGATAGATGATTGAAACTATGGCGCCGAAACAACGTGGTCATATGGCGCCGAATTTTATTACTAATTTAAAGCTTCACTAACCCACAGTGGCGTGGGCCCCTCACTTGGTTCAGCCTATCAGATAGTGTGCCGGGGTGTGGCGCTTGGAGCCACAAGTGAGAGTTGGGGAACCAGTGACGACCAGTGCCTCAAGAGCCTTCCCAAAAGAGGGAAGGAAGCGACTGCTCTCAAGTCAAAGGTAATACGCCTCCTGGTTCCCCCTATACCCCAAGCACAACCATGAAGCAGATGAAGCCTCCGTTTGTCAAAATTAGGAGCAACTCTGAAACAACAGGCAAGAGAAACTAAAGGTCGCCCAAACCAGCTGCTTGCTCAGGGGTTGGAGTCTGCAAGTGACGAGGTTCGTGCCAACATTGGTCAGCTAGATACATGCAGACGTGATTTCGTCGGCAGAGGCGAGGCGCATTACCTAAAGAACCTGAAAACGTACGTGAACTGAATATTACGGATGATTGGAAACTTACATCTGGTGAACAGTCACGACAATTCCTGTTGCATGACAACCATGTGGTTGTATATGCTACTGATGAGTGTTTGTGATTACTGTGCCGTGCCCGTACATGGTTTATGGACGGGAATTATGCTATGGAATTATGCTCAGCAACTTTGTTATTAGACCCCCATTAGATGAAACAGCAGTTTCTGGGTGTATGAATTCTTGCCAGGAAAGTCACAAAATGTATATGAAGAACTGCTTCAGTGTTGTAGATGGTTGTGAAAGGCTAGGGTTCTCACCAGATCCCATGGAAGTTTTATTAGATTTTGAAAAAGCCGCCATACAGGCTGTCAGTAACATTTTAGGTCCTCATGTAACTACTCAAAGAAGTTTCTTTCCCTTGACGCAAAGTACAGTCCCCTGGAATCCCTACATGGCTCTCCCCAACCTTAACACTGATCGCAGGGAAAGTATACCAGGCTCTTCCTAACCAAAATACCAAATCAGGCGACATATGTCAGTATTTGACCTCAGTGGAGTGTAGACGTGATCTTTGCTGCTATCCTGACCTGAAGCCACACTTAAATTCGTGACCTGTCTTTCGTGAAGAGAGGACCGACCCTGTGCAGAATTACGCTAAGTTCATATCACTCCTAGAATATCTCTTGCTATCCTTATTGTCTGTGCACTTTATACATTTTACACGACTCATACATACACATACATCAGTGATACATATAATTCCTGTGTATAATTTTCCATGTAACCCTTAACCTCTTCACTCGTCAGTATTGTTATTATTTAATATTAGTGCTTACTTAATTGTTCTTGTGGTGGTATTTACTCAGTAACATCCGATTTTTTCCTTATACAGTTGTATTTTGTTAAAAAATAGAAAGTGTTTCCCAAAAAATTTGACTTTGAAAATTAGATTGACCTGACTGCAGCTGTATCTCGTCTACCTGTCTGACCCTTTTCAGATCTTAATCCCCTCTCAGCCAGGCTACCTGGCCCTTCCCTTTCCTTCCCTAAAGCCTCATCTCCTTACCACCCCTCTATCCCCTCTCCTCCTCCGCCCCCCATTCCCCTCCTCCTACTCTCTCCTCCTGCTCCTCCTTCTCCTTCCCCCCTTCCTCCTCCTCCTACCCAACCCCCCGCCTCCCCCCCTACTTCCTCCTCCTTTTCCTCACCATGCCTTCCACGCTGATACTGTGCGAGTCTTGTAATATTAAATACACCACTAAGTTTTTCAGAGATTCTTCGACTTGCATGTTGTGCAACTTGCAGCAGAAACAGGAGGAATCCGAAAGGCGCCACGACGAGACACGCAAGATGCACGATGACCTTGCACAAAAGTTTTCAATCCTCCAGGACTTCGTCGCCTCCAACGTAGGATGCGCTCGCGAAGAAGTCATGACTTACGCCACCGCTACTGCAACACCGCGCCCCACCACTAACACACATTATCTCACCAGGCCTAACTCGGAGACAGCACCCTTCACCCCAGTCAGAAATGGTGCCAATCCTACTAATAAATATTTTTTGCCTATCTCTACTTACAATAGTTTCGCCGTTCTAGCAGAAGAAGAGGAGGAGGCTCACGAGACGAGACTCATCGGCGACTCAATCGTGAGAGGACAGCTGGAAGAGTTCTGCGGCAGGGCACGAGCTACACGGAAGCGTCTGTGTATGCCAGGTGGACGACTGGACGACATCACGGCAGCCTGCGAGGAGGCAACCGTGAACACAAATGACAGTACTCTTTTCCTTTTACACGCAGGCACAAACGACGTTCAGCACACCCGTTCCGAGGAGCTGATGGAAAAGTACAAGAAAATGATCCAGGCGTTCAAGAGAAAAACTAATAACATTATTATTTCAGGCATTCTCCCCAGGATCCGTGCGTCAGCCGCCTTCTATGACAAAGCCTTCAGCACGAATAATCGTCTAAAAAATCTCTGTTCTCAGGAAGGCGTCGACTTCATCAACATGTGGGACGACTTCTACGATAAGGATAGCCTGTTCCGGGGAGACGGACTACACTTGAACGGTATCGGCTCCGCACGCTTTGGCCGACTCCTCAATAATAAAGTTTCTCTTTTCAGGCAAAAAAACGAAACACAGCCTCCTGCAGACGTGTCGTCGTAAGTGATTCTCTCTGTCGTAAGCGGAACGTCATAAGTTGTTGCATGATCAATGCGCGCAGTATACGTAATAAATTCCTTGATCTCGAAGCCCTTGCAGCGTCGGACGAATATCACATTTTAGGCATTACTGAAACATGGCTCGATACGGAAAACAGAGACTTTTTAGCTGAATATAACTTACCCGGTTACTCGATGTTTAGCTGCGAAAGAAAAAATAAGTTAGGTGGAGGAGTTCTTCTCTACGTAAAAGCCAGTCTTCGACCAATTTTAACCGACAAGAGAAAAATAAACGTGGACACAGTATTTTTAAATTTAACCATTCGTTCAAGAAAAATTGTTATCGGACTTGTTTATAGACCTCCAGCCCAAAGCGCTAACACCGATAAAGATTTATACGACCAGATAACTGAGATAAGCGATTCAAGCGAAAGTGTCATATTCGGAGATTTTAACTTACCCGTAAATTCATGGGGAAATCCAATATCGTCCCACTCTGGTCAAAATTTATACGATAATTTACTAGAAAGCACTAAGTCAACATGTTAACGAACCAACGAGGTGATAATATATTAGACCTTGTATTCTCAACAAACGAAACGCTAATAAGTAACGTCATTGTTGGCCCAGAATTCAGCACGAGCGATCATAAAATTGTTAAGTTTGACATAAATCTCAAGATTTACGATGAAAACTTTAGTGAAGAATTAGTTTACGTGTACAGTAAAGGTAATTACGAAAGACTTAAAAATATTCTCTCAGAAA
>JAPQNM010000046.1:7811402-7816402 GCA_029783475.1 Metacarcinus magister
CATTAATACTGTGTGTGTGTGTGTGTGTGTGTGTGTGTGTGTGTGTGTGTGTGTGTGTGTGTGTGTGTGTGTGTGTGTGTGTGTGTGTGTGTGTGTGTGTGTCTGTCTGTACAAAGGAATACAAAGGAAGAACAGACAGCAACAGTCCTACTGGACCTAACGAGGCTGTCTGTTTAGGTACACTACTACTATAATATCTACTTGATAGAGAAAAAAAGGACAGCAAAGTGGAAGGTTCCTCCCCACCCATCCCTCCCTCCAGCCAAAGCTTGCAGGAAGAGGAATTGATACCATGTAGTATGGAAAAACTATCATGAAATTTGTATAGGAAAGTGAGAAAAACAAGGAGTAATCTATGCTAAAAAAAAATAAATTAATTAAAAAAAAATATATATATATATATATATATATATATATATATATATATATATATATATATATATATAAATAAATAAGTAACAATAATATTTACGCAGTAGTGACTTGGTGAACGGTTGCTAAGTGCTTATCGAGTTTCTTCTTAAATGATTCAATTGTAATACTGCTAACTATTTGTGCTGGGAGGGATTCCAAACATTTACGATTCTATTGAAGAAAAAGTGCTTCGCTTCATTCGATCTAAAACGCTTACCAATGATCTGTAAGCCATTGTTACGAATGGTGCTTGTGAGATCGGTAGTTATATTGCTTGCTGCTTTGGGTGTTCATATAGCTAGTTGGTCCACTGGTAGAAAAAACTCGATACCAGTTTAGGTTATTTATTTGAGAAAAATATAGTATATATATATATATATATATATATATATATATATATATATATATATATATATATATATATATATATATATATACATAAAATAAACATATAAAAAACAAATATTAATTATTGAATATGCGCACTATCTGAGGACAGTGCGCGCCAAGTTGATGGGTGTGCACTGGTCAGCAGTGCAAAAAAATATATAATAATATAATAAAAAGAAAACATAAATAAAGTACATAGAAATTATACAATAAATAATGAAAAATATAATAAAAATAAAGTTACATTAGTTATGGCTGCGCGACCCACGTTTTCAGAGAACGGGTATCTCCGTTCTCTAAGCTGTGCAGGGGAGACTGCTACAATACTCCCCCCCTAGTGACGAGGAAGGAAGCAATGATGTCATCCTGTGGATGCTTGTTCCCCTGGGACCAGTTCTCGCGTTGGACGGAGGCTGGTGATGACCGTTCGACCATGCCGTTCGACTGCGGGTGTTAGCTGCGAATCCTGTAGCGGCGGTGTCCGAGAGGACGTAGCGATAACCGGCAGTGTGGCAGAGGGGCCGACGAGGTCAAGTGCCGAATCACCATGGAGGCTTGACAGTCGGTGCAGGTGTGGGTCCAGGTGAAGTCCCCCCAGATGTGCCGTGAAGCTCAGATGCCAGGGTGAGAGGTCGTGAAGCTGAAGAAAAGAGACGATTTGCATCTGTAGTTCTATCAGCATAGAGCGACCTTGATGCCTGGGAGTGTGAGAAGACGACACGGCAGTGGAAGAGCTGGAGCGTTGCTTGCACCGTTCTGTACCATCCACGGGAGAGTAGAGTAATCCACAGGGTGATGAGTAATCCACAGGGCGATGAATAATCCACAGGGCGGTGAGTGGCGATGGCGGGGGGCAGGAGTGGACATGATGACGCAAAAAGGCGTCAGAGGGTTTAAAGTGCGCCTGAGGCGGCTGAAAACGCAGTAAGGCGTCTGAGGGGTTAGAGGCCGCGCATGTGTGCGCATTAGGCCGCTGAAGACGCAGTAAGGCGTCTGAGGGGGCAGGGCATAAGGCCGTGCCGATGACGCAGTGAGGGCGTCTGAGGGGGCACAGAAGGTGCCAGGGTGGTGGGAGGGAAGAACCTACTAGGTAGCAGCTACACAAATAAGTGTAGTTTCTCTCGGCCTAAGACTCAACTTCGCGAACCCCATAATGGAGGCGAAGCTTTTTGCCTTAGGAGTGCCTGAACGAATGAATCTAGAAGACGCAGGTTTTGGGACTAAGAGATTTGTGCTCTTTTTAGCACAGGCTAGAAGTTACCTACGACCATAGCTACACTCCGGTGTCAACAATTATTGCTTGTGACTGGGGGTGTTTAATGCTAGTTGGTCAGCTGTTAGAGAAAACTCGATACCAGTTTAGGTTATTTTTATTCATAAAATTTAGACTATATATATAAAATTAACATATAAAAAAACAAATATTAATTATTGAATATGCGCACTATCTGAGGACAGTGCGCCCCAAGTTGATGGGAGTGCGCTGGTCAGCAGGGCAACAAAATATATAATAATATAATAAAAAGAAAACATAAATAAAGTACATAGAAATTATACAATAAATAATGAAAAATATAATAAAAATAAAGTTACATTAGTTATGGCTGCGCGACCCACGTTTTCAGAGAACGGGTATCTCCGTTCTATAAGCTGTGCAGGGGAGACTGCTACAATACTCTCCCCCTAGTGACGAGGAAGGGAGCAATGATGTCATCCTGTGGATGCTTGTTCGCCTGGGACCAGTTCTCGCGTTGGGCGGAGGCTGGTGATGACCGTTCGACCATGCCGTTCGACTGCGGGTGGTAGCTGCGAGTCCTGTAGCGGCGGTTGCCGAGAGGATGTAGCGATAACCGCAGTGTAGCAGAGGGGCCGACGAGGTCAAGTGCCGAATCACCATGGAGGCTTGACAGTCGGTGCAGGTGTGGGTCCAGGTGAAGTCCCCCCCCAGATGTGTCGTGAAGCTCAGATGCCAGGGTGAGAGGTCGTGAAGCTGAAGAAAAGAGACGATTTGCATCTGTAGTTCTATCAGCATAGAGCGACCTTGATGCCTGGGAGTGTGAGAAGACGACACGGCAGTGGAAGAGCTGGAGCGTTGCTTGCACCGTTCTGTACTATCCACGGGAGAGTAGAGTAATCCACAGGGCGATGAGTAATCCACAGGGCGATGAATAATCCACAGGGCGGTGAGTGGCGATGGTGGAGATCACTTTAACGCCGCGAGGCGGGGGGCAGGAGTGGACATGATGACGCAAAAAGGCGTCAGAGGGTTTAGAGTGCGCCTGAGGCGGCTGAAGACGCAGTAAGGCGTCTGAGGGGTTAGAGGCCGCGCATGCGTGCGCATTAGGCCACTGAAGACGCAGTAAGGCGTCTGAGGGGGCAGGGCATAAGGCCGTGCCGATGACGCAGTGAGGGCGTCCGAGTGGGTAGAGGCCGCGCATGCGTGCGCATTAGGCCGCTGAAGACGCAGTAAGGCGTCTGAGGGGGCAGGGCATAAGGCCGTGCCGATGACGCAGTGAGGGCGTCTGAGGGGGCACAGAAGGTGCCAGGTTGGTGGGAGGGAAGAACCTACTAGGTAGTAGCTACACAAATAAGTGTAGTTTCTCTCGGCCTAAGACTCAACTTCGCGAACCCCATAATGGAGGCGAAGCTTTTTGCCTTAGGAGTGCCTGAACGAATGAATCTAGAAGACGCAGGTTTTGGGACTAAGAGATTTGTGCTCTTTTTAGCACAGGCTAGAAGCTACCTACGACCATAGCTACACTCCGGTGTCAACAATTATTGCTTGTGACTGGGGGTGTTTAATGATAGTTGGTCAACTGGTAGAGAAAACTCGATACTAGTTTAGGTTATTTTTATTCATAAAATTTAGAATATATATATAAAATTAACATTTAAAAAAACAAATATTAATTATTGAATATGCGCACTATCTGAGGACAGTGCGCCCCAAGTTGATGGGAGTGCGCTGGTCAGCAGCGCAACAAAATATATAATAAAATAATAAAAAGAAAACATAAATAAAGTACATAGAAATTATACAATAAATAATTAAATATATAATAAAAATAAAGTTACATTAGTTATGGCAGCGCGACCCACGTTTTCAGAGAACGGGTATCTCCGTTCTCTAAGCTGTGCAGGGGAGACTGCTACAGTTACATAGTCGTTAATGTTAATATTAATAAAACCATCGAAAATTTAAAAAATCTCAATTAGGTCTCCTCGTAGCCTACGTTTGGATAAACTGAATAAGTTCAGCTCCTTTAGTCGTTCTTCGTAAGACTTGTTTCACAATATTGGGATCATTTTAGTAATTCTTCTTTGTATTCTCTCCAGCTTATAAATATCTTTTCTATAGTATGGTGACCAAAATTGAATGCAATATTCTAGATGAGGGCGTATGAGTGCATTATATAGTGTAAGGATTACTTTTTCAGATTTATATTAAAAAGTTCTACCGATGAAGTTTGTTCGCTTTTTTTACAACATCTGAACAATGTTTATCTGGTTTGAGGTCGTTACTAATACTTACCCCTAAGTCTTTTTCGTGATTAACCTTGGAAAGTTCAGAGCCATTCATTGTATATTTAGTGAATTGATTATTGCTACCGATATGCAAAACTTTACATTTATCAACATTAAATTTCATTTGCCACTTTTTTGACGTGTCGAGGTGTGATTGAAATTGTAGTTTATCGGCGGTTGTAGTTACTTTACTCGTGATTTTCGTATCGTCGGCAAATTTTGATATCTTACAGGTGAGGCCTTCATCAATATCATTGACATAAATTAGAAAAAGAATGGGACCAAGTACTGAGCCCTGTGGCACACCGCTTTTAACGTCTCGCCAGTTAGATGATTTACCGTTTATGATAACGCGTTGCCTTCTTTCGGAAAGCCAGTCTTCAACCCCTTTAAGAATTTTCCCAGATATGCCGTGTGATTCAAATTTTTTTTAATAATCATTTATGGGGAACTTTGTCAAACGCTTTTTGGAAGTCGAGATAAATTATATCAACCGCTTTTGTCTCGTCATAAATGTTGAATACATAGTTATAAAAGCCAAGGAGATTCGTTAAGCAAGAGCGTTTGTTACGGAAACCATGTTGAGAATTATTAATCATGCTGTTTTCTTCAAGGAAAGTCACTAGTTTATCGCATATTATAGTTTCCATTAATTTACCAACTACGGATGT
>JAPQNM010000046.1:7828784-7831284 GCA_029783475.1 Metacarcinus magister
AGAGTCTTGTGTCAGTGTATAGAGGCCGATGTGTGAGGTTGGGCGGCGTGGCTTGGGCGGCTTTTGGTGAAGAGACCGTTTGGGCTATTTTTCCGCGGCTCTCTACTGGCTACAAGAATGTTTGGCGCTGGAAGATAAAAAATCGCTGTCTGCTGTCTCTGTTGATATAAAAGAGAGATTGTCAACTCCCTTCCCTTCCCTTCCCTTCACTCTCTCTCTCTTTCTCTCTCTTCGTCCCTCCCTTCCTTCCTTCCTTCCCCTTTCTTCCTTTATTTCTCCTCCTCCTCCTCTTCCTCCTCCTCCTCCAGCCATCTATCCTTACTAACGTTATTTTTTATTTTATTTTTTGTGTGTGTGTCTCCGTCTTGGTGTGTGTGTGTGTGTGTGTGTGGTGTGTGTGTGTGTGTGTGTGTGTGTGTGTGGTGTGTGTGTGTGTTCTGCTAAATGTCTTTTCACACCGTAAACTTTAGTCTTTTTTTTTGGTTACCTTAAAAGTCCATGTCCTTGACCACTTCTCTCTCTCTCTCTCTCTCTCTCTCTCTCTCTCTCTCTCTCTCTCTCTCTCTCTCTCTCTCTCTCTCTCTTCTGACACAGATTTTTATATGAATTTTCACTTTTAACTGTTATCTTCCTCTTTCTATTCTCCTGAGAGAGAGAGAGAGAGAGAGAGAGAGAGAGAGAGAGAGAGAGAGAGAGAGAGAGAGAGAGAGAGAGAGAGAGAGAGAGAGAGGAGAGACACGAACACGTCATCTGGTTCTCATCAAACTCGCGTGGGAGGAAAAGGTCGGAGGTCAGTGTTCGAATTCGGGGGTCAGATTCGAATTCAGGGGTCAGATTCGAATACGGGGATCAAGGGTCGGGATTCGGGGGTCGGTGTGGGGGGAGGGAGGAGCATTAGGTAAAAGAGGGGAGGTTTAAAGGAAATTAGGGTAAGGTAAGGTAAGGGAAGAGAAGCGAATGATAATGAGAAAGAGGAAAGAGAAGAGAGAGGAGGGAGAGAGAGGAAGAGGAAAGATAAAGAGAGAGGAAACTTCCCCTCTTTCCCTCCCCTTTCCCAGGTCGAGGTATCTTTCGCAGCCAAAATTCGTGTTTCCATAATGTAAATCACCCATAAAATTAAACACAATTTTTACAGCGAGGTTGAAACACTGGTAAGGGGAGAGGAGGAGGAAGGGAAGGGAAGGGAAGGGAAGGGAAAGGCAGGGAAGGCAAGGCAAGGCAGGCAGGAGAGAGAATAGATAGAAAAGCTTGATATGAAAATAAACGGTGCTACTTTGCCTTGTTATCTACGTGTCATGAATCTACTTTGGTATGCGATCTACACTTTATATTGAGAGTGTGAGTGAAATTGAAGGTCCTACGAGGAGAGGAAGGCCAGTTGTAAGATGGAAGGAAAGAAGGATACTATTCTATAAAATTTTTTGACGTAAACCTCATACATAATACATGATTTCAGCCAAGAAGTTAAATGGTTGGGAAACGTTAGTTAGGTTAGGTTAGGTTAAGGTTTTGTTAATATTTCAACATATCACATGCAAATTGGTACCAAGGGATTCTCGGGCATATTAATCACGAATCTGGAATTAGTTTAGTCATTACATCAATAATAATAATAATAATAATAATAATAATAATAATAATAATAATAAACTGACGAAATCCAACATCAAACAGAAACATTAATCATTGAATTTACTGCTACATTACAACTTAGAAAGGAAGGAAGGAAGGAGGGAAGGGAGGGAGGGAGAGGAAGGGAGCATATATCTCCTCCCTTCGTCTTTTCCTTCCCTAGACCCTACCAATCACCTCCTCCTCCTCCTCCTCCTTCTTCCTCTTTCTTCTCCTCCTCCTATATCCACCCTGAGCAATGTCCAATGCAAGTGAACGAAGGTAGAGAGAGAGAGAGAGAGAGAGAGAGAGAGAGAGAGAGAGAGAGAGAGAGAGAGAGAGAGAGAGAGAGAGAGAGAGAGAGAGAGGTGGTCTGTATCTGACAATAACAGAGTGTGGGAAGTTTAGGGTGTGGCCGTTTGGGTGGGCACTGGACACACACACACACACCACACACACACACACACACACACACACACACACACACACACACACATGGAGAGAGAGAGAGAGTTAGTTCAGGTCAGGGCAGCAAGATCAATGGTCTAGTCTCTCTCTCTCTCTCTCTCTCTCTCTCTCTCTCTCTCTCTCTCTCTCTCTCTCTCTCTCTCTCTCTCTCTCTCTCTCTCTTTCTCTCATTAATGGTGTAATGAGGGGTACACATGCAGGTAGAATATATGTGTGTGTGTGTGTGTGTGTGTGTGTGTGTGTGTGTGTGTGTGTGTGTGTGTGTGTGTGTGTGTGTGTGTGTAAAAAAGTATAATTCCTTAACAAGCAAGTATAGCAATAACGACAACAAGCGAACCAGGATGTACAGTATGTAACAACCACTTATACACTGCCCCTTGTACCTAATTTTATAACCCAACACCCTCATACAGACCCTTGT
>JAPQNM010000046.1:7833784-7853784 GCA_029783475.1 Metacarcinus magister
CTTTTCTACAAAATCTACCCTCCTCCTCTTCCTCTTTCTCCTCCTCCTCTTCCTCCTCCTCCTCTTCGTCATATATTCCGTTCACAAAGTCACAATTTCACTCTGTTTTGCCCGATAACACGACTACGTTTGCTTTAAAGTTCATCCTCTATAAAGTGCTTTTAGCGGCGCGAGCTAAATATAAATGTTCTCTATTCTGCTCCATCAATGTTCAGTATTGTTTCGTTACCGCTTCGTTGAGTGCTTGGGTGCTTCGCTAGGCTGGGTCGAAGCTTCGTTCACTCACTCCCTTTGTTTTGCTATGAGTGTTGCCATCGCTACTGCTGCTGCTGCTACTGTTGTTGTTGTTGTTGTTAGTGTTGTTGTTGTTTGTCGCTAATATTCACCTGTCAACCAACTGTAATTAAAAGTCTTTGTCATTAGTGTAAACCTTCAAGAGTGACAGGTGTTATAATGAGTAATTCTATGATTAAATTGTCACTTTTCATTCCCCCTATCTACCTTGTCTTTGTCATTCCTTTGTCTCTCTCGTATTCGTTCTCATTCCTCTGACACTTTTTTATTATTTTTTAATTTTCACTTCATCTCCCTCTTTCCCACACCTCTCCGTCCGTCTGTCCGTCCAATGCCTTCAATAAACTATAACAACAACAACAACAACAATAACAGTCACACACACACACACACACAGAGGACAATCTTTCTAAGTCTGCCCTAATTTCCTGGAATAGCCACCGTCCTACCCACCCTCCCTTAGCTCTCATCTAACCTAACCCTCACTCCTCCTCTCCCCCTTCCCCTTGCATGACACACCGCCATTAGAACACCAGCAGGAGACGGCCGGCAGAGACCCATTAAGAGAGTGCTTATTATCAGACCAGTTAGTGTTACCGTCCCCACTGTGGCATGATCGTAAGGTAATAGTAAGTACAGGTCCCTTGGTGTCTGTCGCAGTCTAAACACGCAAGGAGGCCACGGTCTAATTCCACCTTGAGGCTATAGCTAACTAACGAAGAGATTGTAGGCTATAGAAGCAGGTCATCTCGTAGGTAAGGTAAGGATATAGGATTTAGTTGTATATACGTAACTTATATTCCCTCCTCTACCTCTCTTTCTCTATATATTGCCTCCCTCTCTCTCTTTCTGTTGGCTGTGCGCTTTTCTATCCTCTCTTGTTTCCAGCCTCCCGCCTGTCCAGCTGCCTCATCCGTTCTTTCTCCGCCCTATTACTTACACCCTCTCTCCCCCTCTCTCTCTCTCTCCTGCGATACCTCACGAAGAAGGACGCCCAGATATATATACCATTACCAAGGAGATGTCAATAGTACTGTAGTTTACCCGCCATGTTTCTACGTCTCAAAACACCGGAGGATGAAAGGAAGAAAATGGGAAAGCGTTGCGTGTAATAATTTTTTTTTTTTGGCCAAGATGTGTCGTGTCTTTGCATAAATTTTCTTAGCTTGATGGGATGCGTGAAGAATAAATAATCCTATACACACACACACATACACACACACACACACACACGTACACATACACGTTTAAAAAAAAAGAAAAGAAAAAATGAAGAAAATAAAAGAGCATCAACACTCCAGAGAGAGTTTCAAGGTCGTGTGGTGTATAAATTCATTAATATCACGTCCACCAACCTCATCAAGACAACTTCAACGGGTCTAGTAAAGAGGTAACACATTTTAACACACACTCAAAAGGATCTTAATACACAAATTATTCTTTCTAAACTGTTTTCTTTTATTTCTCTCTCTCTCTCAAAATGTTTCGTCTCGTGTCCTGATTAAATTTGAGAAGTCTCCCTTGAGGATCACATGAATGCTAGCTAGAATCCCACTTAGAGAGACAGTCTAATTTGAATTCATTTTTTTCTTTGACATTACTAACTAGAACGGGTGAAAAAAAAGGAGGAGGAGGATGAGGATGAGGATGAGGAGGAGGAGGAGAGGAGGAGGAGGAGGTGGAGGAAGAGGATATTCGGTTTGTCTAATTTTCTTTTACAAAATATACCTTCTGTCACTGGATCGGTTATTATTATGTTGAACAGTGTAGAGTAATCATTGTCACTCTAATCTTCTCCTCTTCCTCCTCCTACTCCTCCTCCTCCTTTTCACCTTCCAGTCTTTACTTAACTCCATTCCAGAAGAGGAAGAACGAAGTGAGAAAGAAAAGAGGTATGGAAAGGGACTGGAAGGGGTAGATGTAGAGTGGACAGACAGACAGACGGAAGGTTGCTGTTCTTTCTGTCAGTGTGAATGGCGGAAGAGGAAGTGGGATAGAGGAGGGAAGGGAAGGGAAGGAGAGAGGGAGAAGGGAAGGGAAGGAGAGAGGGAGGAAGGGAGGGAAGGTATATAATGGTAATACAACGAATGAAATAGAAATGTACAGTCACGACGAACAATGGAAAGGAAGAGAGAGAGGAGAGAGAGAGAGAGAGAGAGAGAGAGAGAGAGAGAGAGAGAGAGAGAGGAGAGAGAGAGGAGAGAGAGAGAGAGAGAGAGAGTTAAGTCCCTTCCCCACAGCAGTCAGGCAGGCAGTGATAAATTACTTGAGTATCTTCCAAGCGACCAACTTTTAGCGAGAGCAAATGTAAATTACACCAACTTCCGCCACACACACACACACACACGCACATAAAACACAAGAAAACTCGCATGATACTTGTATAATATGAACACGAACGTATGTACAAACAATACTCCTTAAGGTCTTGGAGAGAAAAAATAATGCGACGTGGAGCCAGAGTTAGAAGGGAGAGAGAAAGAGAGGGAGAAAGGAAGGGAAGGAGGAGGAGGAAGAAGAGAAGATGAAGGACGAGGACGAGAAGGAGGAGGAGGAGAAGGAGAAAGGTCGTACGGTCAGAAGTGGGAGTCTAAGATTGATAGCTTTGCTCTCTTTAAAAAGGAGAAATTTACGAAACTCGTGAGGTTATGGAGGCGTGACTTTAGGTAGTTTTCTTGGAGTGATTTACGATGTTAGATTGGACAGGACAGAGGAGCCAAGCAAACTCCTCCTCCTCCTCCTCCTCCTCCTTCCCTTCAATTCACCTTTCTCAACGCCCTTGCTACCTACCACTCCAGACATATTCAAAGCCTGGAACTAGACGCTGCTATAGGCTGAAGGCAAGTCTGGAAACACGAAGGAAGGAAGACAAATCATAAAATATATTGATCAACATTATTCAAAGTCAACAATGTCCATCTTTTAGCCACAAGAACTGAAATTTATGTCTAGAACTTCTCTCAGACTAGTTCTTATTATACTGCATTCAAGTCCTGTAAGTTGATAGCACTTCGTCTCTTCCTTCGCCCAGCACCAATTGGGAAAGAGTATAGTCATTCCGTAGAAATTGATGACCGCCATATATCTTGTCTTACATGGAATCGATGGCTGGCAGACGCAGTGGGCGATGGGCGGTAAGATGATTTCCAATCCTATTCATATGAAACATCACGTGATCCAATACTCTAATCTGATTGGTAAAGGAGTCTATAGATCCGGGTTGAAATTTAAAGGTATTCGAATCTCTTTCAAATTTAATGCATCTATATTTGACGTGAATATTATCAGGAATACATAATTCAAGTTAACAATTTCACTTGTTTTTTAGTTTTGAAATAATTTTATAGGTAAGTTATACATATTTTGATTATAATGCAAGAAAATTGGTCTTGTTTACCTCATAACTATCTTTCATCCTCATTTTTAACTCCTATTTAAGCTTCTCTTCAGGTTTTGCATCGTATTTAAACTCACTATCTAAATCCTGCTTCTGTTCCTCTCATCCTACACTTTGTTAGGAAACCATTAACTACCAACATCTATCTTAATGGAATCTACATCCGTCTATAATAATCTAAATTGAACCCACTGATACGAGACTTAAACCTTTATAATAGCCACTACGAAAACCTTACTTAACTATATTAGATCTTCCCTTATCAAGCCTTTGTATCACCTAATAGGAGTACGAATTGAGGACGGAACACTCACTCAACACTCAACTTAAATGTATAAAAAAAAAAAACACTACTCTCTGTTTTGCTTCCACCTAATGGGCGCGGGAGTGGAGTGGAGTGGAGTAAGGGCGTTCACTATTAACCTTCACCCACACTATCACCATAATGCAGTACACGACACGCCCCATGTCCATCACCACACTGCATGCTGCAAGGGCGTGGCACGGTGCTTCAGGGGGTGGCCTTAATGAGGTTCCTACATGATTATAAGGACGCCCACCGCTGCTCTTACACAGTCATCCTTCATCCTACACGCCCACGCCCATCCAGCCTCGCCCAATAAAGTGGTCTGTTTATTGCAACGAAGGAGCGGTAACATCACATGCATATTTGTGTATGTTAAAGAGATTCTCAAGTACAACATTCAGCCTGTCATTGCTACTTAACTATGTATGTAAATTATAAGATTACTGCTACTGCTACACACACACACACACATACATACATACACATGCGTGGGAGGAGCAACACGAACACAGGTTAAACACGCACACCGATCCTGCCACCGCCACCGCCGCCGCCGCTGCTGCTGCTGCTGCTACAACTCGTTCGGATCTAAATTATATACAATTTTTCGTCAGCCTCGCAGCAGCACTGGTGTATAATGAGTCCATTCATCAAGCACTCTGCCTGTTTACTCTATTGATTGCTAACAATAAATCTTCCCTTTACTGCCTGCAATAAAGCTTACACCGGCTGGCTAGACGCGCCAACTGACACTACCACTCCGCGCCAAATTAATGACACCATTTTAGCGTTGCCGGGTCCTTGGCGCGCCACAGCCAGGCTTCCTAATGACCAGTGGCGGGGAGGACCGGCAGGGGGCAGGGGGCAGGGGGCGGCAGGGGACAGACACCCACCCACACCACCTTACCCTACCTACCACTCCCACCCACACCCACACACACAGCTAAAACACGTCATCTCTCATAAAACACACATTCAAACACACAAAACCTAACCAACACATAATGTAAACACACACACATACATCTTACCCCCAAAAAACCAACATTTTGCGTATATAATCATTACGCAATATACGCCATGAGGTTCCGGCGTACATTAGTGAGGCAACTGGACTGGCAGGAAGCAAGGGCGGCGTAGGGGTGTGTGGGGCCGTGGCAGTGAGGGTGTCGAAGTGTTTGTACAGGTGTGGAAGCCCTGGGCACACAGAGGGATGTAGGAAGGGGGAGGAAGGGGGAGGGAAGTGAAGGGAGGAGGAGTGGAGGGAAGTGAAGGGAAGGGAAGGGAAGGGAAGGGAAGGGAAGGGAAGGGAAGGGAAGGGAAGGGAAGGGAAGTGAAGGGAAGGGAAGAGAAGTGAGAGTGAGTGAGAGATAATAGAAATGTAATAGCAAAATAATTGAAACTTTAAATAGATGTGAACAAGTAACGAAGAGAGGAAGAAGAGAGAAAGGAAGAAGAAGAAGAGGAAGAGGAACAAAGAGAGTAATAAGAGACAATTATATCGGATGGTGCAATAAATGGTTCCCTCTTGGCAGGGTTACAGAAGAAGAAGAAGAGGAGGAGGAGGAGGAGGAGGAGGAGGAGTTAAGATGAATAGGACGAGTGAGAAGATGAAGAAGAGTAAGAGAAGGAGGAGGAAGAGAATGAAGTTTGATGGATTAATAAAAGGAAGGAAGAGGAGGAAGGAAAGAAGAAGAAGAAAGGAAGAAAAGAAAAAGAAAGAAAGAGAAAATATATCTTATCCACACAAATCTTTCCACACACAAGAAAAGTAGAGGTTGGAAATTTACATTCTATTTCTAAAATGACTTCGGTGGCCTCGATTCTAAGAAAATCCATCAATAACAGACGTGTGTGTGTGTGTGTGTGTGTGTGTGTGTGTGTGTGTGTGTGTGTGTGTGTGTGTGTGTGTAAGATGCAAAGTCAACGTGGCTGTCTGCAATGCGCTCTATACACACACACCCACACACACACAGTGAACGTATGCTATGAGGAGGAAGAGGAAAGAAGAGAAGAAAGAGGAAGAAGAAGAGGAGGAGGAGGAGGATTTTTTAGCACAATTAATAATGCCTCACTCCTATACTTAACTCATAATGAAGAATATTATTTGTATTTTAAATTACAAGGTAAAAAATATAGACTTGAAGAAAATGGGTCTTAATTGTACTAATGGCTCACCCCTTAGCTTGTGATTTTCTCTTCCGTGTTAATAATGGTGCGTTACTAAGTCTTCAAACTCTCTATTATTTGTTTTTTAATCATCATTCGCTTTCATACTTTTTAATATGCTTTTTAGTTTTTTTTGTCTCAATTCCTCGTTCGCATTCTTCACTTCATTTTTTTTTCTCTCTCTCTCTCTCTCTCTCTCTCTCTCTCCCTTCACTCCGCTATTTTTTTTTAGCTTTATTTTTATTTTATTTAAGAGCAATGATATTTCTCGTAGTTTTCCTTCTATTTTCTTTCTATACACATATACATATTTTTTCTCTCGTTTATCGGTACTTCTTAAATTTCAACTTCCATCCTTTCAACAATCTTTCTTTCTTCCTTCCTTCCTTTGCTTTCTTTCATATTTCAGTAAGGCAATGCAGTTTCAACAACCACTTTTTTTTTTTCTTTTTAAATTCTTCTCTTTTTCATGTTCCTCCCTCCCTCATTTTACTTGCATTCTTTACACTCTCTTCATTCGCTCCCACATGCATTTCTCTCGCTATTCTTTCCTTCCTCACTTTTAAGCTATGTCCCCTTGCATTGGAGCCTCTCATTAACTCACCTCCTCCTCCTCCTACCCTCCCTCTTCAAATAAACCACCCTTTTCCTCTTCCTCTGGCCCTCCTACCCTCCCTTTTCCTCTTCCTCCTCGTACTCCTTTTCCACCCCTTCCGTGCTCATAGTAAGTCGCGTGATCCCACTTCCTCGAGGCGTCTCTACAGCCAGCCAGTCAGTCTGTTTATTTAGACTGAGTTAAAACAGTCTTCTTTGTCAGTCAGTCAGTCAGTTCTTAGTTCCTCCTACCCGCCCGTCTCTCCTGCTTGCATTGTCAGAGCGGGTCTCGTTTTGCGAATCCCCTGACAAGTCATATAACTGGTTCCTTGAGTGACTGGTAAATGTCACTTGGGTACATGAGACAGCGTGGCTTGAGTTGGTCTGCCTTGCCTTGCCTTGGCTTAGCTTAGCTTGGCGAGGCTTGGCTTGGCTTGGTCTGGGTTGGCTTGAAAGGATGTTAGCAATGTGTGCTTCGTTTTTCTCTGAGTCATAAGATGGATACGCTTTGCTCCTCCTCCTCCTCCCCCTCCTCTGTGATTCTCGTCAGTTCAAGTTCAAGCGTGGGCGTGCTCTCTCTCTCTCTCTCTCTCTCTCTCTCTCTCTCTCTCTCTCTCTCTCTCTCTCTCTCTCTCTCTCTCAGCGAGGTAATGGTGCTGGGTGTGTACCGCTTACATTTTTTGGGGGTAAATATTGCATGTATTCGTTTATTTGACTTTATTTACTCTCGTCATGGTGTGTGTGTGTGTGTGTGTGTGTGTGTGTGTGTGTGTGTGTGTGTGTGTGTGTGTGTGTGTGTGTGTGTGTGTGTGTGTGTATGTTTGATGTTTGGAAATGAGGAAAACGAAACGAACGCTGGGTGAGATTTTTGTTAGTTTATCTATTTTTTATCCCCCCCCTCTCTCTCTCTCTCTCTCTCTCTCTCTCTCTCTCTCTCTCTCTCTCTCTCTCTCTCTCACACACACACACACACACACGCCCGCCCTCCCCGTGGCTTTGTCTTGACGTCAGTAGTGAATCATTGCACCGCCCACCACCCGCGTATCCGAATCCATCCTTGTGGTCCTGACTTCACCTTTGTCGCCTCTGTTCCCGCTACTACAAACCTTCCCGCGTTTTCCACCTAAACCTTATAACATAATACTAATGCCTTCCCCTGCGCTCTTCCTTCCTTCCTTCCTTCCTTAGCTATACAAGAGTAATATAAGTAAGTAAACCTGACATTAACTTAACCTCAGAGTCGCTGGGGAATGATAATAAAGTTAGACATTGCAGTTTTTCTTGATTTATTAATGCATAGCTATAGTGACGCAGCTTCAAGAATAAATATTAATGTTTTGTAGAGTTAGACATTGCAGTTTTTCTTGATTTATTAATGCATAGCTATAGTGACGCAGCTTCAAGAATAAATATTAATGTTTTCTAACTAGCTACTTCACTCCGCCACCAGCTGCTGCAGTTGTACATAGGTCATTCTTATACTGAGGAGGGTATAGGCTAAACCTGCTGCTACAGCCTGTAACTTAAGCCAGCCAGTTGCCTGCCTGCCTGCTTGCCTAACTCTCTCTCTCTCTCTCTCTCTCTCTCTCTCTCTCTCTCTCTCTCTCTCTCTCTCTCTCTCTCTCTCTCTCTCTCTCTCTCTCTCTCTCTCAATGACGTTACGCAACAATCTTCATTACACATATAATGATAATGATAATAATAATGATGATGATAATGATGATGGAGGAAACAGAACGGTGTAATTTTCTTAACTTCATTCTTTTTTCTCATCTTTCTTTCTTTCTCTCTCTGACAATTCCTTTTACTTAGCTCATAATTAGTTAAAATGTCATATAATTGGCGGTGAAAATGTGTTCCGTCACTTAGCCCTTCCTACCCTCCTTCCTTCCTTCTTTCCTTACCCTTTTCCCTCCCTCCCTCCTTCCTTCCTTCCTTCCTTCAGCTCAACACGCGGAGGGAGAATGTGGTGTGGTTGCCTACATATGCTGTTTACTAAGGTTTCTCTCCGCCGCCAGGGGTGTAGGAGGGAAAAAAATAGACAAAAGAAATTGAAAAAAAAAACCGTCAGTCAAGTATCCAGTTCTTAGAATTTGGCTGAAGAGAAGATAAATTTAAATGCTTATTTCATACATTTTCCCGCGCTTGGTGAGGTATTTGAGGCGGATTTTTGTGACGTAATACAAGGCGTGCTGACCCTAGCTGACCTAAGACTTCTAAAGGGCCTGTGTGGAGGTCAGAGGCGAAGCGGATGTACTGTATGACCCGCCTCCGCAAATATTCGGGGGCCCGCTTTT
Source organism: Metacarcinus magister (assembly GCA_029783475.1). Lineage (NCBI taxonomy): Eukaryota > Metazoa > Arthropoda > Malacostraca > Decapoda > Cancridae > Metacarcinus > Metacarcinus magister. The sequence goes on from JAPQNM010000046.1 coordinate 7,842,843, forward strand.
ACTAATTACTTATGTTTTCAATGTAACCTTTCACACGGCGGGGACGTTGCTGCGCGCGGGCGAAATGCAGCGCGGAGGCGAGCCTTTTTCACCCGCCCTGTGTGTAAGGGTACGCGGAGGCGGGTGTGTCGAGGTTAGGTTTGGTTAGGTAAGGTAAGGTAAGGTTAGGTAAGGTGTAAGGTAAGGTAAGGTTAGGTTAGGTAAGGTAAGGTTAGGTAAGGTAAGGTTAGGTAAGGTTTGGTTAGGTAAGGTAAGGTAAGGTTAGGTTAGGTTAGGCTAGGTTTGGTTAGATTAAGTAAGGTAAGGTAAAGTTTGGTTAGGTAAGGTTAGCTAGGTTATCAAGGCACCACCACCACCACCACCACCACCACAGTGCTTCCACGTGGCTTAGCTTGGCTTGGGTGCGTCCCTCGCCTTCTTTACACACACCCAACGCGCAGCACACACACACACACACACACCCTCGCAGCACGCCAACGCAAACTCGGGCAATTAACTTCACACAAGTACTGCGTCATCCAGCGTCCAACCCAACCATTGCTGCCGCCTCAGTCAGTGTTTCTGGTCTTCCCACGGTCCTACCTGACGGCTGGCGGCCACAAGCAGAGCATCACGCCATTACGGCTTCCCCCTAACGCAGGAAAGTATGCAATTACCCAAGAATAAATTTTCCAATTATGTAATTACTGAACGAGTAAGGCAATGCTTCGGCTGGGGAAGGGCGTAGAGAGAGAGAGAGAGAGAGAGAGAGAGAGAGAGAGAGAGAGAGAGAGAGAGAGAGAGAGAGAGAGAGAGAGAGAGAGAGAGTAGGACTGGAAATTCCACTCCTATGTCGCCTCCTCATCGTTCATCCTCACCCATAACGACTGTCCTCAAGAGATCCTACCTACAACATATCCTATTTCTCCTCTATCCTTCCCTCCTACTGTCTTCCACCTCCTCCCACCTCCCCCTTCCTTAGCGCCGACTGCCCTCGTTCCCTCCCTCAACATTAGGAAACTTTAATCCACCCACAACTATCCATGAAATAATAATAATAAAAAAAAGCGGAGGAAGGTGGAAGGTGGGATCAGTTATACATATTAGTATTTATGGAATGTTTGTTTAAATAATATCCACGTTAATCCAATCTTTAATAATAATAATAATAATAATAATAATAATAATAATAATAATAATAATAATAAGTAATCCAAGGGAGTTACAATTCATTAAGTCTCTTCATTCCACTAAGATCTGTTCCTACAATCACATCACGTCTTTATTCTTCTTCTCTCTTGGTCATTTTTGAATATATAAATAAACTCATCGTCAGAGGAATCGATGCAAGTTATATGGAGGAGAGAGGAGAGGAGAGGGGAGAGGAGAGGAGAGAAAGGGAGGGAAGGGAGGGGGAAGGGGGAGGTGAAGGGGAGACTAACCTGATATTTACGTAGCTGTGACGCAAATTATGACGTCATAGCCTACCATCTGGGCTTCATCTCTCCCTCTCTCTCCCTCTCCCTCACTACCCTCCTCCTCCTCCTCCTCCTCTGAACCTCCATCCTGGCACTCCCTTCCCTCCTCCATCATGTCCACCTCAAACACACACACACACACGTACACACACACAGACAGGCTCCCTCCCTCTCATCTTACAGTCACCTTCCTACATGCCTGCCAAGCTTACGTCACTACTAAATCCACCACACCACCACAACCACCACCACCACCACCACCACAATCACCACCACCATCAACTGAGGCAGACACGAAACCCAACCCAACCCAACCCAACCCAACCTAACCTAACCTAACCTAACCTGGCCAAACAGCGGAACCTCAAACGAAACCGAAATATACGACTATGTGTTCCTGAATTAGTTGGGGCACGCGAGGCGAGGCTCCACCCACCCAACGCAGGGTCTCGCAGGTCCACGGGGGAGAGGCGGCGAGCTGTCTAGAAGAGCATCCTAGACTTGGCTATGAGGGCACGAGGCTAAGGCGGCCCTGAAGAGGTGATTAGGCGTGGCTATAGCATGAGGAGGAAGGGGAGAGGCTGAGGGAAGGGAAGGAAGGCTAGAGGAATGGATACTGTAAAGATATATGATAAAGTTGATAGAAAGATTAAATACTGATAGGTAAGGTAATGATAGTGAAGGGAAATGGAAAAATTCTCCCCTACGTATACAGAAAGAAAGTGGAAAGATCAAAATTTCACTCAGGAGGTAAATATTCACTTTTAGCTCCTCCACCCAGCAGACATCCTTGCCTGGTCGCTTCCATTAGAGTAAATGGGACGGAATGAGAGGCTGGATGAGGCAGGGTTGTGAGGCAGGACTGAGGCAGGTTTAATGCAAGGCACACAACACAAAGCCTCGTCATGATAAACAAAAAACACTCTATCCTTTGAAACTTTCCCTTCTAATCCCTTTGAGAGGAAATCCAACTCTCTTTGAAGAACTCGTCTCATGGATTCATAAACAAGTGACGGTCTAGAATTATAGGAGAAAAGAAAATGATTTACGGAGGAACTAAAATTCATGACCAGAATACATGTAATTCATTTCAACTTTCGAGACACTGACATGAATGAGTGTGTGTGTGTGTGTGTGTGTGATCCGTGCGTACATGTGACCCTCCACCTCCTCGTTTCTTCCTTCCTTTCCTTTCTTTCTTTCCTTCCTTCCTTCCTTCCACAACGTCCAACAACTAACTAACTAACTCACTCTTCACTAACTTCACTGCACTGGCCGGCGACTGACTGACTCATAAAATTTTCACCGTAAAATAGTCTGCAGAAGTTGGATCATATTTACCCTGAAAAATGCGACTGTTTATAAACTAGAACGGCAACGCGTTTCAACCCAACCCAACCGAGAGCTGCAGCGTCAGCCCTTTCCTTCCCTTTCCCCTATCCCTCGTCCCTTCCCCTATCCCTCCTCCCTCCCTCCTTCGTAAACACACAGACAATGTTTCAGAGTCAACCGTTGCTGCCTCGCCTTGCCGTCACTTTCCCAAATGTGTTTATCATCAGCTTCACTTACAAGGGTTTGCAAGACGGGGTAAAGTTACGGTTTTCCCCATCGGTGCCTCAGATACCAAGCCAGCCTAACATTTGGAACCAACAGAGTTTATTCCTGGAACATGGTATGACCTTCCCGTAGAGTTAAACAAGGTTGGGTGATGGGTTTGAGGTTGGTAAGGGGTTGTAGGAGCGTCAGAAACTAGTGTATGTGGTAGCATTGAGACCAGATGGAGCATGGGGGATCAAAATAGCTCACCCGTCACCCCACCTCAGGGCGTTAGGCGCTACGCTTAGCTATGTAAAGAATGTCAGAGGTGTGTACGTACAGTCTCCTGCAGCACGTGAGGTGATGCACGTATAACATTCTTGCACGATGGTCAGTAATCTAGTCGGTTCTATCTGTACTTTGTGGTTAATGTAAGTACGTGAATATGCATTTTCAAGAACGAGGTAAACAAATTAACCTTCCTAGATTTAAACACAGAGAACATATTGAATAAAAAGGAATATTTAGTATAGAAAAGACGATATATAAGTCTCTCTCTCTCTCTCTCAGGGAATGGAGGAATGAGGGAGGAGAGAGGGTAAAAGAAAGGAGGGAATAGAGAAGGAAGAAAGAAAGGAAGGGGAGGAAGAAAGAAAGGAAGGAGACGAGGTAAGACAAGGAAGTGGGAAAGGAGAAAAGAAACAGGAGGTAAAGGAGGTAAAGAAAGAGAATAGAGAGGGAGAGAAGAAGAGAAAGCTGAGGAGAGAGAGAGAGAGAGAGAGAGAGAGAGAGAGAGAGAGAGAGAGAGAGAGAGAGAGAGAGAGAGAGAGAGAGAATGAGGAAGTAAAAGTGAAAGTGAGCAAGTTTGTCAGGTGTTCTACAGGTAATTGACACACTAATTATATATATACACACACACACACACACACACACACACACACACACACACACACACACACACACACACACACACACACACAAGGAAAAAAACTGCAGAAAATAATCCCGGAAAATTCCCCCGAGAGAGAGAGAGAGAGAGAGAGAGAGAGAGAGAGAGAGAGAGAGAGAGAGAGAGAGAGAGAGAGAGAGAGAGAGAGAGAGAGAGAGAGAGACGGAAGTGATTAAGAGCATGAACAGGAAACGAAGTGAGAAAAAACGGAAATGAGATGAAAAATTAAGGAAAATAAACACGAATAAAAAGAGAAGAATTTTGTTAAACTCTCTCTCTTTCCCTTTTTTTTTTTCTCTCTCTCTCTCTCTCTAACATCGCATAAACTTTCTTCTCTTCTCCTTATCAGTATCATCATTATCAGTCATTATTATTACCTTCACAATCGTTAGGAACCATTAACTCAAAACTCTAATTGAGCGTGTCAGGCGAGACTTCATTTACTACACCCAAAAAAGGCAAATATTACCCATTACCCATTCAGGTCATGCACTGGCGGGGAGGGGGAAGGTGGAGCACTATACATACATACACTATACGATCGCATACAACACTGCAGTTCCTTCCTTCCTTCCCTTACCTCCTTCTTCCTTCCCTTCCTTCCTTTCTGCAACCTTCAATCCCTCTCATCTTTCCTCTCTTTGTCTCGTCAGCTGTCAATTTGTTTCTCTTTGCTAACGTCAGCTGTCTGTCCTATTCCTGTCTCCTCCTTTCCCTTCGTCAGCTTATGCAGAGCTATTGTTAGTGTGGTTTAGATGTCACTGTAAGATGGAAGGTATGAACGCTTTTCCATATAAATCATAGCATCTTATACTTGCATAAAGAACACGGTGTCTTGATGTATATATATATATTTTTTTCTATCTAACTATTAAATACGGAGTGTATATTTACCTCACTAAGTACAGTAACATTTTATAATAGTTGTATATATTTTAATACATTCTAACTTGACGTAAAGACGACTTTCTATACTTTCTAAATAAATCTAAGGAATTTATCTTATTCAGGTTAACTTTTTTTTCTTTTATCTTTTAGTTTTGGAATCCACTCAAACTCTGGCGTGGATTCCTGCATCTCGGAACCCCTACGATGGTGGGTATAGAGGGTTGAAGACTAAATGGAGTGGTGGACTTGTCATTAATCTTTCCCCTCCCTCCTTCCCTCCCTCTCCCCTTACGATCCATTCCTTCTTCCCCGCCTCCCTCTCCTCCCTTCCCCCTTCAGCTTAACAATGGTATTCGTTGGTAATGGTGGTGGTGGTAGTGACAAAACTGGAAATATTCATCATTAATAATAACGAGAAGCGATGAAACCAGACACTCTGCTTAACCATTAATCCTCTACCAGACACACACACCAAAAAAACATCGATTTACATTCACAATTTGTACTCCTAATCGAACCCTGAACTTAAGGATTGTAACTCTAATCCTTCTCACTGCTACAAAGGGGAGAAAAAAATATTAGGGTGTGGTTTGAGGGAAGTTTAAGAATCCCACGTTAAAAGTAGCGAGACAAATCTGTAGTTAGGAATGAAACGTAGTGATTGAAACTCCAATCCTTCTTACTCTCCACTGCTACAAAGGGAGAAAAAATTATTAGGGTGTGGTTTGAGGGGAGTTTAGGCATACCACATTAAAAATAGTAAAAAAAATCTGTAGTTAAGAGTGAGTCTGTGATTAATATAGCTCGCCAGGTGCTCAGTCTCCTTGTGGTGGCCGCGTGCTCAGTCCTTACTCCCCCACCACCTAATGTCTCCCTAACTCACCCACGCCAACACACTGCCAATATTTCCGCTAACCTCTAAATTTTCATCCAACCTTCTATTGGCACTCTGCCCCCTCCTGCCTGGCCTCTCTATTACCGGATGTGCGTGTGCGTGTGCGTGTGTGTATGTGTGTGTGTCCGGGTGAAGGCATCTTTGTACCTGGTCTGGTTAATCATGGCTGCCTTGCCTTGCCTTGCCTTGCCCCCTGACGCCTTCCCTTCACTCCATCCCTCCAAGCAATAAATAATAAGTTCAGGCCGGTGATTGCCGTGATAAAATACCTTCCAGCCTAAGGGTAAAGGATTGCCTCGCACCCTCCACGCCTTGATCGCTCCTCCTGGTCATCGTGGACTGGTGGATAGAGGCGGAGCTCTTAACTTTAACGTTCTGATCGGGATTCTAGCGGCGAACCTCTAAATTTCATGCAAAAGCAATGAGCTGGTCGTCGGAATGGCAATCAGGTGTTCAGTATGCAGACAACCGGACGATCCACCAACTCAGTGTTCGCTTTTAACCACTAGAAGATGGATGCTTTGATATACTCATCCATCCACTGCCACTCCGTCCATCCGTCTCCTCTAAGCTAACAATTCAATCAGTCAAGACGTAGTGATAATTAATGAACCTTAACTACCCTTCAGTAAGTCTTGAAACACACCTGAACTACTTAAATTACGACTCTTATAAGAAAAGGAAATAAGAAAGGAAGGATGAAATTTTTAGCGTCCATTCAGCGTCTCGTGTTGATGGGTGGTCACAGCGGGGAAGCTGGTGACACCCCGCTGCTGATGGGGACGTCTTGGGAATCTCAAGGGAAGACTCCAGGCTACTCTACATCCACACAGACGTTATAAGTTATGAATTCCTGTTTGAATATAGAGTTCCTTGATGCTTTAGCTAAATTGAGGGTGATATGTATGTAGTCAGTCGTTCCGTTTGGTATAATAACGACTACGGAATATTTTTTGTAAGCCAAGTCGTGTTACTGTCGTTGTTTTGTAACACTAACACAAGAAAGAGATCGATACGTACATATATATATCGCCACGAAAATGGTTATGTTTTATTTATGGTCTGTGTTGAGTGAGACTTGGTAGCTTTAAGTTAAGGATCGATTCTACTGGACAAGTCACACAATTAATTTTAATAATGATAAAAAGAAAACATTAATCTGGAGCCCAATACCATGCTTTACCTAAGTTACTGTTCATCCTAAACCCAAACTGACAAAACGAAGACTTAATATGACACTTTAGAATACAAATTTAATTCATACTCTCACTCACTCACCTTTCATCCACTCACTTACATACTGAAGACCTGAACGCAGTCTTGTTCCTCCAACCTAACGAACTTTAACTCCTATGTTCGCTGTTTCCACCTCGTGCTTATTACATTCACAACACTCACTCACTCTCTACACACCAAGGAAAGCGTCACTCTCAGAGACTCACTTACTCACTACAACAGCCTAGAGCCACTACCATTAGACAGCCATAGACAGGATCACTAACACCGACTCTAATGGACGGACAAGCACACAGAAACACGCAGCCATGCAGACAAGCCTTACCTGGGCCTCATTCAAGATACTTCAGTTAGATGACTTCTTGCATGGTCCTTATTCATGGGTGTGGTGTGGGGTTACCCATGCACAAAGGGCACTCCGTGGGTCACGGCCACAACCCATGGATAGAGCAAGTGGGTAGCGGTGTGGGACGCAAGTGGGGGTGATGTGAGGCGAGGAAACCCCACAGTCTTAGCTCGCCACCCATACCCTGCCCCTCCTGCCCCCAGGCGCCGGGGGCCGTGGGGCGTGGAGCGGGGGTTGGGGAGGGAGGCGACAGCAGCAACAACTGACAGGTCAAGAACAGTCATCCTGCACAAGCCCAGTTATTTTCTAAAGCACAACTAGTACATGTAGTATTGCAGCATTCTAAGCGTTCGGAAGGAAGGAAGGGTGTGTGTGTGTGTGTGTGTGTGTGGGTGTGTGTGTGTGTGTGTGTGTGTGTGTGGCTAGAAAGTTCAGTCTCACTCAAGGGACATTAATCATTCTGAAAGGAAAGAAGAAAGTTTCTTGTAAGCTTAAACTTTCAATACGATGAACAGTGACACGGTAAGCAACAGTAACAAGAATTCAACAAAGCAAAATGAAAGTGAAGAAAGCCAGTTTGGGTCAACATCTCGCACTTAGAATACTGCAATGAGGCAACCAATAACATTCCAGCTGCACAAGACACATAGCAAGGGAGGGAGGCAGCTGTACCGCTCAAACACCCTCGCTTCTAGTGTGGATGATGGTGTTAATCAAGACTCACTATTTTTCTGAACTTGTCGAGTATTTGGACTTTGCACCGACGTGGCAGAGTCAGAGTCACCTGGCAAGGGAGCGTACAGCCTTCCGCGGTGGCAGGTGTGTCTAGACTGACTGGAGGTTGCTTTTGAACTGCGGCTGCGGGCTTGGTGCGGGTTAGGGATTCAGAGACTGCCAAACACCACCACCACGCCCGCTAAAATGTCACCGCTATCTCTGATCTCTGCATGATGCAATAATTTAAACTTTGAATTACAAGGAATTAAAGTAAACCTTGTCCTGTCAGAGCATCAGTTAAAGTTAAAGTTAAAGTTAAAGTTAATGCAACTAGAGAGATGACTTGAGGTGATTCGCGCGTGTCCAAGGCAGGGTGGCGGTGGTGATGAGACAGTGGAGCCAGTCAAGCTGTTTCATGTTTTGAAGGTGAAATGGGCGTGTGACCCTCAGCCCTCAACCCACGATGCACACGCGCCCACCCTTGTACTACACACACACACACACACACACACACACACCATCACCACCACACGTATCACAAGAAAAAAAAAAATTCTGTTGCAGCAAAACTTTCTCCTTCAGTTTATTAATTAAGAATATATTCACAATCAAAGGGAAGAGTGACACACGTGGTGGTGGTGGTGGTGGTGGTTGTGTACGTAAATGTATGTACGTATATTCAACAGGAAATCATGCGAATAGGCTGAAGTTCAAGACTCTCTCTCTCTCTCTCTCTCTCTCTCTCTCTCTCTCTCTCTCTCTCTCTCTCTCTCTCTCTCTCTCTCTCTCTCTCTCTCTCTCTCTCTCTCTCTCTCTCTCAGTTACCAAGCGTTGCGTCACCCACGACAGGGATACGGGTGTGTCATTGTGTGTGTGTGTGTGTGTGTGTGTGTGTGTGTGTGTGTGTGTGTGTGTGTGTGTGTGTGTGTGTGTGTGGCTGATTACAAGCTAAACAAGAGTAACCTAACCTGGTGTTTGGAGAGAGTGACGGAGTGAGGACGAGGGGGCTTTAAAAGAGAGAGAGAGAGAGAGAGAGAGAGAGAGAGAGAGAGAGAGAGAGAGAGAGAGAGAGAGAGAGAGAGAGAGAGAGAGAGAGGAAATGAGGGTAAGAAAGAAAACAAATGATGGGAGAAGGAAGGAAGTAAGGATAACCGAGGAAATTGAATAAAAGTACAAATAAATAGAGAGAAAAAGAGAAAACAGTGGAGGTATGAGAGAAGGGATTAAAAAAAGGTGGAGGAAGGAGGAGGAGGAGGAGGAGGAGGAGGAGGAGGAGGAGGAGGAGGAGGAAGGTAATCAGTGACTCCAAGAACTTATTACCAGAATGTTTTATTTGGTTCAGTAAAAACGAGAGAGAGAGAGAGAGAGAGAGAGAGAGAGAGAGAGAGAGAGAGAGAGAGAGAGAGAGAGAGAGAGAGACATAATTTTCCTACGTTTCATATAGCACGTCTGACTGACTGACTCACACACACACACACACACACTACCCTGCCCCCTCCCTCTCTCTCTCTCTCTCTCTCTCTCTCTCTCTCTCTCTCTCTCTCTCTCTCTCTCTCTCTCTCTCTCTCTCATCACCTCATCACTGTAGGGGCCGGCGGCGAAAAGCTTAAATAACTCATTAGCGCAGGTAGAAGGTGAGACGCTCTGTGTGGGAGGAGAGAGAGGCTGAAAGGAGAAGATGCTTGTGGCTGAGGGAGGAGGAGGAGGAGGAGGAGGAGGAGGAGGAGGAGGAGGAGGAGGAGGGAGGAGGAGGAGGAGGAGGATGGCAGTCAAAGAGGTAATCAAGAGTGAAATTCCTGAACTCTAACATTAGGTAAAAAGTGTCTTCAGTGATTGTTCTAACTTAAATTTCTTTCCTTCGATTTTTACACCATGTAGATAGGACAAAATCTCTTACGATAGAACTAATTACCAGAGAGAGAGAGAGAGAGAGAGAGAGAGAGAGAGAGAGAGAGAGAGAGAGAGAGAGAGACCTAGAGGAACCCCAAACTGTACTACTGACACGGCTACGAGAGAGAAAACACATTGAGGAACTTACAAAAGAAGAAGAAGAAGAAGAAGAAGAAGAAGAGGAGGAGGAGAAAGAAGAAGAAGAAGAGGAGGAGGTATACTGGTGCCCTTGTAATCTTCAAAAGCATTAAGTTCTCATCCTCTTTGCATCCCGGACTTAAGAAGGAATAGGAGTGACGCAACGCTCTTTGTCCCTCACGCCGACGGTCGCAGAAGTCACGGCGAACCAGCACGCACAAGCAACGCCTCTCCCGGCCTCCCACACCCTGAGCATACTTGATACTAGGTCGACCTTGCAAAAACACGGTACACCTTGGATAGAGTTCGTGTATCCGGCAGGCAAAGCAAGACTCATCCTTGTATGTGTGTGTGTGTGTGTGTGTGTGTGTGTGTGTGTGTGTGTGTGTGTGTGTGTGTGTGTGTGTGTGTGTGTGTGTGTGTGTGTGTGTGTGTGTGTGTGTGTGTTTATCATTTTTTTCTTATGCATATCTACGTCTCCTTGAACTGTCTTATAGCCTTAAAATGTGCCTGTTTTTCCTTTTTATCATATTATATTACCCTCTTATCTATCTGGTTCTTATCTTTATTATGTCTGTCTATCTATCTGTCTGTCTAAATGTCTGTCTATTTGTCTCTCTTATTCTTATACTTCCAAAGACGTCAAATCGCTTTTTTTTTATATATATAATATCTTCTTTTATCTTGTGTCTCGTTTTTACTCTTTTTTCTGTCTCCTGTCCTTCATCTTGTTATCCTGTCATTCTCCCTCGTGTCCTTGCCTTTCCTCCTCCTCCTCCTCCTCCTCCTCCTCCTCCTCCTCCTCCTCCTCCTCTCGTGGGTATTCTCCTCTTCCTCTTCCTTTTCGTTCCAAGTCACACAGGACGAAGCTTCTTTTTCCAGATTTTCGA
>JAPQNM010000046.1:7863784-7871284 GCA_029783475.1 Metacarcinus magister
TCTACTATTCCTACACTAATAGTTACAGTAGTTACGAGAGGCGGTAGTTGTGAGTTCAACAACCATACCCTCTTTTTCCTCTACTTCTACCACTAACTACCACTAACTACCATCTACCCTACCATCTACCCAACGCTACAACCTGCTTACGAGAGGAGAAAAGACCTTACCAGCATCCTGTCTACTTTTATAAATGGTATCTAGACCCAGCCGCCGCCGCCTCCTCCTCCTCCGCCTCCTCCTCCTCCTCCTCCTCCTCCTCCTCTCCCCTTCTGGTCTCAAGCCGCCGCAGATTTCCCGCCAAAAAGGACACGACACTCCCCCGGTCATAATTATGGGTTAGGTTTTAGTGACATCATGCACGGAATGCGGGTTGACCACAGACCAGCCACACCTATCTATCTATCTATCTATTTATTTATTCTTTCCTCTCTTCCTTCTCTTTCTCTCTTTCTTTCTCTCTCTCTCTCTCTCTCCTGGGAACCTGCCGCTAGCCACCACCACCACCACCACCACCACCACCAAGAGTGTCACCTTTAGCAACAGCACAGAAACACGACAGGCCTCAAGGCACTACCAGGAGGGCGTAAAAGGACCCTTAAATGTACCTCGTAAAACCAGGACTTAATTCAACTTTTTTATTATTACTATTTTTTTAATGCTAGTTAATTGATCAGCTTCGTACCCTTAGTTTAGTAGCCAAGCCGTAACCTAGAGGCAGGAGGAGGAGGAAGAGGGGGAAGAGGAGGAGGAGGAAGAGGGGGAAGAGGAGGAGGAAGAGGAGGAGGAGGAAGAGGAGGAGGAGGAAGAGGAAGAGGAGGAGGAAGAGGAGGAGTCATTGATCGGGATGGTGTGCTGAAAATCCTTTATACCAGTCAAATATTAAGTCGTCCCAGCCATCGATCATTCCCCGAACTGGCGTCAGGCGGACCCAACCTCACCATAACTCAGGCCGGCGCCGCTACGTCAAAAGAGGAGCCTCGCCGTCTCAGCACCCGGGACGGACTTAGGATCACGTTAGGGTAGATTCCAACTTGTACCGCTTTGGAAGAAGAGAAAAAGCTTGAAAGGTAATGTATATAGAAGTATAAGGTAAATCACAGAACTAAAAAAAATTAAATAGATACATAAATAAACAAAATCGCATCTTGTAAGTAATATATCTCTTGTCTCCGTCTTTCTGTATCACTTATATTACATTTGATATTATTTCAGCGCATTTTTTGAAAGGTTTGGAAATGTCACCTCGTTACTAACATGTAAAAAAATAAACGCACAGTGATAGATCGATAGAGTATACAGTATAGAATTGAGTGATGCTTCTATCAATATTATTTCGCGGCGGCCAGACAGACAGACAGACAACAGACAGACAGACAGACAGCCAGCCAGACAAAGAGCGGTGCGGTGGTGTTGATAAATGAAAGAAATGTCAAATGAACTCACAAAACTGGCGGGCGACATTAAATATTAGCGATCATCAATCCAACAGCTATGAGAAGTAAAAATGTAGCGTAGAAGACTTATTGTGATGTTAATATATGCAGTGAAATAAACAAAAACAAATGATGATCGTTTTGCGCGCACACACAGACACACACATACAACTGATACATACATACATACATACATAGACGTACATACATTAATTTATACACATACATACACACATCAGTTAATGGAAGTGTTGTTAGCGGTATTAAATGAATAAACGTATAGATATTTATATGAATAATGTATAAGGTTTGTTTTTTTTGGTGATATAAAAACAACAGGAATATTATCATTACTAACAACAACAACAACAACAAAAAGAGAGATAGAAAAAGAGAGAACAAAAAGAGAGAAAGATACAGACCACACAAAGACCACAAAAAAAAATAATAATAATGTTTACGACACGAAAGAAAAAAAAGAAAATAAGAAAAAAGAGAAAGAAAAAAACATTTGAAACTACTAATAAGGGTTTTTTGCGTGTATGTATGTGGGTGTGTGTGTGTGTGTGTGTGTGTGTGTGTGGGTGTGTGTGGATGAAAAAAAAGGAGAAAAAAAATCACTGTTATATTTTGTATGTGAGGGGGAAATAGCGGTGCAATTACCATATTCAATTGCATGTCATTGTCGGCAAATGTTTAATTTAGGTCGATCATCGGACGGTGAAAAATAAATTTGGGTGAAAAATCGACTTTGCATAAAAAAAAAATAATAATAATAATAATAATAATAATAATAGAATTTGATAGTCATTTCAAGGGTGTGTCTAAGGGGGTGGGTACAGGGTGTTATCTAAGGGGTGTTGGAGCCCCTTAGTGAGAGGGTTAAGGGGTGTAAGGGGAGGTGAGGGGATGAAAGAGAATCAGAAGGGAAGATTGGAGGATTGGGGAGAGAGAGAAAGGGGAATAGAGGGTGTGGGGAGGATGAGAAGGATAGTTTTTTTTCTCTCTCTCTCTCTCTCTCTCTCTCTCTCTCTCTCTCTCTCTCTCTCTCTCTCTCTCTCTCTCCTCTCTCTCCTCTCTCTCTCTCTCTCTCTCTTCCTACGTAACACCATTTTCACGCACCACCTCCTTATCAAAATCATGCAGCTCTCTCTCTCTCTCTCTCTCTCTCTCTCTCTCTCTCTCTCTCTCTCTCTCTCTCTCTCTCTCTCTCTCTCTCTCTCTCTCTCTCTCTCTCTCAACAAGTCACATAATAAGAAGGATGAAACAGTCCTCAGTCAGTCAGTCAGTCAGTCAGTCAGTCAGTCAGTCAGTCAGTCAGTCACAAACCCGGACCTTATCAATTTCATCTCATTCTCTTCCCCTTGTTCTTGCACTAATATATATTCTCTCTCTCTTTCTCTCTCTCTCTCTCTCTCTCTCTCTCTCTCTCTCTCTCTCTCTCTCTCTCTCTCTCTCTCTCTCTCTCTCTCTCTCTCTCTCTCTCTCTCTCTCTCTCTCTCTCTCTCTCACAGCTGGATTTCATATGCACTTCACTTCTTACTAGGAAACCAAATATCCTTCATGTCTCCGCAGTACACACGGTATGACTGTATGTATAAACGTTCATACAGTCATGGCCTAGAATAATCACCTATCCTCCGGTCACGCCCACTTCAGACTGGCTCCCTTTCTGCACGGCAAGTCACAGTTAATGGTGCTAGGGTGGGTGGTGGGGGGGGGTGAGGGAGGAAAGATTGAGAAAAGAGAATTAAATGTGAAGTGGTGGTTACATAATTTGGTTATTTTCATTCATTCAGGTCATGATATAAAGTAGTTAGATAATAATAATGTTGTATTCCACCAGACAGACAGACACAGACGAACTCAACTTTCTGAAATAATAATAATAATAATAATTGCTCTTTTCCTTCAAATTATTCCCATCAATCTTTGGTGGTGCTTCTGAGGGTCAACTGTGTGTGTCTGAGTATCTGGTATACTGACATACCTTTATTTTTTGTCGATACCGCACATCCTTAGTGGTACATTCAGCGGTTAAGTATTACATATACGTCATCGAATACTTCTACCTCCCACGTCCGCCATCTTGCTCTTCTTCTTCTTCTTCTGTGACCTCTTCCGCTTTTGTCACGTCCGCCATCTTACTCTTCTTCTTCTGTGACCTGTTCTGTAATGTTATATCAAGTTATTACGCTTAATAGGCACTGTTTTCTCAATCCTTCCACTATACATGGTGAAGAATAATGTGTTACTGCTCCTCCTTCCCTCAAATAGACTTAGAAAGGAAGGAAAAAGGTGTACATCCCTAGTGCTACATTCAGCCTGTCAGCCCGTTAGCTCACCAAAACACACTCACAACACACTCATAACACACCACACACACTTTCATCTATATCCTTGTAAGTCGTCATGTTCTAACACTTCTTATAATGTACCTAACACGCTATAATTATCACTCTTGGATGTAAACAGATAATTACGGTGTTTTTTTTCTCATTTTTTCGTTGTATTTTCCTTTTTTCTTCGTGTTATGGTTCATTTGGGCTTTACTTTCTATATGAATAGTTTTTATATGTTCTATTCTATGGTTTATATTGGTTTAATTTCATTGTTATTGCTTTATTCTCTTTTTTGATATTATGATTGACCTTGCAAATAACATTTTTTCATGAAATAAATATGAATCTAATATAACAAATGTTTATGTATAAAGCGGATAGGCATTTCAGACGATTTTTTAAACTATATATAATTGCTTCTTTGCGTATGATAAAAATCTCAATTTTGGTTTAATATATACGTGATCGACCGCCAGCACACGGCCGAAATCTTAGGGTACTGTTCATATCACTATATTCGGTTATTTACGCTTGATAGGTAATGTTTTCTTTATATCCTGCCACTATCAATGGTGAGGAATAATGTGTTACTGCTTCTCCATCCCTTAAATAGACGTGGAGAGGAGCAAGGAAGGTGTAAAACGAAGAAATATTATCACCTTGTGAAACGTCCGTCTGCTAGCTGCTGGCGGTCCCCGAAGAAGATTATTATTATGATTAGCATTTATTGAACTACAAATTAATATTATACAAAATGTAAATAAAAAGAAAGAGAAAAATAAGAAGCTTTAGAATGATAATACATATGTAACACACGGATATATATTTTTTATTCCATTTAATATAATTCTAAGTTTAGACTCCCAACCCAAGTCCAAGTCTTCCAAAGAGGAGGCGGAGGAGGAGGAGGAGGAGGAGGAGGAGGAGGAAGGGGCGTGAACGGGGGGTGGGGGCGTACGTGACAGGTGCGACAGGAAGCTCAGACAGGTGAAGGGAACGTGATGGGACCAGCAAAGAGACAGACAGACAGACAGACAGACAGGAGGAGAGAATGACAAGCGGAACGGACCGACAAGCGAGGAAGTGGAACAGTGTGTGTGTGTGTGTGTGTGTGTGTGTGTGTGTGTGTGTGTGTGTGTGTGTGTGTGTGTGTGTGTGTGTGTGTGTGTGTGTGTGTGTGTGTGTGTGTGTGTGTGTGTGTGTGTGTGTAGACGAGACAGTTCCCAGGCAATCACGTGACTCACCCAATGCACGCGACAGACAGACAGACAGACAGACAGACAAGGTGACCAAGCTATATAAAAAAAAATAATAATAATAATGATAAAAAAAAATAAAAAAATGGGCTTCCCGGCCTTCGTTACTCCTATCATCATCATCATCATCATCATCATCATCATCATCATCATCATCATCATCATCATCATCATCATCATCATCATCATCATCATCATCATCATCACTCACCTTCAAAGTTTAAATTAGAAAAAAGATGTTGACGCGTAAATTGATGAGAGAGAGAGAGAGAGAGAGAGAGAGAGAGAGAGAGAGAGAGAGAGAGAGAGAGAGAGAGAGAGAGAGAGAGAGAGAGAGAGAGAGAGAGAGAGAGAGAGAGAGGCAAAGCGGATGTCTATCATAATTTGACCGCAAGAGAAATTTGATCTTTGCCTGACGTCACAATCCGCTCATCGTAACTTAACTTAACTTAACTTAACTTAACTTAACTTAACCTAACCTAACCTAACTTAACCTAACACTAGTGATGCCTTGAAGGAGGATTAAAATGCATTGAAATTACCCACAAATTGAAGAGAATTAAAAGAGAGAGAGAGAGAGAGAGAGAGAGAGAGAGAGAGAGAGAGAGAGAGAGAGAGAGAGAGAGAGAGAGAGAGAGTAAGGGGGGGAGGGGGTTTGTTGCATTATATAAACATCTTTTAAGTGCTTGATGAGAAGAGTCGTGCGTGGGAAGGGAGGGGAAGGGGAGGGAAGGGGAGGGAAGGGAAGGGGAAGGGGAAGAGGAGGGAAGGGGAAGGGGAAGGGGAAGGGGAAGGAGTCTTAAGAGTGTTTATTCTGTGCCTTCTTCATCTTCTTCGTCAGGTATCAGTAACCTCTCTCTCTCTCTCTCTCTCTCTCTCTCTCTCTCTCTCTCTCTCTCTCTCTCTCTCTCTCTCTCTCTCTCTCTCTCCTGTCTATCTATCTATCTATCTATTTATCTTTCAGAGCATGAGCGAAAGTCAATGAGATTCCCAATTTCATTATGTTTCATTGATTTCCTTTAAGACACCCAAGAGACATGACAACAATGTGTTCGTTCGTGTGTTATATTATGCTAATTGAAAAAAGAAAGAAGGAAGGAAGAGAGGAAGGAAGGCAGTGTCTCTTTCTCGTCTTTCCTTCCTTTCTTATTTCCCTACTTCCCTCTATCCATCCATTCATCCTTCCTCTCTTTCCTTCCTTCCTTTCTTCTCTTCCTTGCTCTTCGTGGACAATCAACAATATGCATCCCTCTGTCTGTCCGTCTGTCTGTCTGTCTGTCTCGTCACTCTCTTCCCCCGACAAGAATGAGTAATAATAAGAATAATAACTCCGTCTCCCCTTCGCTTGCTTTTAACTTTCTACAGAGCAAAGAGACAAGTTATATTTACTAAGTTTCTCAAATATCTCTCTCTCTCGCACTGTTGAGAGAGAGAGAGAGAGAGAGAGAGAGAGAGAGAGAGAGAGAGAGAGAGAGAGAGAGAGAGAGAGAGAGAGGAAGTAATGAAGTTGTTCAGACTAGCTATAAAAACAAGGGGAAAGGAGAATGAGGGGAAGTGTTTGATAAGACGGGAAAGAGATCATTTACGACGCCAGAGCATAGGGTGAGGGGAGGATAGGGTGAGGGAGAAGGGGGTGAAGGGAGAAGGGTGAGGAGGGAGGGAAGGAGGGGAAGGAGGGTAAGGAGAGTGACGCAACACATACTAACTTCCAACACAACACAACACAACACCAATAACAAACAATGACACACAAACAACTAAACTAAAATACAAAACATACATTTTTTATCTATAAAACAAAACAGGAAGGATATAATAGGACTCCAGACTGCTATAAGGTAAAGGATATCATATATGTGTGTAGGATATTCACTATAGTAGCAGAGGGAGGGAAGGAAGGAGGGAAGGAGGGAAAGAGGGATTGAGTGAAGGAGGGAAGGAGTGAGGGAGTGAAGGAATGAGTGAGTGAGAGAGAGAGGGAAGGAAGGAAGGAGATAGAGAAGGAGTGAAGGAGTCTTACATTATATTGAAGGAAGGTGAAGGGACGAGGAACAAGGGATGAACATAAAAAAAATCGGAAATCCGTCACAACAAAAGGCAAATAATAATATATATAGTGCATCGAATACCACAAACGGGAGACTACACCTTACCTTCCTATTCCTTATCTCTCTACTCCTACACACAGCCCTGCTAACCCCTATCCCTTCCCTCCTTCAGGTAAATCTTTCAAACTATCTACCTATCCCCTCTCTCTAGTTCTACACACATCCCTACAGACTCCTATCCTCCTCCTACTCCTTCAGGTAAAATTCATACTACTACCTTCTCTACAAGCTAACTTCAAACCTTCCTCTAGATCCTGAAACTGAAAACCTTAACTATAGAATAAACCTAAAAACATTATATATAAAGCGTCTCCTGTTCTTCCCTGGGTACACATGCCTTGACGAACACACAGGGTAA
>JAPQNM010000046.1:7876284-7878784 GCA_029783475.1 Metacarcinus magister
TCTAATTTGCAACTTTACACAGAGACACAAAACCTATATCTATCCCATCACTAAATCAAGAAGAAGAAGAAGAAGAAGAAGAAGAAGAAGAAGAAGAGAAGGCTATAAACCAAGGGACGGCTGAGCAGTACTGAGTTAAACTAGTAATTTCAGTATCTGTGAATCCATCCCTTGAACCAACAAAAAGAGTCCCGGTCTCTCCCAGCTTGACTCTCAGCGATTGAGGTTACGATTACTTAGTGTGTCTGTGAGAATGCCGACAAGGTAAGGAAAGTTTGAGATGTCCAGCCACGATTCTGGTCAATATTATGAAGTGTTTTTTTGTTTATCAATTGCCTTGTGTATGTTAACTGTCTGGCCTTTTGCAGCCTCCTTATTTTGTTATGTTTTAGTAGTAATTGGAGTGATCTGTTGTTAGTAGTGGGTAGTTAATTGTTAATATATATAGTTTGTTGATGATAAGGTTATATTGTAAAGGTTGTGGAATTATATGTTTGTGATGTGTGTGTGTCTGTGTGTGTGTGTGTGTTTCTCGGTCTCACTGCTGCATTAAAGTGTCTTTCCTGACCTTCCCCAAGAGGCCAGACAGAACTGATCCTTATCAAGTTCAGGCTACAAATGTATGAGTCTCCCCTCTTGGTGACCTTCTGAAGAAAATGACGAGAAAGTGTATAGAGTGAAGACAAGATGTGAGAGAAGACAAGAGTGAAGAAAAAAATAAGAGTGAAAATAAGAGTGAAACAAAATAAGAATAGGAGTGGAAATGAAAGTGAAATGATAGATAAGAGTGAATGAAAGAGTGAAGGCAAGAAATAAGAGTGAAAATAAAAGTGAAATGAATGAAAGATAAGAGTGAATGAATGAGAGTGAATGAAGACAAGAGGCGAAGCGAGCGAAGAAATATTAAAATATGACGAAAAGTTAAGAAGAAAAGTTTTTAAAGAAAGATAAATGTAAAAAAATAGTTAAAAAAAAAAAGATGAAAAGAAAAGAAGAAAAAGTTGGAAGGTCAGACGAAAGAAAAACGACCGAAAGAAAATGAAAAAAAAGTGAATAAAAATATATAAGAATTCATTAGTGAAGATAAAATAAAAAATAAAATGTAAAGAATATATAGAAAGATGAAAACAAATAATAATAATAATGAGAGAGAGAGAGAGAGAGAGAGAGAGAGAGAGAGAGAGAGAGAGAGAGAGAGAGAGAGAGAGAGAGAGAGAGAGAGAGAGAGAGAGAGAGCAAGGAGGTTAGTTTTCAATCTAGCATATGGCCAGCTCCTCCTCCCCCTCCTCCTCCTCTTCCTCCTCCTCCCTAACACGTTATCACCGTCAGACCGTCGACCTTCGCTCTATATATCAAATTAAGGGAGAGCACACACACACACACACACACACACACACACACACACACACACACACACACACACACACACACAGGAGAGGGGGAAGGTGTGTGCTGAAGCTAAGAGGAAGGAGTTCGAACACCGCTGAGCTCAGGCTTCAGTAGATGGTTCAATAGATAAACCTAACAAAGAACTCGTCCGAATCCTTGCATTTTTAACTTCATCTTCCTGTCTGTCTGTCTGTCTGTCTGTCTGTCTGTCTGTCTATCCTCACTTCAACCCACGCACTCACAAGGAGGAAAATAATGAGGAAGAAGAGGAGGAGGAAGAAAAAAAATGAGAAATGAAAAGAAAATCT
The DNA here is from genome assembly GCA_029783475.1 of Metacarcinus magister. Classification (NCBI taxonomy): domain Eukaryota; kingdom Metazoa; phylum Arthropoda; class Malacostraca; order Decapoda; family Cancridae; genus Metacarcinus; species Metacarcinus magister. The sequence goes on from JAPQNM010000046.1 coordinate 7,877,982, forward strand.
GAATAGGAGGAAAAGAAAGAAGGAAAAATATAGCATAATACCAAGGAAGAAGAAATTGCAAAGAAACTGATGAAGAGAAGAAGAAGAAGAAGAAAAAGAAGGAAAAATTGACATGACCCATCTCCTCTTGCCCCTCCCCTTCCTGTTTCCCTTCCCTTTCTTCCCTTCCCTTCCCTTCCCTTCCCTTCCCTCCCTTCCTTCCATTCTTCATTTCTCCCTTCTCCTCTATACCTATCAAGAGAGAGGGAGAGATAAAAATATAAAAAGAAAGAACGAGAAAGGCGAGTGTGATAGAAAGAGAAAAAATATATAAGAGAAAGAAAAAGAAAAAGAGAGAGAGACGTAGAAAAAAATAATATATATATACAACATTATATAACACTAATCTAACATCTAATCTTGATCTTGCTTCTGTTTACTCAGCGTAAGACTGGAAGCGACATCTTCATTAGCATTGAGGGATTAACAGTTTCCCCCAAATAGGGATTAAAGGGATTAGTGGAGACTGGGAGTGGGCAGGGAGGGATGATTTAGGGGATTAAGTAAGGAGTGAAGAGGGATTACGACCACAGGTGTATTAGGGAGTGATGGGGGAAGGCTTGGGTAGGGTAGGGTAGGGTAGGGTAGGGTAGGGTAGGGTAGGGTAGGGTTGGTTAGGGTAGGGTAGGGTAGGTTAGGGAAGGGTAGGGTAGGGTAGGGTAGGGTAAGGAAGGGAAGGGTAGGATACATTTCTCTCACTTTCCTATAAATTCCCATCACTTTCTCTTCATGTTCTCCTAATTTTCCTCAATTTTCTCTCACTT
>JAPQNM010000046.1:7883784-7906284 GCA_029783475.1 Metacarcinus magister
CCTCCTCCTCCTCCTCCTCCTCCTCCTCCTCCTCCTCCTCCTGACATCACAAGCAGACCGCGTTAGAGGAAGGGGTGAGGAGAGGAAAGGGGGGGAGCGATTCCCCTTCTACCCTTGATGACACAGAAGAGGGAATGGGAATGGGAATGGGGAAGGAAGGGGTGATATCAGGAAGTACTAAAAGAGAAGCTGAAGAGAAAATTTTTGCATCCGTCAAAAAATCTTTCTACCAATAAATTAATGCAATGCTATTTCTATAATACATAATTTTTATTATTATTTTTTTTTTCTACCGATTCTTAAGAGGTTGTATCTTGTTCCCGGTCGCTGTCTGCTGGAGCCGCAAGAGTCCCTATAAGACGCAGTGAATCAGTCGGTGAATTTACTGTGAATTGTAACCATTTGAGGATTGCGTGAGTTATTGCATGCGTTCGTGTTTGTGGTTACGCCCTTACAAACCCCACCTCCTCCTCCTCCTCCTCCTCCTCCTCCTCCTCCTCCTCCTCCTCCTCCTCCTCCTCACGTATCTTCAGCAAAGGAAAATCTACGAAGTTATAAATAAAAAAGTGAGGAATCAGTAAATATATTAATGCAGCTCAGGTCTTGTGATATAAAAGGAAGATTTATGGAAGATACACTCTCTCTTCCCTCTCCTTCCCCTTCCTCCCTTCCCTCCCTTCCCTGATTTCAGATACTCTTGCCTCATATATCTGTCTCCCGCTTGAATTTCAGGGCCGATATTTCCCTCTGGCGGTGAAATATAGCAAAGGTATATTTCATAGATTCTTTCAAAGGTTTAACGATACCTAGGTTAAGGTAGGTAGGAAAAAAAACACACACATACACATACACATATACACACACACGCACACACAAACAAAAGACTGGCGAGGAGACGTAAAAAATAACAAAAGACATGAGATGAAGCGCATTGAAAGGGTCGAGGCGAAGGAAGAGATAAGAGAGAATATAGATGAGAGAAGGAAGGGAGATAGATAGAAGAAGGGAGATAGAAGAAGGGAGAATACAAGATAACAATGAAGTCTGTAATTATAAAAGTGATGTAAAGTGTCGTAAAATAGATGTTGGTTTCGTAGATTCATAGTAATTGTTGATGGACTGTGTGTGTGTGTGTGTGTGTGTGTGTGTGTGTGTGTGTGTGTGTGTGTGTGTGTGTGTGTGTGTGTATCTCCCCCGCCTCCCCCCACCCGACACACACATACCTTCCCCTCATCCCTTCTCTCCCTTCCTCTCCCTTTCCTCCCTTCTCTCCCTTGCTAGCTGAGGGAGACATGAGGGTGCTATCGATATTCACCCTTCCTCCTCTTCCTCCTCTTCCTCCTATCCCTCCTCTTCCTCTTCCTCCTCTTTCCAAGCCATTAGAAGACGATTAACCGATAAGAAGAAAAAAAAATCGATCCCACAGTGAAGACATGAAGAATTGTCTCTCTGATTCCGATTTCTCGAGAGTCACAGATCATTAATTAAAGAAGAATTTGAAGAGTTAACCTTTTTTTTTGGTGGGGGGGGGCTGGGGGGGGGGACAGCGGTCATTCTTTTTCCCTAAGGAGTGAGGGAGGGAGGACAGAGAGAGGTCAGCCATTCATCATATCCGTATAGTAATTTATTTCCCCAGATCGACTGACTGTAGGGTTGAAATTACCTCGTTCGCTTGCATGCTAGGGAGTTTTTTTTATTAAAGGTATAATGACTAGCTGTGGTGAGGAATGATGGAAGGGAGGAAGGAAGGGGAGGAAGGGTGGAGAGAAGGGAGGTAGGAAGGAAGGAATGTGGAATGGAAGGATGGGTGGGAAGGAAGGAAAGGAAGGAAGGATAAGGAAGGAAGGAAAGGAAAGGAAAGGAAGGAATGATGGAAAGGAAGGAATGATGGAAAGGAAGGAATATTTACCGTCGATTATAAACAATTTTTATCTTCTCTTCTGCATCAAAAAATCGAAAAAACAAAAAATCCATATGAAAGAAAAAAAAATTAGCATGGATACTTTTTGAATCCATGAAAGTTAGTCAATTAAATCTCTTTTTTTTTGGGTAAACATCAGAAAATATAAAAATGAAAATATATAGATAGAGAAAAGAAGAAAAAATATAAACAACTTTCCTACATACATTATATAAAAAAAAATTCAACAATACATTTTTCAACACAAACTATTTACCCGAACACAATTATTATTATTTTTATATAGTCTGTGTTAGATCAATATTGCGTAATAATAATAACAACATAATTACCATGTTAATGACGCACCACTATCGTTGTACACTATCAAAGCTAATTAACACACACCTTCATTAATTCTGCAAAGGGAACCTGATTAGTTCATTAGTAACGTAAAGGGAAGGGGAGGGAAGGGAGAAGGGGGGGAAGGGAGGAAGGGGGGAAGGAGGAAAGGGAAAAAAAAGGGGAAAAAGCTAAAGGAATTAATGTATAGTTTAAAATCATTATCATTTTATCACAGTTTACGAGAAAAAAAAATATATATGTGTGTTTATAATCTAGCAGGGTATATAATAGTTTTTTTGGGGGCAGGGTAGGGTAGGGTAGGGTATGTGTGGGTTCCAGAAATGTATCTATTCACCCTTATAAGTGTTTTCCATAATTTTCCTGGAAAGTGTGAGGGTGGGGTGGTAAGGGGTCGCCGCGCCCATTATAATACGATGTGGTGCGTTAAGGAGAGATGTTTTCTAAGTAAATTATTATCATTATTCTGTTTCCAAGTAAGTGTGAGAGTTGTAGTGAAGGTATAAAGTGTATTTAAAAGGATTTATATATTAATTCTTGCTGTACAATTGAAAAATAAAGAAAATAAGAATGTGAAGTTAATATTTTGAAGGCGAGTGATATTTTTTGTCTATATGAAGAAGAAAAAATAATAATAAAAAAAGATTAATTCATATCATTTTCTATATTTTGAAAGAAAGTCGAAGAACTGAAGGATATAATTATAGTTTCAGTATCGCTTCCCATACCAAGAAATGCAAGAGAGAAAAACTTTACATTCCTAAGAAATACAACATTGAACTATATTAATACTCTCTCTCTCTCTCTCTCTCTCTCTCTCTCTCTCTCTCTCTCTCTCTCTCTCTCTCTCTCTCTCTCTCTCTCTCTCTCTCTCTCTCTCTCTCTCTCTCTCTCTCTCTCTCCCAACCAATAATTATCCCAACTAATAATGAGAGAGAGAAAGAAAAAGAGAAAGAGAGGGAGTGATAACAATCTATTATCAATTTTTTGTTTATTTATCCTTGAATTTTCATTATTAGTGTCCAGGGCGTGAGGAAGGAGACAGGAAGTTGAGAGAGAGAGAGAGAGAGAGAGAGAGAGAGAGAGAGAGAGAGAGAGAGAGAGAGAGAGAGAGAGAGAGAGAGAGAGAGAGAGAGAGAGAGAGAGAGAGAAGAGTCATAAGCTAAACAAAGGGTAAGGGAGGGTGAGGGAAGGAAGGATGAGAGGAGGAAGGGTGAGGGGAGGAAAGAGGAGGAAGGTGGAGGAAGGGGAGGAAAGAGGGAGGAAGGGGAGGAGGAAGGGGAGACATTATGTATAGTAGTGGATGTATATATGTATGAACAAGGAAAAAGTGCGAGGAAAAATAAGGGATGACTCAAGTGAAGAACAAAAATATCAAGTAATAGTCATTTTAATAATAGTAGAGGAAGAGAGAGAAAAAGAGAAAAGAGAAGAGAGAGAGAGAGAATAAGAATGCATATATGTATAGACGTATAAGAAATAAATCAAATAAAAGATAGAGAAAATGAGAAAAGGAAGAAAGAAAAAAAGAAAAAATAGAGGAAATGAGAAAAGAGAAAAAAAAATGAAAAGCTACAAGAAGTGAGAAAAAAAAACTTGTATTAGCAATTAAATATTTTTGGAACAGGCCAGAGAGACACCTGCCTTAATCAATTTATGGCGTGGCAGTGAGATACGAGTTTGTGCTCCATAATGGCCGCGGTTTTGGGCGTGTATAGATGGCGGTGTGGTAGTAATTATAGATCTTAATAGGGGAAGGCTGGATAGGTCTTGCTAATTGAGTTAAATTTGTGTGGGAAAATAAATCACAGTTATTAATAAATGACATAATTACAGATGTGTGTGTGTGTGTGGGGGGGGGGGGTTCTCTCTCTCTCTCTCTCTCTCTCTCTCTCTCTCTCTCTCTCTCTCTCTCTCTCTCTCTCTCTCTCTCTCTCTCTCTCTCTCTCTCTCTCTCTCTCTCTCTCTCTAGGTATATGAATGTTTACCTTGAGTTCATCAGTTGGCTGGGTGAGCAAACTGTGCCAGAGGAGGAGGAGTAGGAGGAGGAGGAGGAGGAGGAGGAGGAGGAGGAGGAGGAGGAGGAAGAGGAGGAAGAGGAGGAGGAGGAGGAAGAGGAGGAGGAGGAGGAGGAGGAGGAGGAGGAGGAGGAGGAGGAGGAAGAGGAGCAATAGGTAGCAGAGGTAAGGCTAGATTAAGAATAGAAAGAGGAAGAGAAAAAATAAATAAATAAAAAGAAGAGGAAAGAGGAGGAGGAGGAAGAAGAAGAAGAAGAAGGAGGAAGAGGAAGACATAGTAAGTTTAAAGAAAAGAAAACAAATAAAAGAAGAAGAAAAAACAGGAAAAAAAGAAAACAAAGAATTCAGAAGAGGAAGAGAACGAGAAGGAAGACTTATCAAGAGGAGGAACACATAGGAACACATAGGAAGAACAAACAGCAACAGGCCTGCTAGCCCTTACGAGGCTGTTTGTGAGTACACTATTACCATTATCTTTTACATATATATATATAGTTTAGTTTTTTTTTGTTTAGTGTATTTTAAAGCTTATTTCTAATTCACATTTTCGTTTTATAGGCCTAAGGATAAGTCAAGAAAAGAAATCCTGCGGGAGATAATTCTAAGAAACAAAATAAAGAAATAAAAAAAAAAACACAAAAGTTCATGAAATATTAAATGAAGTCTATTTAATTAACCTCTCTTTCTCTCTTTCTCTCTCTCTCTCTCTCTCTCTCTCTCTCTCTCTCTCTCTCTCTCTCTCTCTCTCTCTCTCTCTCTCTCTCTCTCACAGTGGATGTTTTTATCTACCTAGATTTGATGTCTTCCTTCCTCTTCCTCCTCTTCCTCCTCTTACGTGACCTGACCTCTCTTAGCATTGTGATTGGACCTTCAGATTTCCAAAGAGCCAATCATAGCCCTTAAAAGCACCAGGAGAGGTTGTAGTTGGTTGAGGAATAGCTAATAGAAAGGTGTTGAATCCTATCTTTTATCCAAGTGTGATTGCAGCATATTAGGATCCAACACCTTTCTCAGCGATCGTAATAGAATGCAGGTGTGTGTGTGTGGGGGGGGGGTTATGTGTGCGTGTGTGCGGTGTGTCTGTGTGTGTTCAGTGATGACTTTCCAGCACAAGGAATTCTAACATTTCTCACGATAATTCTTACGACTCTGCGTCACAAACTTGCATAACACGAAGGAGGAGGAGGAGGAGGAGGAGGAGGAGGAGGAGGAGGAGGAGGAGGAGGAGGAGGAGGAAGAGGAAAAAGAAAACATATATAATTTGTACTTACGAATCTTATAGAGAAGAAAATAAAGACAAGAAATCCCTCCATTTTAACATTTGTATTTCTTTATTTCATCTCTAGTTCTCTTTCTCTCTATCTATACGTTGACCTCAATTCTTTCTCTTCTCTCTCTTCTCTCTCTCTCTCTCTCTCTCTCTCTCTCTCTCTCTCTCTCTCTCTCTCTCTCTCTCTCTCTCTCTCTCTCTCTCTCTCTCTCTCCTCCCTTCCATCCCACTCTTATCCTCACTTTATCAGTCTAACCTCGTTCTGCCGCTGCCAAAGATCCTTCCTTTATCGAGACCCCTTGTGGTTTCGGGTCGGAAATTACTTTTACCCTTCTTCCCGCAGCCCCACACGCCCACCAGCTTGGACACCCGTTAAAACAAAACATATTTGCATCTAAACTAAAAAACTAATTGAGAAAGGTGGTTTGTCTATTGATTGGTAGTTGTATAAGGAGTATTTGTTTGTATTTTTTCATTAATATTGGTAAAGTATTGAATCTAATATAATGAAAGTAAGGTGTAATGTTTTGATAATCTCTATATTTCCTCTTTCCTATATTTTTCATCAGTCTATTATTGATGTTTTAGAGACAATCAGATGACATTAGAGATATATAATTAACGTTTTTTTTTTTGTCAGTTTAGTATTGATGTTAGAGAGACAATTAACTTACACTAATGATATATAATTAATGTTTATTTTGTTAGTCTAGTATTGATGTAGAAAGCCAATCAACTTACACTAATGATATATAATTAATGTGATTTATATACATGTCATTCCTGGTTATTGTAAGGGGGTGTAGCTCAGTGGTAGAGCGTTCGCTTTGCATGTGAAAGGCCCCGGGTTCGATCCCCGGCACCTCCACGATCCATCTTTTTGCAATAACTATTTTTTTGTATAACTAACTGCAAATTAAACAAACAGTCATGAAAACGTGCACACATTAGTATATAGAAGCAAGATTGTGTATGTATGTATGTATGTATCTCTCTCTCCCTCTCTCCCTCTCTCTCTCTCTCTCTCTCTCTCTCTCTCTCTCTCTCTCTCTCTCTCTCTCTCTCTCTCTCTGTTTCTACACGCCCAGCACGCAGCGAGGAGGCTGAGTTTCTTTTCAATTGGAATTCGAACCCAGACTTTACGAGTATCAGTTTAGAGTTCATCCAGAATGCCAACAACGAGAATCAAAAAGTTGAACCAAGAGAGTTGAAGTGAGAGGATGAGGAGGAGGAGGAGGAGGAGGAGGAGGTGGTGGTTAAAAGGTATTATGGTGTATTGATAAGTTTTCTTTTTGTGTGTGTATGTGTGTGTGTTGTTCTTCTTTTTTTCTTTTCTTGTGGTGTTTTTGAACTTTTAACTCATCTTTTTATTTGCACTTTTTTCCTGTGATTTTTTCTATATAATTCCTTGTTTACGTAAAAAGGAAGATACGTGGAAGTCTATCATAGTTTCCCTTGTAATTAAATCATCTTTTTAGCATCTAATTCGACTATGTATATATTTAGCTTCCCACAGACCCATTTTTCTAGCCATCTAATCATTATTCTTGTAATAGATTCTAACTTATCACTAACTACAAGACTAACTATAAACATTTACTATTATTATTATTATTATCATTATTACTATTATTATTATTAACGTCTATATAACCTCCTACCAACACCTTTTATTTCTCTCTATCTCAACATGATCAAAATATTCCTTGAAGCAGAAAAAAAAAACGAAAGAAGAAAAAAACAGAGAGAGGTCGTGTCCTTGAAGAAGATATTTTTGTCAACAGAACACACAGCTACACATATTCTCATCTTCCTCTCTTATTTTACCTCTTATTCATCTTATATCTTCTGTAACACTGACTTTCTCCTTATATTCACCTTCTCTCATACACACACCTTCCTAAAAACACTATAGGAGGAGGAATAGGAGGAGGAGGAGGAGATGGAGGAGGAGGAAGAGGCACGTTGAGAGGGAGTAGGTAAGTGAAATTCTCAACGATCTCGACTATAAGGCAAATAACAGCAATACATTCCAAGAATTCCTCACAGTGAGAGGATCCTTATGAATATGTATGTGAGGAGACGCTTGGAACGTGATTACAGCACTCTAGGCTCTGATTGGAAACCTGATGGGCACCTGCAAGTCTGTCTGTGTTAGGTGGAGGCGTGAAGGTCCCTGTGTGTCTGTATGTCTGTATGAGGGAGATAGAGACAAAACACAGACAGAGAGATAGACAGATAAGCCACCCCCACACACACACACATACGTATAAACAGAGATACAGAGAGATAGGAAGTACAAATTATATATATCCACGTAATACAACAAGCACTATCACTTTACACATACGCACACGCACACGCACCACACACACACACACACCCTGCATAACCAGCTGGTGGTGGTGTGTTCTGCAGTTAATCAAAAGGCTGGCGGCTGTACTCCTTCCGTTGCTTCAGGGAGAGCAATTAACATGACTGACATCAACTACACACAAGGCGGCTGTCAGCTCCTAGTCCTACATACAACCCCCCAACCCACCCTCCTCCAACCCACCCTTCAACCCCCCAACCCACCCAACACCTCCAACCCACCACCCAACCCCCAACCCACCCTCTAACACCCCCAACACCCCAACCCATCCCAACCCTCACGTCCTAAGGAAACAGGGAGGCTGTGAGTGACTTGAATTCTGTTTAAGTGTTGATGTCTCACTAACTGGTATATAAGAGACCATTCTATAACCTCAAACAGTTGGAATTACACTAAAAAAGGTGAAATATATATAACAATAAATCATTTTGTATTGTAATATAATGAGAAATAGTAGAAAAAATAGGTGATATGTATTGCAATTTACCGGAAACTATTGTAAACACGACTTAATTATTTTCTCATCTGTCTTGAATTCCAGGTAATCTACGTGCCCAGGTAAGGTAATTAGATCGATTTACATACCTGGCCACTCGCTCACCTGACGTCCCCCCGCCCCTTAGGTAAGTCTCACCTGCAATTAACCTGACCACCAACTTAATTTGCATCCCTTGGACAGAGTAACCTTTCTACTAACCTTTATTACCCTCTACTTTGCCTCTATATTGGTTTTTTTCACTTTTTATCTTTATTCAGTGAGTCAGAGATCCATTTCGTTTTCATTTCCTACTTGCAAAAACGTTGACCCACAAATGTTTATCTTAAGGTAAGTTGGCTCGAAGAAATCAAATATTTGGATTTTTTATTTTGTGACCCGTAAATTCCACCAGAATTGAGATCGTAAATGATTTTTCCCATTTTATTAGGTAACTATTAGTTTTACAGGAACATTGTATATAAGTTAAGTTATGGAGTTTAAGAAGATCTTATACTGTCAATATATTTCCAATAACTCTAATACTTATGAAGAAAATTAATATTTTGTGTAAGAAATTAATGCATAATACTTTACACTCCTGCATCTATAATTACATTCCAATTCCATTTTAGTATAGCTCAATAGAACGGGCGTTTCCTGTTCTCTCTTTTATGATCTATATGTTTTTTACGTAAGCCCCATACATTTCGAGTTATTTCAAAATATATGATTTATGACAAAATTTCTAAGGCTGTACCCTAGGAAATTTCTTGAAATTTTTCATACCTCCGAATCTCATGAAAATTGGTACAGTAAGGTTTTCGGTCATGCTGAATCCGAATCTGGCCTTATTTTCCTGATTCCTATAATATCAAACTGTATTTCACCCTTGCTTGCCTAATAACATTAATGAAATAACCATTATTCAACTTTACTGGCTGAGGCTGGTCTCACGATAGAAATCTACACAATATAACGTATAAATATTATTTAGTTTCAATATCTTGAACTGTTAGCGAATTAAAACTGATTCAAACCGATTAAAAGTTATTACAAGTACTTTTTACATTCCTACATCTATACTTACATTCCAATTCCATTTCACTATAACACAACAGAATGGACGCGTCTCTTACTCTTCCTTGACTATTCCATACATACACAGGGATACGTGCCCCTTGTGTCCCCCATGTAAATCCACCACTACACAAATATATAGAAGAATAAGAATATAAACTCTACTTTTTCCTTTGTTTCTAACCCCCTACCTCCCTCTCTCCCTCTCTCTCTCTCTCTCTCTCTCTCTCTCTCTCTCTCTCTCTCTCTCTCTCTCTCTCTCTCTGAGGCCGCCATCAAAGCCCGTAATCAGGTCGGTGGTGCTGTTACGTGGGGACAAAATCGATACAGTATTAGTAGCTGTAGCGTCGCCCTCCATTGTGTCTACCTTTATTACTGGCTTTACTGAGGCTTTGTCAACCCCTCCTTCCCTTCCCTTCCCTTCCTTTCCCTTCCTTTCCCTTCCCTTCCCTTCCCTTCCCTTCCCTTCCCTTCCCTTCCCTTCCCTTCCCTTCCCTTCCCTTCCCCTCCCTCTCAGACCGACCGACCGCTGTTCAACTATTATATATCTTATGACGATTTTCTTTTTCTTCTTCTTATTTTCTTTGTTCAGGTGACTTCAAGAGAGACTTAAATGTTTTGTTCTTGTTGGTTGTGAGTGTGTGTGCGTGGGTGTGCGTGTGTGTGTGTGTGTGTGTATGTTTTTTTCTAAGAATTTGTTTTCTCTCTCTCTCTATTTGTAACTATATTGAAATGTTTGATCTTTTTCTCTCTTTCTCTTAACATTATTATTATTATTATTATTATTACTGTATTTATTTCACTATATTCTGTGTATTTACCTTTTCATCTGTGTATGTGTATGTATGTATGTATGTATGTATGTATTTCTACGTATTATTCTATCTATTTATAAACCTGTATATCTTTCTAACATCTTTTTACTGCATTATTACCTCAAAAAAATCATTTCCACTAATTCTTTAAAACACAAACTTTCAAACACTATTTTAAACACTAGATAATTTCTCTATCCACTTCTCTCCGTCATCTCTTCACTAACTCTTTCCTCTCTCCTTCTCTACCTCCTCCTCCTCCTTTTTTCTCTCTCTCTCTCATCATGCTCAGTAGACTCTCCACCACAAATATTATCGCTTCCCACCTCTCGCTCCTCTTCCATACCAGCGCAAGATTTCTAAATTAGATTATCTCTCTTGACCAAACAATAGGCGTAATTAAAATCAACAAGGAGACTGAAACACGCCACGCTGTCTGGCTGCGGGAGTGAGTTGGACTGCGCAAAGGTAGACTTGGTGTGTTATGGAGTGTAGTGGGATTTGGGTTGGAGTGTGAGGATGAGGAAGAAGGAAGGAAGGAAGGAAGGAAGGAAGGAAGGAAGGAAGGAAGGAAGGAAGGAAGGAAGGAAGGAAGGAAGGAAGGAAGGAAGGAAGGAAGGAAGGGTGATAAGAGGAAGGTGGAGAGATATTGTGGTTCTCTCTCTTTCTCTTTCTGTCTGTCTCTCTCTCTCTCTCACATACTCATACACACACACATACACACACACACACACACACACACAAGCCCCAGGAAGGAAACACGATAGACAGGGAAACTAAAAGGGGAAAAAAACTCAATTGGGGGAAAAAAACACAGGAAATGAAAGGAAACACGAAACGAGGGAAAAAAAACGAAGCCAATTAAGTTAAACGACAAGGGAAAAAAAACAATTAAACGAGAGAGGAAGGAAAACAGAAAGAAAACAAAATAAAACACCGTAAAATATAAGGAAAAAAAACACCAAAATGGCCTTGGAAAACACTAAAAAGAAATATAAAGTAAATAAAAAAAAACACTGAACAGAGAGAGAAAAAAAAACAAGATTAACGTAGATACACCAAGCAGGAAAAAAAAAAACACTAAACGACAAGAGGAAAGAACAGAAAACAAACTTAAAAAACGAAAAAAATTAACTTAAAAGCGAAAAAAAAACATCGAAAAACGACGAAAAACAACAACAGAGAGAGAGAGAGAGAGAGAGAGAGAGAGAGAGAGAGAGAGAGAGAGAGAGAGAGAGAGAGAGAGAGAGAGAGAGAGAGAGAGAGAGAGCACCTCGAAAACAACAGGAGAGAGACAAACAAGCGAGAGACACCTTGAAATCCTTAATTAACTCACCTATCCCCCCGCCCCCCCTTCCCTCCTCCCTCCTGCCCCCCCTGCCCCCCTGCCCCCTGCCCCCCTACCCCCCCTCCTTCTGTTATGGAAATCGTCTTGCCTTGAACACAGATAGATAGATCCCAAGGGTGAAAGTCCTTTAAGGGGGAAAGTCCTTTAGATTGAGTCCTTTATGTTGAGTCCTTTATGTGAGAGGGAGTCCTTTGTGTGAGTTCTTCCTCCTCCTCCTCCTCCTCCTCCTCTTTCTCAGTCTTATTATCCTTCTCCTCCCACACACACTGCAAGGTTTCTCTCTCTCTCTCTCTCTCTCTCTCTCTCTCTCTCTCTCTCTCTCTCTCTCTCTCTCTCTCTCTCTCTCTCTCTCTCTCTCTCTCTCTCTCTCTCTCTCTCTCTCTCTCTCTCTCTCTCTTTCTCTCTCCCCTCACTCATCTTTCACTATGTTTTGAATCTTACCTCCCCTTCCCCCTCCCTCCCTCCCTCTTTCCCCTCCCTTCCCCTCACTGTCTTATCCCTACCCTTCCCTTCCCTCCCTCCTTCCCTCACCACTCCTGCAGCCTTTCCCTCCCTCCCTTCCCTCCCTTCCCCTCACTGTCTTACTGCTTCCCTTCCAGGCCTTCATCTTCCTGAAAGGTTAATTACTCAATTTCAAAAGAAAATTGCCTATCGGAGTCAATTAACAATTTTACTGTACCTCCCGGGTAACTTTATTTAACGCAACGATTACCTATAATGAAGTTGATGAGTATTTCACGGGAGTCGAGTAATTGCACGCGCGTGGAATCTCACTCTCACGCACTCTTGCCTTGCCTTGCCTTGCCTTGCCTTGCCTTGCCTTGCCTTGCCTTGCCCGGCCTTAACCTTGACTTGCCTTAACCTAACCAAACCTAACCTAACCTAACCTAACCTAACCTAACCTAACCTAATCTAGCCTAACCTGACCTAACCTAACCTAACTTAACCTAGCCTTGCTTTAACTAACCTAACCTTGCCTTGCCTTGCCTTGCCTTGCCTTGCCTTGCCTTGCCTTGTCCTGCCTTGCCTTGCCTTCCAGCGCACTTCCAGCTGTCTGTCTGGGCGTCTGGTCTCTTGTTGATTTACTGCACCGTCACTGTTTGGCCTCAGGAGTTGAGTATTGCCTCGCTCCTCGCACCTCCCACCCTCCTTCTCCCTCTCCTCCCTTCTCTTGCCTCTTCCTGCCGCCTCCGTTCTAGAGTTGGGTTCTAAAATCACAAAATCCTCATTGCAATCTCTCTGGAAACATGGCTGCGTCTCTCTCTCTCCCTCTCTCTCTCTCTCGTTCTCTCTCGGTGTTATTAATTTATGTTGAAACTCGTTCCCAGCACCGTGCCCCTCCAGGTTAACAGGTCAGGGCTCGACACTGTCTTGCCGCCATCTCGGAGCACGCGCGGCCCCGCTAAGGTCCAGAATCCTACTCTTACTTAAGGATCCACGACGGTCCAGTCTCGGAAAAATGAAGGGAAAAAGTGCAGATTGAAACTTGGGACCAATTTCCCCTCATGCAAAATGGCGCGCGGATGTGAGTTATGGATTTTCATGAGTTTTGTCAAGAAATCTCAAATAAAGACTTTTAGACGCTTAACGCTGATGATGATGATGATGATGATGATGATGATGATGAGGATGAGGATGAGGATGAGGATGATGATGATGATGATGATGATGATGATGATGATGATGATGATGATATTTTGGTCACTGGGAGTTGTTCTATCTATACGTGTGTGTCTTACTAATATACATACATACAAGGGGGATTTTTTTCCGACGTATTTGTGTTTTTCCTTAGCCAGTAGTACTCTTTCAATGTTAAAAAAAAAAAAGATCTACGAAGAATCAGTTGCCTGGCTCTGATCCTTCCCTCGAGGCCAGTGTGGAGGGCGGAAGAACAAAAGGAGGAGGGCGGTGTAGGGTCGAGGCATTCTAAGAGGCGCCCTTAGTGTCACGCCCAGCCGAGGTGCCCCTGCGGCGGGCCCTTTGTGGTGCTGCAAACAGGTGGCGTCCCCTGTATGACATTGTACAGGACGCTCTTACCCCTGCCAACCCCTACCAACCCCTACCACCCCTTGCCAACCTCACCTCTCTTCTGTATCTAAAAAAAAACTACACCATTTCTACAGCTGAATCTTTTTACCCCTATATATACTGTACCCTGCCGCCACGCCCCTGCCATTCCCTGTCCCTGTATGTACTGTATAATACCCTGCCAAAACACCCCTGCCAGTCCCTATTTATCCCTGTAACCTAAGTTTTAAGGGACCACAATGTACACAGAGACGAGTGATCATGTCTACAATGTTAAACCGAGCCTGACCTTTCTTCTCCTTCTCCTTCTCCTCCTCCTCCTCCTCCTCCTCCTCCTCCTCCTCCTCCTCCTCCTCCTCCTCCTCCTCCTACAAAGGCTCGTCCCTGTCTGGATGTAAGGTTGAAAAGGCTATGTTAACTAGTCTCTATTTCACTCTTATTGCCAGTGTGGTTTAGTACTTTCTTGATCTGGTAATGGGTCTTAAGAGGAGCAGTTTCCGTCCTTTCCTTGTCAAGAGAGAAGGCGAAGATGAGGAAGCAGGGAGATGAATGAAGGAAGGAAGGAGGGATAGGAATGAATAATAACTGAGGGAGAAAGATAAAGAGACAGAGAGAGAGAGGAAGATAGATACATATACATACACATACAGGAGAAATGA
The DNA here is from genome assembly GCA_029783475.1 of Metacarcinus magister. Taxonomy (NCBI): domain Eukaryota; kingdom Metazoa; phylum Arthropoda; class Malacostraca; order Decapoda; family Cancridae; genus Metacarcinus; species Metacarcinus magister. The sequence continues at coordinate 7,898,118 of JAPQNM010000046.1, forward strand.
TAAGAAGAAAAGGGTCAAGATTTGCGCTGTGTATATATATATTTCTCTATCTTTCTCTATATCAGTCCATCTCTCTATAGTTTTGCACTGTATTAACCTCTCTCTTTCTCTCTCCCTCTATCTCTCTATCCATCCTTCTCTCTCTATAGCTTTGCATTGTCTTCCTATCTCTCCATCCCTCCATCTATTCCTCATTTCCCATCTCTCTATCCAGCATAATTCACCCCATGCCAATCCACCTCCCACTACCTATATCCCAGTGAACCATTTCAACGGGTTTGGATTCCCTCCTTGAGCTGCAGTCACCCAGCGTCTGCCAGGCCTTTCCCGTCACCTCATGGCCCAGTGAGGCACTTGATTGGCACTTTAGAGGCCATTGTTACACTTCACGGCCACCTCGTCTCCATATTGAATCAGGCTGAAGGCTGAAGGAGGGCCAGTAGGAATGAAGTCAATGGTAGGTAGACTAGACTAGGATATAGGATGAGAGAGAGTGTGGGTGGGTGTGTGTGAGTGTGTGTGTGTGTGGGTGGGTGTGTGTGTGTGTGGGTGTGTGGGTGTGTGGGTGTGTGTGTGTGTGTGTGTGGGTGTGTGTGTGTGTGTGGGTGATGGAGAAAGGAAGGTATAAAAATAATTTTTTGAACGGGAAGAAAAACATAAACTTTGACAATGAGATTTTCCGCTTGTCTTGCAAAGGTGTTTTTACCAAGATAGGTACACAAAATTTCTGGTTTAGAGGAGGAGGAGGAGGAGGAGGAGGAGGAGGAAGGAAGGAAGGAAGGAGGAAGGGGGAGGAGGAAGGAAGACGATGACAATGGCAGTGACAGTAAGGAAGAGTATATATACACAAGAAATATATTAAATAAAATGAGAATAATAATAATAGAAGAGGAGAAGGAAGAGGCAAGAAAATGGGATTAAAAATTAGAAAAAGAAAAACAGATAAAATAAGTATTGGACCCTACCTTACACATCCATCCCTCCCTCCCTCCTTCTCTCCCTCCCTCCTTCCCTCCCTCCTTCCCTCCTTCACACCTGCTCTATCCACACTCGTCCAGGCGTAAATATGCGGGAACCAAGTGTGAAATACGCCGGATTTATGTTCTCTAGACACTCATCACGCTAAAAGGAGGAGGAGGAGGAGGAGGAGGAGGAGGAGGAGGAGGAGGAGGAGGAGGAGGAGGAGGAGGAGTGTTGCACCAAGTCACTTCTTCTGCCAAGGTGTCACGCTAATTAAGGTGACAGGTGAAGAGTTGTAAAAGGTTTCATGAATATTTCCTAGAACGAGAGTGAGAAAGAGAGAAAGAGAAAGAGAGTGAGGGATAAACAAATATGAAAAAGGAAAGAAGGTAAATATAAGTTTAATTTGTATGTTTTTTCTCGTCTATACCTGTTTGTGTTATAGTTATACATTGAAAATACAACACAAATACAACGAGATAAGAAGAAAATAAGGAAGTATAACATATAATTAATCTTAGAACCGTAACATAAATAATAATATATTTTTTTTTGGACCCACGATTTCTAAGTAAAATTTAAAACCAACATACATGACTGACACGTGTAAAAGAAGAAAATAAATTAATGTTTCTTGTTATAGATAAAATAATTTGACTTACCTCTGGATGTTCTTCAGGGAATTTATGAAGAGCGAGGTGGAAGGGAGACGATAAAGCTGAAGAAGAAGAAGCAGCAGCTTGCTGAAGCCTTGAGGTGTAGTAGGTGGCTGAAGCTCCCTCTGTAAAAATAAAGAAAATTAGAAAAAGAAAATAAATTGTTGAAGTCAAATAATACTGAGAAAAAAAATAGTTTAAAGCAAATAATAGTCTTAAGAAAACAACCTAAATATAGCTAAAATAATAGCACATTTAGGCATCCAGGTTTAGATAAATAAGTGGAAGGGAAGTCTTGTACACTAGAGGGAAATACTAACTAACAATGTAGCTACGAGTATCAGAATAAACTATCAGAATAAATTATTGATTACCACTACCTACCTTTTCCTTGTACTAATGATGATGATGATGATGATGATGATGGTGGTAGTGATAGTGATAGTGGTGGTGATGGTGGTGGTGGTGTCATATTACTCATTATAACATCGTCACCCGTAGATTTTAAACACGTAATGATCATCTCTTCCTTGCCTCGCCCTTACCTCGCCTCGCCTCGCCATCCCGCGTTCTCTCCTACATTCAGCTTCAGGTTTACTTATGTTAATACTCTCGCCAGTGCAGGTTCTCGAGGGTGACCGTGTTTGGCAAGGCTCACTGCAACTTGCCCAAGACATAGAGTTGAGTTGAGTTAAGTTAGTGAGTTGTAATGGTAAGGAGTGACTTGCTATCAATTCCTGCATTGCTAAAGTTAATTTGGGACTGTGATTATCTGTTATCTATTTAGTTATATAGTTAGTTTGTTATTCATTTTGGTGTTAACTCAGGAAGTGCTCAGTGCTTCATCTCGTCTCGTCTCGTCTCGTGTTTATGTAAATTTTTAGTGAATATGTAAAATTGAATGAGTCGTTTATTTGCATAGGTTTAATTTTTATTACGGAATATATATTTTTTCTATCCAAGGTTCTTTTCTGGGTATAAAAAAGTGTGTGTATGTGTGTATGTATGTGTGTTTTTATATTGATTCAAACACACTCAGCCTTCCATCGCCTAGGAAAAAAAACTAGGCATGAAAAACACCATGACAAACTTTACACCCCTTAGCTGATCACTCTGAGGCAACAACACCTGCTCTTCTCTTCACTGAGGCGCTGAGAGTGGGCGAGAACTTGGGTGCTCTTGAAGTAGCCTAGCAGCTCCTCGTGTCCTCGCCCGCCAGCCTTCTACTAACAACTTCTCCTTGAGCAATGCATCAGCTGAGCATCAAACGCAGATTTAGAGAAGTCCGGAGTTTCTGCTAAGTCGATGGTTCATCTGCGGAGGATTTGCAGCGATGAAGTGAATATCAGACAGTCATACATACATACATACATATATACACACACACACACATTGACTGACTGACTGACCGACTAATTAACTAACTGACCGATTGACTGACTGACTGATTGACTAACAAAATAGCTAACTGACTGAGTCCCTGAATGCCTGACTGATTTACTGATTTCCTGACTGACTGACTGACTGACTGACTGACTGACTGACTGACTGACTGACTGACTGACTGACTCCTTAGCATTACCTGAATCTGAGTTTGCTAATGACTTTACCTTACCTTCCCCCCCTTCTTCCCTAAGTCTTGCAAGCTCGGGGCAAGATACACCAAAACAACACGAGCCCTAGAAGCGATAACTCAGCAACACATAACACGAAAATGAGACATATAGACATACCTTAGACTGCTCATTTCACCTCGAGGAAATGCTAGAGAGTTATGTCTATAAGATCGGTAATAGTATAGATATAGAGGCAAGTTTGGGCTCTATTGGAAGCTGGTACAAGGGTGGGTGTCTCTCCCTCTCCCTCTCTCCCTCTCTCTCTCTCTCTCTCTCTCTCTCTCTCTCTCTCTCTCTCTCTCTCTCTCGATGGAAAGGTGAGATTGACAGGTAGATGATGGAAGGAGAACCTCATTATGTCTCAATGTCTAATGATAAAAAGAAATATTAATGATAAAAAATAAATATTAATGATAAAAATAAATATTAATGATAAAAATAAATCTTAATGATAAAAATAAATATTAATGATAAAAATAAATATTAATGATAAAAATAAATATTAATGATAAAAATAAATATTAATGATAAAAATAAATATTAGTGATAAAAATAAATAATAATGATAAAAATAAATATTAATGATAAAAATAAATATTAATGATAAAAATAAATATTAATGATAAAAATAAATATTAATGATAAAAATAAATATTAATGATAAAAATAAATATTAATGATAAAAATAAATATTAATGATAAAAATAAATATTGGCGCTAATAGGTCCACTGAAGACTATTTAAGAAGGAAGACACAGAGGAGGAGGAGGAGGAGGAGGAGGAGGAGGAGGAGGGGGAGGGGGAGGAGGGGGAGAATATTATGATTTTGCTGTAGGAGAGAGAGAGAGAGAGAGAGAGAGAGAGAGAGAGAGAGAGAGAGAGAGAGAGAGAGAGAGAGAGAGAGAGAGAGAGAGAGAGAGCGCGATAGAGATAGAGAGATAAATAGAGAGAATAAATAGTTTTAGGCGTATCACACATGCGTATATAGTGTTTAATATTATAGTAATGATGAAACTGAGTCCAGTTTCGTGTTCAGTTTGACTGAAAAACTTTAGGTACAAATTTTCATGAAATTCTGAGGTGTGGAAATTTTTCACGAAATTTTCAAGGGTGTCACCTAAGATTTTTTTCATGAAATCATGTTTTTCAAAATAACTCGAAAAGTATGAGGTTTACGTAAAAAACATACGTAATAGTAAATATAGAGCAAGAGACGCCCGTTCTTTTGAGCTTTACTAGAATGTAATTGGAATGTAAGTAATGGAGATATTGATATATTTGTATTTTACACGAAACTTCTACTTAATTACATTTTTCTCCTAAACCAAAAGAGTAATTTACAAACGGATGACACCATCAGATGGAACTTGTCAAGCTGAACAACTTTGTTTCTATACATCTTTGTTGTAGGACTAATACTTTACTTGTAAAATGACTAAACTATTTTGGACTCAAATTCTGGTGGAAATCTTCGGGCCAAAAATTTCACGAATCCATTTTCATCACAAATCCACGAAAACTTATATTGAAGTTAAAGGTTTTGAAATTAATAATAATATATGTTAAGGAAGTGTTGCTGTCTGAGTAAATAAATATTAATAATTATAATAATAAATATTAATGATAAACCTGCCATTACCACGGAAACGAAGGATGCGAGGGGATTTCATTGAAATGTTCAAGATAATCAAAGGATTCGATAATATCAATACAGAAGATTACATCACTTTTGATTGATCAAATATAACAAGAAGACATCATTCTTTTAAGATTACTGGTAAAAGATTCACATCAAACAAAGCCAAGCACATCTTTTTCAATCGGATCGTTAACGTTTGGAACTCCCTGCCCGCCAATGTCGTCGACAGTAAAACAATTACTACGTTCAAAAATAGACTTGACAAATATTTAGAAGCCAATCCACAACTAAAATACTATCCGTTAACGTAGCAAACTTTGAGTATGTTCATCCTGATGTACCTAACTTACGAAATGTCGATTCAAAAGACGTCGCTAGTGGCCTGACATCGCTTGCCAGGAAGTAGTGGTAGCAGTAGTGGTAGCAGTAGTGGTAGTAGTAGTGGTAGCAGTAGTGGTAGTGACAGTAGTGACAGTCTGGTCGTGGTTGGCCTTCCTTTCCCTGCCAGCCATGGGTGGGGGGAGAAGCCTTCACCCTTACTATCCTGTATCCTTCACTCTAGACTAGATAGTGTACTCACAAACAGCCTCGTAAGGGCCAGCAGGCCTGTTGCTGTTTGTTCTTCCTATGTGTTCCTATGTGTTCCTCCTCCTCCTCCTCCTCCTCCTCCTCTCCCTCCTCCTCCTCCTCGTCTTACCTGAAGTGACAATTTAGCTTCGTAATTGTTTTTCTCGGTCTTGAAAATATTTTGAATGTATAAACGTAGACGGTCTTCTTTTTTTTAATTTTTTTTTAGCAATATTATATTTTTTGGGTTCAGTTACCTTGACGTTAAGAATAAATGTATTGACAATGGTCATAATAACGTGTTCTGATTGTAATGTAAGCAAGTATAACTAAAAAAAAAAATAAAAATAATAAAAATAGCTGAAAAATAATAATAATAAAACTTGCGTATAGATTCAAATAAATGATAAATAAATTTGAAACTACATCTCTTTTAGCCCATTCAAAATCACTTCTCCATTAAATTAAAGTGCAATCATACCTGACCTTAATCCACATCAAATCTACATCTACATCCACATCCACATCCACATATCTACATCCACATACATCCACATATCATCCAAATCCACACCTTGTTACCAGCCTTCAACACACAACTGAATCATCTTTCTCATCTCCTGCGACCTTCAATCAAGCATCCTCCTCCTCCTCCTCCTGCTCCTCCTCCACCTTTCTCATTTACTGTCGCGTTGGAGAGTGGAAGGGAAGGAGAGAATAAGGAAGAGAAAGAATACGAGAGTGAAAGAAGAGGGAAGGACAAGGAAAGGAAAGGAGGAAAAGAGTAGGATATTAAAATGACCTTGAATCCTTTGTCAGACACACACACACACATGCACACACGCACACGCACACACACAGACAGACACAAAGGAAGTCAATTATTACTAAACTTGCAGGTTGAGTTATTTACAAGAAAAAAAATTTGAGAAAAAACTTTTAAAGAGAAACTCAGACATTGATAAAACTTAGTTAATGTTTAGTCGAGTGTGTAAGGTCAGTGTGTGTGTGTGTGTGTGTGTACGTGTGTGTGTGTGTGTACGTGTGTGTGTGTGTGTGTACGTGTGTGTGTGTGTTTACTACCGCGTAACGAGTACATGTTTTATAACTTCCCACGTATAATATTTTGTTAATGAAGTTGTTTATAATGAAGTTTAATGACACCTTAATCAAGCTTAATCACCTTACTAATTAACATTTGTCAGTTTGTGAAAATTAATTTGATATTCGGTTTTATGCAGTTTTTCAATTTTTATTTATTTTTTTTTTATAGTGAAGACAAAATAAAATAAAATAAAATAAAATTACTACAAGATGGAAAAAAAATAGGAAGAAAATCACTGTAATAACTTTCTTCCTCCTCCTCTTCTTCCTTTGGTGAGCGGGAAAAAAGTCATTTGCATCGCCATCAACATCCTTCCCGCCATCTTTTTTTCCCTTACTTTTTTCCTGCCTTGCCCATTATCAAATATTTACAACCTTGACCTCTGACCTCTGACCCCCCACCCTCCTCTTCCTCCTCCTCCTCCTCCTCCTCCAGTGTCGACCTTTGCAAACATTTGGGTGGTGGTGGTGGTGGTGGTGGTGGTGGTGGTGGTGGTGGTGGTGGTGGTGGTGGTGGTGGTGGTGGACCATTAGGTAAATTAGGCATGTGTGGCACTCTCAGTTTCCATGTTGTCACTGTATTAGCATGAAGCCAAGGACTCTCTCTCTCTCTCTCTCTCTCTCTCTCTCTCTCTCTCTCTCTCTCTCTCTCTCTCCTCTCTCTCTCTCTCTCTCTCTCTCTCTCTCTCTCTCTCTCTCTCTCATACAGCCATCTATACAGCCATTCAATTATCCAGCCATCCAGCCAGCCAGCCAGCCAGCCAGTCAGCCATCTTGAGAGAGGTCGAGGCAGCAGCAAGGAGACTGTAAACAAAGGATGGTTACTATGGCAACGTAGCAACCAGCACCAAATTGGCCTCGTTATCGGTAACAGAAGTTCGAGTCTTGTATCAGCTCCCCTAGCGGCCGATATAGGAACCAGGAGAGAGCGAGGAGGAACTAATAATAATAATAATAATAATAATAATGATAATAATAATAATAATAGTCATAAGAAACGATAATAATAATGATAATGATAATAATAATAGATAATACGAGTTTTGTTTATATTTTCAAGGGTTTTCTACATTGTGAGTGATAATAATGATAATAGTAATGAGAAATAATATGAGTTTTGTCTATATTTTCAAGGAGTAAGACATTATGTGGAGTTTATATACAAAAAGTCTGTCTGTGTGTCTGTCTATCTGTGTGTATGTCTGTCTATCTGTGTGTATGTCTGTCTAGCTGTGTGTGTATGTCTCATCTACATACATACAGTCATTTCCATAATTTTTCAGCTAAGTGGTGATGGTGGTTGTGTATGTATGTATGTATGTGTATGTGTGTATAGTGAGACGTACATAAATACAGACAGGTGTGTTGTTTATTAGCAGGTGTGTGGGCAGGTGTGGGCGCCTGTGTGACCATGGGCGTGTTAATGTACCAGTGTTGCCATCTTGTGTGTAACCCTTATGGAGGAAAGGAGGAAGGAGGAAAGGAGGAGGAAAGGAGGAGGATAGAAGAGGGAAAGAATAAAAAGAAGAGGAAAAATATAAGTACCAAGGACATAACAGGATTAAATGTGAAATATAGATGATGTAATTGCATGAAAATGTCAGGAGCGTTTTAAAAAGTTTGAA
>JAPQNM010000046.1:7926284-7933784 GCA_029783475.1 Metacarcinus magister
CTCCCGCATGAATCCTACCATTGGGACACTTGGTATTAAAGGAGTGATTTGTTGAAGGTTTACATAGCTAAGCACACCATTTGTTCCGGGTCTTAAGTGCGATGGGAGACAAATTATAAGGACTAGTCAGGTCAGGTTAGGTTAGGTAAGGTTGGGTTCTACGATTTTTCTTCCCTTATTGAGGTTGATTTGAACTTTTTACTGTACCAGGTAATTTGAGGTCATATTAATGTGTGTGTGTGTGTGTGTGTGTGTGTGTGTGTGTGTGTGTGTGTGTGTGTGTGTGTGTGTGTGTGTGTGTGTGTGTGTGTGTCTGTGTGTGTGTGTGTGTGTGTGTGTGTGTGTGTCTGTGTGTGTCCTCCTCCCCTTCCCCCTCCCCCTCCTCTTCCTGTCTTGGTTCCTCCGTTACCAATCTGTTATCCGAGACCAAATCTGTTTATCACGCAGCCTCTCTCTCTCTCTCTCTCTCTCTCTCTCTCTCTCTCTCTCTCTCTCTCTCTCTCTCTCTCTCTCTCTCTCTCTCTCTCTCTCTCTCAAGGGTTATACTGCAACACACACACACACGCACACACATACACGCACTGCATGATAAACAGTCATGCAGCAGTAGTAAAAATGTCAGTGAGAGAGAGAGAGAGAGAGAGAGAGAGAGAGAGAGAGAGAGAGAGAGAGAGAGAGAGAGAGAGAGGTAGGTTCATTTACATAGACAAACACAAATCTGCTTTCAAAACGTTGATCTAAAATGTTTATTAATGTATAAATGTAAAAAACAGGAATACAAACGTTGACTCCTTTTGCGCGGCGTTGCTAGGCGTAATTATTTATTTATTAATTAATTAATTTATTTATTTATTTATTCATTTATTTATTTATTTATTTATTTATTACTAGCCTCAATATTACTTTCTTTTCTGTTTATACTCTTTTTTTTAGAGAGAGAGAGAGAGAGAGAGAGAGAGAGAGAGAGAGAGAGAGAGAGAGAGAGAGAGAGAGAGAGAGAGAGACTTACCTCCCGTCTTCTCTTCTCTTTTCTCTCTCCATCCGTCCGTCTCTCTCTTTTTTAATAAGTATGAATGTGTTTAAGAGGCGGAGGCGGAGGAGGAGGAGGAGGAGGAGGAGGAGGAGGAGGAGGAGGAGGAAGAGGAGGAAGAAGAAGGAAGAGGAAGAGGAGGAGGAAGGAATGACGGAAATAATTAATATGAAAGGCAATAATAAAAAAAAAGGAAGGAAGGAGAAGTAAGAATCTGAGAATTGAGTGGCAGTCCTTCTCTCTCTCTCTCTCTCTCTCTCCACCCTTTCATACATTTTCATCCCAGTTTCTCAATTTCCTTTCCCCCAATTTTTTTCAGCTTTATTTTCCCCTTTTACGAATCCCAAAAACCTTGCAATTCCCCTCCAGTCGCCTGCCCAATCTTCCCCCAATCACTACTGTATAATCTCAACCGAATCCCAGGCCGCAGGGAGACCGCAACCGGTTCTCAAAGGGCGTCAACAGGAGGAGGAGGAAGAGGAGGAGGAGGAGGAGGAGGAGGAGGAGGAGGAGGAAGAGGAGGAGGAAGAGGAGAGGAGGAAGAGGAGGAGGAGGAGGAGGTAGAGGAGAAGGAAGTGTTAAAAAATGTGAAATAAAATAGTTGTAGCTGGAAACATATTATTTTTGTTTCCTATTCTCTATATATGGTTTAGGGTTTTCGATATTTATTTTGGTTCTGTCGCTCGCCTTTAAAAGAGAGAGAGAGAGAGAGAGAGAGAGAGAGAGAGAGAGAGAGAGAGAGAGAGAGAGAGAGAGAGAGAGAGAGAGAGAGAGAGAATGAAAATAGACAGGAAGGCAAATAAATCATAGCAAAATAGCAAAATATTGAAACATAACTCAAAGAAATGGACAAATTACGTATAAATAAAACTTAGAAGAGAAATTATCGCTAAATATATGATTAATTAAGCTTATATTAGTGTATTACAGGAGGTGTGTGTGTATGTATGTATATGTATGTATGTACGTAAGACAGGAGACAGACAGGACAGTAGAGAGAGAGAGAGAGAGAGAGAGAGAGAGAGAGAGAGAGAGAGAGAGAGAGAGAGAGAGAGAGAGAGAGAGAGAGAGAAAGAGAGAGAGTCATTTCAGTTCCTCCTTCTGTAGTGCATTTAAAGTTATATTTCTCATGCGGGGAGCGAGGCTACAGTACGTAACTCACCTTTAACTTGGCAACCTGAACACACACACACACACACACACACACACACACACACACACACACACACACACACACACACACACACAGAACAAGGCAAGCACTGGTAGGAAAGGGCGATACGACTGTTGTTGAGGCAGGACTACGAGGGGAAGAAGAGGTCGCCGCTAGTTTTAGGTGGAGAAAGATGAAGTCTGTTAAAAAATAAAAGGAGAGTAGAAAGGAAGGGAAGAAGAGGTCACCGCTTGCTTTAGGTGGAAAAAGATGAGGTCTGTTATGAGAGAGAGAGAGAGAGAGAGAGAGAGAGAGAGAGAGAGAGAGAGAGAGAGAGAGAGAGAGAGAGAGAGAGAGAGAGAGAGAGAGAGAGAGAGAGAGAGAGAGAGAGAGAGAGAGAGAGAGAGAGAGATAACTTGTACTGCCTTAAGCAACAGGTAGAAGAAGCTTGGAAGAACTTGCTTATTGCTGGGATATTGGGAACGAGGAGGAGGAGGAGGAGGAGGAGGAGGAAGAGGACGTGCAGCGGTAAACAAAAAAGAAAATCTAAGGAAAAGAAAAGGAAAAAATATATATATACGTAGGAATATGTAAAAAAAAGAAAAATAAATAAGGAAATGCAACGAAAGAAATAATATATCAAAGAAAAACAAAAAAAAAACTAAATGTGGAAATGAAAAAGAGATTAAATGGATTAATAATAAAATAAAATAAAATAAAAGGATAATAAACAGACAAATTAAATAAACGGCAGACACAAAGGGAATAACAGAAAGAACGAAATAGTTAAAAGTGTTCCCAAGAGTGTGATTCTACTAAAACTATATACTTGGCTCCCCTCCTCGCCCCTTTCCCCCTCCTCCCCCTACCCTTCCTACCCTACCCTTCCCCTACCCTACCCTTCCTTCTGCCCTCCTGCCCCTCCCCTCCTCCTCCCTTCCCCCTCCCCCCCCCCGTCCACACCTTAAGCACTGTGGATTCACTACACATTAACTTTATTGAGACATTAATGTGACAATGTAAGAAGCTAAAACACTATTAATTTTTTTATTTATTTATTTATTTTTATTTATTTATTTGTTTTGGTCATTCTTCTCAGGGAAATGAATGTATGTTGTTTAATTTTGTATATATTGTAGTGTGTGTGTGTGTGCGTGTGTGTGTGTGTGTGTGTGTGTGTGTGTGTGTGTGTGCGTATGGTAGTGAACACACCAAGCTATTAATCAACACACAACAAACACACACACACACGCACACACACACATACACTGGCCCCGCCCCTCAAAAAAAAAGAAAAAAAACATTAAATAAAAAAATACATTTATGATTGTTAGCCCCGAAAAAAAAATAGAAAAATATATAAATAAATGTATGTATGTATGTATGTATGTATGTATGTATGTATGTATGTATGTATGTATGTATGTATGTATGTATGTATGTATGTTGTGTTGTATAATAGTAACGATTCCCATATTGTTTCAACCGTAATAAGTAAAACATTTCGTTATTTTATTCATTTCATTCATTCATTCATTCGTGACAGACAGACAGACAGACAGATTAAGAAGAAGAGGAGGAGGAGGAGGAGGAAGAGGAAGCTAGATTAGATAAGTGGATGGAGGAGGCAAGAAAGTATAATGAAAGGGAAGCGGAGGAAAAAATAGAAGAGAAAAATAACTAATGAAGGTGGGAGGAGGAGGAGGAGGAGGAGGAGGAGGGAGGGAGGAGGAGGGATAATGATAGTTCAGGAAGAGACGAAGAAGGAAAGTCTGCAATGAAAGGAGGAAGAGGATAAAAAAAAGAATAAAAAGGAGGAGGAAGAGAAAGAGAAAGAGAAGGAAATAAAATAAAAGTAATAATAATAAGAATAAAGAAGAAGAAGAAGATTTGGGTAAGATCCAAAACTGTTCTTCAAATATTTCCTTCATGAAACTTTCTTGATAAGTCTTACAAAGAGATTTTACGAGAGTCCGTTTTTCATAGTGACCAAATTGCACCCTACCTTTCCCCCTCCTTTCCCCCCTTCCTTCCCCCTCCCCTCCACCCTCACCCTACCCCCCTCACCCTAGACCACCCTCACCCTACCACTCACCCTAGACCACCATCACCCTACCAGTAAAAAAAAAAAAAACTATAATCATGCTTCAGGTCTGGAAATTTAACTCCCAAATAATGTGGTTTCTGGACCTAGCAGCTTAGAGTAATGGTGTTTAATCCCCTAATGGTAGGAAGCAAGAGGAGGAGGAAGAGGAGGAGGAGGGTGGTGGTCTTAGTTCGAGGTCATTTATCGTGTCATTCGTTACACAATTTCCTTAATGGTTCACAAGCCTAAAATTTTCCCCAACAGACCCGGGCTTACCAAAAAAAAAATATTAATGTACCAAATGTTTTCGAGATTTTTCCTTCAGATATTTTACGGATTAATTAAGGAAAACAAGATGCATTTTTCTCTTTTTATTTCTCTTTTCTCTCTCTCTCAACCCAGCTAAACAAACAGAAAACGAGGGAGAGTAAGGGAAGGGAGAGTAAGGTAAGGAAGGGTAGGAAAGGGAGAGGAATGTAAGGGAGGGAAAGGGACGGTAAGGGGAGGGAGTTAATGGTTTAAATTCGTGGGTTATTGGTAGGATGTGGGTTTAAAAGGCAGAGTTAGAGTAACGGAGCTAATAGAAGAAGGCAAGCGGGAGATTAATGGTTGAAATTAGATTCTTTAGGAGAGGGAGAGAGAGAGAGAGAGAGAGAGAGAGAGGAGAGAGAGAGAGAGAGAGAGAGAGAGAGACGCCACCCTTACCCCCCACCAACTCCTCCAGCCACTAAATGCAATTGGAAAATGGAAATTATGCATAAAACGAGTAGTAGTAGTAGTAGTAGTAGTAGTAGTAATAGTAACCTGCACAATAACGAAGAACAAGAACAAGAACAAGAGAAGAGAAGAAGAAAGAAAATCCCTTTTGACTCTCTAAAACCTTCCTTACCATTTAGATTCCTCTGTTTCCCCGAAGACCTCACTGTCATAACCTTTTTATTTCCCTTCCGCCCTCTCGCTGCCAGGAGACGAGAGAGGGAAGGAAGGAGGAAAGGAGGGGAAGGAAAGGGAGAAGGAGGGAAGGGGAGAGACGAGGTAGGAGAGAGGGAAGAAAGGGAAGGAAGGGGAGGGAAAGGGAGAGAACCATTTTATAGGCAATTAGGCAAGGCGGGGTAGGTACTTAGCAATTTTACGACCTCCTCCATGCTTCAGTCACCAATGTGGAGGCTAAGGACATACAAGGTCGTTCCTGCCACTGTTTTGTTAAGGGATTCACACTCTTATTGACGTCTGCATGAGAACCAAAGGAAGGGAAGAAGGATAGATAATGATACACCACACTAATGTATTATTATTATTATTATTATCATTATTATTATTGTTATTGTCAATTATTATCATGCAAGAGCGAGATATACATATAGATAAATAGATAGAGAAAAGAGAGAGAGAAGAGAGAAGAGAGAGAGAGGAGAGAGAGAGACGTACGTTCATACAGTCATGGCCTAAAATAATCACCTATCCTCCGGTCCCGCCCACCTCAGACTGGCTCTCTTTCTGCACGGCAAGTCACAGTTAATGGTGCTGGGGTGGGGGTGGGGGGTGAGGTGGGCGGTGAAGGAGGAAAGATTGAGAAAAGAGAATTAAATGTGAAGTGGTGGTTACATAACTTGGTCGTTTTCATTCATTCAGGTCATGCTATAAAGTAGTTAGATAATAGTAATGTTGCATTCCACCAGACAGACAGACAGACACAGACGAACTCAACTTTCTGAAATAATAATAATAATAATAATAGATCTTTTCCTTCAAATTATTCCAATCATTCTTTGGTGGTGCTTCTGAGGGTCAACTGTGTGTGTAACCACCACTTCGCATTTCATTATCTTTTCTTAATCTTTCCTCCTCCTCACCCAACCCAAGCACTATTATATATATATAAGTCATCGAACAGTTCTACCTCACACGTCCACCATCTTGCTCTTCTTCTTCTTCTTCTGTGACCTCTTCCGCTATTGTCACGTCCGCCATCTTACTCTTCTTCTTCTGTGACCTGTTTTGTGATGTTATATCAAGTTATTACTCTTAACAGGCACTGTTTTCTCAATCCTTCCACTATACATGGTGAAGAATAATGTGTTACTGCTCCTCCTTCCCTCAAATAGACTTAGAAAGGAAGGAAAAAGGTGTACATCCCTAGTGCTACATTCAGCCTGTCAGCCCGTCAGCTCACCAAAACACACTCACAACACACTCATAACACACCACACTCACTTTCATCTATATCATTGTAAGTCGTCATGTCCTAACACTTCTTATACTGTACCTAACACGCTATAATTATCACTCTTGGATGTAAACAGATAATTACCGGGTTTTTTTCTCATTTTTTCGTTGTATTTTCCTCTTTTCTTCGTGTTATGGTTCATTTGGGCTTTACTTTCTATATGAATAGTTTTTATATGTTCTATTCTAAGGTTTATAATGGTTTAATTTCATTATTATTGCTTTATTCTCTTTTTTGATATTATGATTGACCTTGCAAATAACATTTTTTCATGAAATAAATACGAATCTAATATAACAAATGTTTATGTAGGAAACGGGTAGGTGTTTCAGACGATTTTTTAAAGTATATATAATTGCTTTTCTGCGTATGATAAAAATCTCAATTTTGGTTTAATATATACGTGATCGACCGCCAGCACACGGCCGCTATCTTAGGGTACCTGTTGAAGCCTGTTCATATCACTATATTCGGTTATTTACGCTTGATAGGTAATGTTTTCTGTATGCCCTGCCACTATCAATGGTGAGGAATAATGTGTTACTGCTTCTCCATCCCTTAAATAGACGTGGAGAGGAGCAAGGAAGGTGTAAAACGAGGAAATATTATCACGTTGTGAAACGTCCGTCTGCTAGCTGCTGGCGGTCCAAGAAGAAGATTATTATTATGATTAGCATTTATTGAACTACAAATTAATATTATACAAAATGTAAATAAAAAGAAAGAGAAAAATAAGAAGCTTTAGAATGATAATACATATGTAACACACGGATATATATTTTTTATTCCATTTAATATAATTCTAAGTTTAGACTCCCAACCCAAGTCCAAGTCTTCCAGAGAGGAGGCGGAGGAGGAGGAGGAGGAGGAGGAGGAGGAGGAGGAGGAAGGGGCGTGAACGGGGGGTGGGGGCGTACGTGACAGGTGCGACAGGAAGCTCAGACAGGTGAAGGGAACGTGATGGGACCAGCAAAGAGACAGACAGACAGACAGATAGACAGGAG
>JAPQNM010000046.1:7936284-7973784 GCA_029783475.1 Metacarcinus magister
TCTCTCAGGTAAGGTAATTAGCGTGACAGGTGTGTATTATTGGTAATTACATCATCTTACCATTAATTAAGTCCCCCCTCCCCTCCCCCCCCACACACACACAGCCCACCTTCTTTTGCTCTTTCTTTGTACTCATAAACGTGATATAGAATGAAAGGGACAGAGAGGAAAGATCTAAGTAAGTACTGCCTTTCACTATTGTGTTTTCTATGGCGTATAGAAAATGTAACTTACGCGGCTGAAACTAAATATTAACAGAGAGAATGACTCGAGGGACTGAGTCCGATCAGGCGGCCCGGCCCGTTTTGTCGCTGCAACCACACTGTCTACACTGATAAAAGTGTGTACAATGTACCCGCCGCCGCGTTGACTCAAAATTACCAACGCACAACATTGACGGGCTCTAAACAGCCCGTGTGTCCCCTGGATGATGACAATAGACAACAAACCAACCACCAACAGAGAGAATGCTCCGCTCTCCAGCGACACACGTCCTCACGTCCTCCACCCCCGTGTGGCCAGGACTCAAGGGACTGAGTCCGATCAGGCGGCCCATGTTGCCGCTACAGCCACACTGTCTGCACTAATAGAAGTGTGTACAATGTACCCGCCGCCACGTTTGCTTTGAAATGACCAACGAACAACATTGACGGGCTCTAGATAGCCCGTGTGTCCCCTAGACGGTGGTACGATACACAACTATATACGAATTAAAAAAAAATAGAGTAATAGTTTATATAGCTATATGCTATATAAACTATTACTCTATATTTTTTGCTAAAAAAGCGATAATGCTGAAAGAAAGAGGTGAGGTGCATTGCAGGTTACTATAAGAGAGGAGACTATAGAGGAGAGAGTAAGGGATTGGAAAGGCTTAGAGACAGGAGGGGAAGGTCAAATGAAAGGGCTTAAGCTCTGTTAGTGGAGAGCGTACTGGGTGATAAGGGAAGGGAAAGAGAGAAGGGGGGGAAAAAATGATAAAATGAGAGAGAGAGAGAGAGAGAGAGAGAGAGAGAGAGAGAGAGAGAGAGAGAGAGAGAGAGAGAGAGAGAGAGAGAGAGAGAGAGAGAGACAGAGAGACAGAGAGAGAGAGAGACACAGTTTAAGATCACAGCTTGGGGGAAGATAAAAAAAGAAAGAGGAATTGGAGAGAAACTGTGCAAAATATACTATGAGAGGAAAGAGATACAATGAAATACAAATGAAATATGAACGAGGAGGAGGAGGAAAAGGAGGAGGAGGAGGAAAACGATAAAAAGGACAAATAGAACGAGAAGGGAATATAAATAACAAAATTCTAATATACAGTATAAAAAAATATATAACTTTACATCTATTCCAAAAACAATAAAATGATTAAACCCAAATAAAAACAGAGAAACATAGATGACAATAACAAAATAACACACACACACACACACACACACACACACACAAACAATATATCTTTATCATATACATCCAACCTTTTCTTCCTTCACTCCTATCCCTTGCCTCCCTTCCTCCCACAAGGCAAGCTTCCACATGCCTGATAGCTATAGAGACAGTTACACAAGAGAGAGGAGGAGAGTCGTGGTCTGTATACACTGATGGAATACAGGACGAGAAACGAGGAAGGGAAATTATTTAAGAGTCACTATATATAAGTCTCACTTTTTTTTTGACATTAAATGGATACTGGCTAAAGGACAACAACAATTGGTAAAACAAAAGAGTGTTGAGAGAAGGTAAAGGAAGTAATAGTGTTAGTATATATATATATATTTTTCTATCCTTCCCTTAGAGAAGCTAGGCAAACTTGGGTGTTCATTTAGTGTGTGCAGGTTTGGTAGGGGTGGGCGAGGCTGATCCTAGAGTGGCCAAGCTGACCAAGAGATTAGAGAAGCACCAAACTGCCTCCCGGGCTGACCGAGCGGGAGACGGGAAAGGGAAGGGAAGGGAAGGGAAGGGAGGAAGGGAGGTAGGTAGGATGAAGAGGCTGAGGATGCCAGGAGATAAGAGGAGATTCAATGGAGAAGAGAAAGGAGGAAGAGAAAGGAGGAGAAAAGGGATAGAGTGAAGTTTAAAGAAGGAGTGTTAGAAGGATAAGTTAGGTTAAAAGTAATATGTGTTGAGGAATATATGTATAGGGAAAGGTGTTTACATAAAAGAATATATACGTACATGCATACATATGAACACACACACACACACAAAAAAAAATATACATAAATGAATAAATACGAGAGTAAACGCAGTGCCGAAAGGAAAAAAGACGAGGGTAACAAATGCAAAAGAAAAAGAAAAAGAAAAAGAAAATATATAAAAAAAGACGAGAATGCAGAAATAAAGTCGCAGAGAGAGAGAGAGAGAGAGAGAGAGAGAGAGAGAGAGAGAGAGAGAGAGAGAGAGAGAGAGAGAGAGAGAGAGAGAGAGAGAGAATCTTTCTTATTATTATTTTTCTTCTTATATTCTTCGATGACAGAGAAAGATTATATATATTTTTTCTATATATTTTTCTTCACAAACAGTATAGATCCACAAGTTGTTTGTCAAATGGATGAGCTGGAAAGTCAAAAAGAGAAAGAGAAAGTGAGAGAAAGATAAAAAAGTGAAAGAGAAAGAGAGAGAGGTTAACAATTTCACCGTCATTACAAGTTCCAGTTTAACACTCGTGATTTTGGGGCCAAGATGGAGAAGTCTGAACTCTTGCGAAACACAGTCTGGATTTATCAAACATCAACCCTTTGAAATTAGTCTCTGAGGGGCAGTTTGCACACACACACACACACACACACAACACACACTCTCACTCTCTCACTCTCTCAAATGTGTCTTTCCTTTAAATTAGAGAAAGAGGAGTTGCAAGAGGAGTTAGAGAAGGAGGAAGAGAAGAAGGAGGAAGAGGAGGAGGAGGAAGAGGAAGAGGAGGAGGAGGAGGAGGATTAATGGGTCGGATTGCCTAATTGCAGTAGCGGGATCATTTCATTACTAAAGGACCCTAACTACTTAATTACAAGTCATTAGTCTCTGCCAGCTGGTCGTTAATGCTATATGTGTATGTGTGTGAGTATGTGTGGTGTGTGTAGAGAGAAAGAGAAAGAAAGTGTGAAAGAGAGCAAACTGAATACATATAGTTTCAAATATTAAACAAAAATCATCTGTAAGGAGGTCGGATTTTCCTCCAATACTAGAGATATAGAAGCAAGGAAAAGTTAGGTTAAAAAGAAGAGAAGTGATCACCACCACGACATAGGTTTCTGAGCCGGCCGCGTCCTCACGTAATCCTAAACACCCACAGCAGCTATTTGCCCGTAAACATTTTCGACATCGTAAAGGTAGCTTCTGGGGTTCTCTGGCATATATACTCTGCCCAGATTAAGCTCACTCCCTATTCGAGTGCATCTGTTAAGCCTTTGAGTCAACAGAAGGTAGAGTGAAATTTTGCCAGTGTTGAGAGAGAGAGAGAGAGAGAGAGAGAGAGAGAGAGAGAGAGAGAGAGAGAGAGAGAGAGAGAGAGAGAGAGAGAGAGAGAGAGAGAGAGAAAAAAAAAAAATAGAGAGAGAGGTCGTCCATTTGAAAGCCAGCCATGATTTTCTCTGCTCCTCCTGCTCCTCCACTTCCTCTTCTTTCTTCTCCTCCTCCTCCCTCATCGATCATTCTTGACTCTGCTTTAGGCACGTATCTCCTTCCTTGATAATGATGAATTCACGACGATAAAAAATAAGATAAAAAAAGAAAAGATGAAAATATAAAAAAAAATTCTTTCTTCTCTATTAACATCCAACATTTTATTTAATTTTCTTTTTTTTTTACTTTACATATTTGGTGTTATTTGTAATTTCTTATGGTGTTAATAGTTGTTAATTTTCTCGATTTTACACTTAATTCAAGAGTTCATTATTTTCCCATAATTATCCTTTCTTTCCTACATCTCTTCCTTCCCTTTCTTGCTCCCTTCTTTCTTCTTACCTATACCCATCCATCACTCTACCATTCCTTCACCTCCACCCAACACCATCACCATCACCATCCCCACACCTCTTCCATCCACCCATTTCCACGACCCTCTCTCTTTCCTCCCCTTCCCTTGTGGTATCTCACTCGCCTTTTCTTTCATACCTTCTCCTCTGCCAGCCGCATTGTATCCCTCAACTAGATTACCGCCTCACCTTTATAACTCAATACAGAGAATAAGATAGTCTCCCCAAGAGCACCTACGCCCTTTTATTGTGTGGAATAGTATTTGTGAAGGCTGTTGTTTTGGTGGAGTGAATGAGGGTCTAGGTGGAAGGGTGGAGGAAGGAAGAGAGAGAGAGAGAAGGATAGATTGAAAGGAGGTGAGAGGGAGACGAGGTAGGTAGGTAAATGAATTATGAGATGACATAACATGTACTAAACAAAATCCCATCTTTTTTATATATATTTCACATTTATCTCACCCCGGAAGAGTATAGATACACTCTCATCAGACTAAAGAATTATGTTTCCAAGGTAAAATATTAATATACACAGCTTTTTCTCTTCATATTCTACGTAAAATCAAGTATATATTTTCCCCTTAATAAAAAAAACATGCATTAAAATTATCAGGAATATTACATTATAAAAAAAAAACTAAAACGTGCACGGTGTAGTTCCGTATTTTTGTTGCTAAGAATAAGTTCCTGTCAATACTTCGATAGTAAATTAATATTTTTCTTCTTACTCGTCACAAACTGCAACTTTAAGGCTAGTGAGGCGTGGAGGCAAGTACGACACCGTTATAGTGAAACAAAACCTCACATTTTTACTTACTCCTCACCTCACGCCACTTTCATACCTGCATTAATTAATCACAAAATCACAGGTAGAAACTATATTTTACACTTCAAGATATTACAACAAAGATTAACATTTATTTACCAACCATGCACGTCACTCACACCCACCCACACACCCACACAACACCTGGCGAAACAAATAAGTACGAAAGAAGAGAGAACACACCTGATTGAATTCCGTTCCCCATTCCACTCTTTTCATGCAGAACCTGAAATCTAATCGACGCCAAAACAAAAGTGAATGAGGAGACCCATTGTCTATCTTCCTGCAACCACCTACGAGGCTTTCCGAGGATCAATTTTGCAATTTCCTACATGTTGCACTGTTTCAATAGAGATCCAACCCGCTATGTGTGTCCCTAAAGGCTATGGGAGAGGGGCGAGTAGCTTGGGTTTAGAAAAAAGATTCGACGAGACTTGATTAAATTGAAAAGAGAAATATACTCCCACAAGCCACTAGGGAGGGCTGGGAATAGGGACAAGAAAAGAAGAGAAGAGAGTAAGGATAGGAACAGTGATTGGTGAGGGTGGATAGGATAGGGATAGGGAGAGAATAGGAATAGGAATGGATGTGGTGGTGGTGGTGTTGGTGTTATAGGTGAAAGAATGTTTGTTTAAAGTGGTGCGTGGTGGTGTGTGTTTATATAATTGTGGTGTTTGAGAAAATGGTGTAGTAATTCTCTCTCTCTCTCTCTCTCTCTCTCTCTCTCTCTCTCTCTCTCTCTCTCTCTCTCTCTCTCTCTCTCTCTCTCTCTCTCTCTCTCTCTCTCTCTCATAAAACAAATAACAGCTCAACTTCTTGGGTCTTTATGTATACTTTTATTTTTTTTTTTTTACTTCAATGCTCAAGAAAAGCCTTTGAGTAACTTTCCTTCAAAGTTTAATTGTAATTTTTTTCATGTCGTTTCACCAAAGTCTTTCTCGCGAAGGAATTTTCTATTTTTTTCTCTTTTTTTTTTTCATCACTTGCTCAGGACGAAACAGCACATAAAACAAGATTTTATAATTAATATTTTCATCAATCTTGATTTTTAATACACTCTAGTTACTCCTCTCAAAAATAATGTTCTTTCTCTCTTTTCATCATGTACTATTTTATTTCAGTAATATTTCATCGTATTTTTCTTCTTTAAGCACATTTCACATCACCCATCGACTTGTAACACGTAAAACAATCATAAACAAAGGCATTAAATAGCAAAGTAACCCATGAAAATTACCGGGAATGCATTACAAGTCCGAAGTATAAAAAAAGATAACGTAGTCCGAGAATCGCGTGAAAGTCTACGGTGTCATCCATCCACGTTTCACTTACCAACTGGACTGGCCAGCTGAGACTTGTAGAGGAGAGAAGAGGAGAGGAGAGGAAAGGAGAGAAGAGGATAGGAGAGGAATCTAGCAGTGTTGAGAAGGCCCCTTAAGCTGCTCAGGCCTTTGGGGGGTGCGTGGCGGACCAGCCTTCAGCGTGGCAGGGCAATCAGGCTTTACGAGATGGCGCGAGGGAGAGTGGCAGCCTCGCCTCTTATCGAACACTTGACGTCCCTCCACACCAATGAGAGAGAGAGAGAGAGAGAGAGAGAGAGAGAGAGAGAAAGAAAAAAAATATATATATATATATATAAATAAAGCGATATAGAATACATAAACATACACTAACATACAGAGCCTCGTTGACAAATACTTTATAAAAAAAAACCGTCTATCTACGCGTATACTTTTTCTGTTTTTACTTTTTCTTCTAGACATCTTTATTTCCCACAATCATTTTATCTTACACGTGATGTTCAGTCAACCCGAGGAACACAACTACTTCTGGTTGAGTCACGCTGAGTTGGTACAGCTGACCAGCATGGTGGTGGTGGTGGTGGTACTGGTCGGTTCCATCACCACCCGCCCCACCGTCACACCACCACACCACGTCATGCCATCAAACTTCTCCGTCATGCAGGAAGACTTCAACACGAGCATAGCAAACCTTTACCTTCCCAAGAACTCCTCCTATCTCGCTACCCCGCCACTCCTCCGCCAGATACTCTACTCCAACCTCATCCCTTGCGAACCGAATTTCCTCGAGGTTCATAATATTACCGATTGCGATGTTGAAGCCAAACAGAACGTGAAGCTTTACTTATCTGACCTTGATGGAGCTCCTGACCCCTTCGAGCTATGGCAAGAGGATGTGTGTGGCTTCAAACCGTTTGTTGCAGTTACGAATCGCTATACGACTGGTCAAGGTTTCTTCCCAAGTCGTAAAGGCGAGATGTGTTATCACCCAAGCAGTGGCTATGTGCTTCTACTACCCTTTCCTTCCTCTTACAAACTCAACGCTTCCTTCTTTCGTCAGTGCGTGGTGGCGCCTATGAAGATCTGGTTTCAAGGTCACGTTAGGGAGGATACTTTTGCTATTATATCAGACGCGATTTTGATCTCCAATGACGCAAAGATTATTGAGAGACAACAGTTAAGCTACGAGCGTTTGTCTCCGTTAAACTTGTGGTGGCCAATGAACAGAGTTGAGACGCATTATGGATATCTTTGGGTGAAGCAGCTGTCTGCCTTCTTATGTTTCCTTGTCTTTGTGTATCAGATTCTCGCGTTACTGATGGAGAGGCGTGGCGGGTGGCAGCAACACACTTATTTCTCAAATCTTGCAAGGAAAGGACTTCACTGCATCTTGATTGTACTTTCCTTCACTCTGTTCATCATCTTTGCCTTGTGTAATCTACGCTGGAACAACCTGATAGAGGCTCTTACTATAGGTCCACCCTCGCCTACCATAGCTGCTGGAGACGAGGAGCAACATATACACGTCATGCAAATATACCAAACCTTAACGAATTACGCTGATCTAGATGCATATGTCACTTGGACACTTGTTATATTGCTGTTTTTGCATGTGACGGATCTCTTCACTTGCACTACTGGTTACATATACGGTGTGTGTAACGCGATTCAACGTCTTGTGCCAACGCTGCTAGTGGCTGGGTGTTGGTTAGTGCTACTCGGTCTGTTAGCGCATGTCTTTCACGATGAGGAAAGCCTTGCATTCAGGAGTATGAGAGTTTCCTTCCAGACTCTCTTCGTGACCAGGTTTATGGATATTCAGTATGAGAAGGAAGCTTTCGTTCACTTGTTGATTCTACTACACGTGACTATGTTCTTGTTGGTGCCTCTGTTTGCTGGTCTCTTAATGACAAACCTCAATGTTTCCAAAGCGTTGAAGAGAGGTAAGAAAAGATGGTGGGTGGTAGGACAAGAATAATAGTTTCTTAACCTGATAAAACGATGCCTTTCTAGATTGTACGAAGACTGAACTAAACATTCTTGTCTATTATATTTTTTTCTTAATGTCTGTAGTGTAACGCATGGTATTATAACTTTAATTATATCACTGTTAAGGCTTTATAACGCATTGTTTTATCATATATTATCAGATGTACATATAAAATCCACTCGTGTCTTTTTTTATCCTATAGCAGTTAGAATACTTAGCAAATCAACGAATAAAGAGAGAAATAAGGAGAGAAAGAGAGATATCTTACTCCTCTTACATCCTCGCTACTGTATCCAACCCACTAAGTACCCACCAACACCTTGTAATTCCTAACTCAAATGTACTACTAAAAGGTGGGTCTTGGGGGCGGCCTGAAGCACGGGACATTCAGGGCATCATCAACGGGGGCAGCGCATGGAAGACAACCAAAGGAACCAAGGAAAAACGACCCTTTGATTCGACCAGAAACGAAATTGAATCCTTCCAATCAAGGTCTTCCCAAAATCGAATCAGCCAATCAAGTATATTAGCAATTCAAATGAGGCAATGAGAGAGAGAGAGAGAGAGAGAGAGAGAGAGAGAGAGAGAGAGAGAGAGAGAGAGAGAGAGAGAGAGAAATAGAGAGACCATTGCAATCAACACCATTCCGTCCTCTCTCTCTCTCTCTCTCACTCTCTCTTGCAAGAACAATATGTGTGTATGTCTGCATGTATGTATATGTATGTATGTGCGTGTGTGCGTGCGTGTGTGTATGTGTACGCATATAACTCATCCAATTTAAAAGTTTCCTCTTAACAATCCAGCCTCAGTGACGCGCCTGACAGAAATGACCCATAAATCACACTGCTGGGAATCCAAGTTCAGTGATGACAGGCAAGGCAGTTGAGGAAGGAGGCAAGAGGATTGACTCTCTCGCTCTCTCTATCTATCTATCTATCTATCTTCTATCACTAAGGCTAAGGAAACTCCAGTCCTTTCTCTTCTCTAAACGTTTATATCCATGAGAACTAACTCACTTCAATGTATAGATTCAGTTTTAGTTTCATAATACAAGTTTATATATTGATAAGTTAAACCTGTTCTAGTCTATTTAATTTCTCTGTGTAGCAAACTGTATTTAGGGAGTCACGTTTATGCATGGACAGAGAAATGGTTGTTCCAGAATTAGGTTTGTGTCTCAACCCTTCCAGTCAAGCCTCCAGTAAGCCAGTCTTGATTACCTTTCCAGGACTGTGACATCACCGGTCTGGTTGAGTTGAATTCGTAAACATGTGTGTGTGACTGTGTGCGTGTGTGTGTGGGTGTGTGTGGGTGTGTGTGTGTGTGTGTGTGACTGACTGTGTGGGTGTGTGTGTATGTGGGTGTGTGTATGTGGGTGTGTGTGGTCATCAAGGCCAGTCTGGTCCCTCCCCCTCCCCTCCCTTCCGTTCCAGTCCGTTCCAGTAAGTAAGAGTGAGAGGAGGAAAGTGAGAGTGGCAGGAAAGGCAATATTCATAATGCGTTGGTCGTCAGGGATTCATTATATGTAAATGTGTAGGATTACCATCTTGTGGCGGCCCCTCCTATGCTGTCCGTGTGTCCGTGTGTCCGTGTGTCTGTGTGGGTGTGTGGGTGTGTGGGTGTGTGTTTAAATAGATGATGTAAGTAGGTATGTTCGTAAGTAAAAGGGAGTTCAATAATGTTTTTTCACTTCTATTTTTTATCATTAATCCGTTTTTCATTCGTACGTAACCTAATTTAACCTAACCTAACCTAACCTAACCTAACCCTTTTTGTCCAATTACGCAATTACTTCCACGGGGAAAAAATAAATTAAAGCTTAAAAAAAAAAGATTAATGAATGGATAGATATTAATTTTCACACCATGTAGGAATTTTTTCGGTTTTGAACTTTTCAGGAAGAGGATATAAAATTAATTCCTTCTTGACCAGGTAAATTTCATACCTGTATATATTATTATTATTATTATTATTATTATTATTATTTACTACTGTATTCCTTTTTATTAATCTTTATTCTCCTTTTCTCTCCATCTCCTTCCTCCACCACCCTCTCCTCCTTACCCTTCACCTTTTTTTTCTCTCACTTTTCTTCAACTTTCTCTTTGCTTTACTTAAGAACATTTACTAAAACATTCCTTCTTTTATCTATCTTTATCCTCCTTTCTCTCCACTCTCCCTCTCCTCCTCCTTATCCTCCTCCTCTTTTTCTCTCCCTTGGTGTACGAGAAAAAATATCCAATAATTTAGTGAAGGATTTATGGCCAAAACCACAACCTCCAGTAACGCCAAGAGATAATTTCTGTAAAAAGTATAAGGGATTCATAAATTTGCCTCAATATATGCATCGCTCTAGGTGGTTAACTCCTCTATACATATAATAATTACGCTTTAGAATTATTATGGGATAGGAGGCGAGGGAGGAAGGAAGGGAAGGGAGGGTAGGGAAGGGAGGAGGGAAGGGAAGGGAGGAGGAAAGGGAGGGAAGGAAACGAAAGATGGAGCCGCGTAGTAAATATTTTCGTTTTTTTCTTTTTCCTCCTTTTTCTTTATTTTTTCTCCTTATTCTTCATCTTCACCATTATTATCTTATTATTGAGAGAGAGAGAGAGAGAGAGAGAGAGAGAGAGAGAGAGAGAGAGAGAGAGAGAGAGAGAGAGAGAGAGAGAGAGAGAGAGAGAGAGAGAGAGAGAGAGAGAGAGAGAGAGAGAGAGAGAGAGACCCATACCTCAGCGAGTCTTGTGTGTGCGCCATAAACAGGAAATTTATAGGTACATAAATCTTCTTAATCCAGTTTCCAATATATTCCGCAGGGCGAGTGGAGGAGGAGGAGGAGGAGGAGGAGGAGGAGGAGGAGGAGGAGGAGGAGGAGGAGGTGATATTGGTGGTGATGAAAGATAGCTGTGGTGGTGATGTGTAGTGATGTGTGGTTGTGTTGTGTGTGGTGGTATGTGGTGTGGTGGTGAAGGTTTTAAAAAGTTAAGTATTGTTAAGACAGAGACTAACTGAACTACATATCTTTACCTAAACATGAAATTTACAAAAGAAAAAAAACAAAAAGTCATCAAACAAAAAAAAACAAAAAAAAGAATAATAAAAATAATCAAACTAGCCACGCGATCAGAAATTCCTGTTCCTTGCTATCTCGTCTGAGTCTATTCCTTCTAACTTTCCTTATCTCCTCTCCTTCCTAATCCCTACTTCCTACTAACATGAGGAGGAGAAGAAGAAGAGGAAGAAGAGAAGGAGGAAGAGGAGTAGGAGGAAGAGGAGGAGGAAGAGGAGGAGGGGAAGGAGTAATGATGTAAACAATAACGACAACTAATTTTCTTCACTGACCAACAAGATTTCTTCTCAACTCGTTTTCAGTTTTATCAGTCAGCGAGAAAAATTGCAATACTTTTAAATCACTGAGACGCATTTTTATCGTTGTCAGTGTAAGGGAAGGAAGGAAGGAAGGAAGGAAGGAAGGAAGGAAATAGAGAATCTTTCCTCTAGGTTTCCACATACATATTGACGCTTTCCTCTTTCCTTTCCTCTTTTTCCTCTTCCTGCAGCCAAGAATAGACGCAAGAATTACCTTAACAAACAAGGAGGAGGAGGAGGAGGAGATGGATCGAGCTAATTCATTTTCCTTATAATTTTACGTCGCCTTTTTTTAATAGTCTCTCTATTACAGTAATTTGAAGCAGAGATTAATATTTTTTTTTATCTCTCTCTCATTCTCTCTCGCTCTCTCCCTCTCCCTCATACTCAACCAATACATTAAATCAAGAACAGCAACGAAATAATAAGAAAAACATATATACGAAGTCGAGTATTGAACGCTACCATAAGGAAAAAAAATAAATAAATAAAATAAAAACTTGGAATACAATAATAAAAGTTATCTCGATGTATTATTAAGTAAAATATCTGCATCTGTAACTACCGTATCGCAGAGTGTAAAAATAAAGCTGATAGAATACTGTATGCAAGGCTCTTAGAACACACACACACACACACACAAGGAAGATTTAATAGCTAACTGTGCTAAATATAATAAAAAAAAACCTAATCTGACACCTAACACTACTAAATATTAACTATACATACAGATTCTACTTTAAAATACATAAATAATAATTGTTTAGAGGAATACCAGCGCATGAGAATAGATAAAAATACTTGATAATATAGTATAGTATAAAAAGATAGATATTACTTCTTTAAATCACAACCGAAGTTAAAAAAATTATATATAGTAAGTTTTAAATGCATAAGAGTTGTATTAATATAGGTTAACTGGCCTTTTGCAACCTCCTATTTTTTTATGTTTTTAATTCAAGGTTGTTTGGTGGTGTAAAATGAGACAATATTACCCTTGTTATCACTACCTGTAATCAAGAACTTAATCACCTATGACCTTCAGATGTAATTGTGTTGAACGGTAGATGGGAAGGGAAGAAATTGTGTTATGTTGTATATTATTGACTATCTCTTTCTTTTTTTCTTAATCTCCTCCTCCCCCTCCTCCTCATATTCCTCCTCCTCCTCCCTCCTCCTCCTCCTCCTCCTCCTCCTCCTCACTGTTCTCAAGTTCTCATTTCTTATCTTCCTCTCCTCTTTCTCATCTCCTTCATTCACATGCGAGTATTTTCTTTTTACTTCATTCTTACATATTTTTATCTTCTTATATTCCCTCTTCTGTTTAGTTTTTTTTTTTGCCTTTTTTTCTTTTTTTATTCTTTATTATTACTTGTTTATTGTCCTCCTCTTCTTTACACACTTCCTTTTAACCTTTCATTCTCACCTCTCCCTTTTCTTCCTCCTCTTATTCCTCTTCTTTCTACCTTTCCTTTATATTCTTTCTTCTTTCTTTTTTTCATTTTACTTTCCTTAACCCTCCTCTTCCTCCTCCTCCTCCTCATTGTTGATTTGCATTCCTTCACAACAACGTAAACATACACACATACATATATACATTACTGCATTACGTATTTTTCATTCCCATTTGCAAGGCTTATTCATTCATGCATTCATTCTAATTTCCTGGCAGCGGCGGTGACACACAAAAGGTTTTAACATATTAATTCCAACCTGTAGTTATTTTGTGGCGAAGCTTAAATTAAAGCTGAATTATATCACCCAGGAATATATATAAAAAAATAATAATGATAAAAAAATAATCACAAAAAATAATTATAATACGGTATTGAGGAAACGAAATGTAATTATTATTAATACTCCTCCTTTCACCGGAATTAATCACAGTACTTATATAATTAATTAGGGATCCATTTACCTGTCCTCTAGGAATGAATAGCGTGTGAAAATTACTAGGATAAATTTGACACTGTTTAATTACACCTTCTATAACTGTTCTCAAAGGTCTGAATACTCAATACTAGACTTAATTTCCCATATTTCCAGCCACCTAGACACCCAGACATAGACATACAGACATACAGACATACAGCCAACCAGCCATCACTGCTTCGGCATGACTGTGTGCGTGTGTGTGAGGGAGAATTTAATTAACCTGGAATAATTTGAACTCTCCAATCCGTCCTCCGAGGCAATAGACTTCATTCTGTATGATTTTGTTTTAATCCTCAAGTTTCACGTCCATAATGAGAGAACATAAAACGAAATGAGATTGTAATATTAACCTAACCTAACCTTGGCTGGAAATATAGATGAAATAAGTGTGTGTTGGAGTGTATCTATGCAACGTTTCACTTCCTATTCCTTATATTTTCGTCACTATGTTAATAATAATAATGATAATAATAATAATAATAATAATAACTCTTCAGTATATACATAAATAAGAAATGTTCTAATCTAACCTAACATAACATAACTAGCCTTTAATAACTCGCTTAGGTGATGTCTGTTCATTATTCAAATACGTCTGTTGTCTCGTCTTGTCTCGCGTCTTCAATGTAACAACTGCCCAACAGACTTAACCAACACAGTTCACTTAACGACCCAACTTAGCAAGGATCGCACCAACCCAACTTCCTCAGCCAGCTTCCATTTACAACTTCCATACTTGCACAGTTTCCAGACATAGACGCCAAGACAGTGTTTAGCCTTCCAGTAATGCCTAGTCTGGAATCCGGGTGCAGTTTATAGGATGCAAACACGCTCTGCACTGTATCCAAGCCTTAGATATCGTTTCCAGACCTTTGTAACAGACGGAGCATCACTGGAATTCATAGACTCTGGAAGGTCGTATTGTCTGGTTAATCCCTTGGTTCTGATTGGCTGCTGGCCCCTCACCTATCATCCTGAGAACCCAATCAGATCCATGACTTGATTTTAGTGAAAGGCGAGTGAACTGTGTCTCCGAGGATCTTAGGAGGGAGAGGGAGAGAGAGAGAGAGAGAGAGAGAGAGAGAGAGAGAGAGAGAGAGAGAGAGAGAGAGAGAGAGAGAGAGAGAGAGAGAGAGAGAGAGAGAATGCAATTTCAACTAAACTTCTAAATTTAAAGACCAAATTTACAGGTCAAGCAAAAAAGCTATTTACGTTCGTTCCTTTAGCAAAGAAGCTTAAAGGAACACCAACAACAAAAAAACAAGTCTCGAAGCTTCACTTAAGACCTTCTTCTTCTTCTTCTTCTTCTTTACTTAATTAAATACGAACACAAATAAAACAAAAATCATAATAAAAAAATAAATGAAAATAATACGGAGAGATAAAAGAGGAAAGAGGAAAGGGGCCCATTACTCCTCCTCCTCCTCTTCCTCCCCCCCCCACCCCTATGGATCCTTGCCTGCCCAATGACGCGAGGTTTGCAGGTAATGGGGTCAGGAGGAGGAGGAGGAGGAGGAGGAGGAAGAGGAGGAGGAGGAAGAGGAGGAGGAGGAAGAGGAAGAGGAAGACTGTTACATGTTTCTATATATGGAATTAAAAAAAAGAATGAGTAAAACAAATATTTAGAAAGAATAATGAAGCATAAGAAGAAAAAAACAACTTTAATGATAAAAGAGAAGGATGGAGATAGAAAAAAACTGATAAAAGGAGGAAGGGAGAGAGGAAGGAGGGGGAAGAGAGGGAGGGGAAAGGAGGGGAAGGAGGATATAGGGGAAGGAAGGTCTGAATGACGTAGGAAACTAAATAGATGATTGTATTATACCCAAAATCCTTCAATGGGTCCTATTTTGGGGGATAACTGTACGTATTGATTAAATCTGATGTTTTTATTTATCTATCTATCTATCTATCTATCTATCTATCTATCTATCTATCTATCTATTTATCTATCTATCTATATCCTCTTGCATGTACTTATATTATTTTTTCACAACTTTATATATTTTGTTAGTTCGATCAATATTTATTTCTACGTCAAAGAATGAACCTTATTGAAGAAAGGTGACGATTTAGCTTATTTGACACGTAAGCAGTTTGCAAGACATGAAGGGAAGGAGGGAAGGATGGAAGGAGGAGGGAGGGAGGGAGGGATGGAAGGAAGGAGGGAAAGAAACACGAAATTAATCAAACCAAAGCTATAGACCTCACAATTTTCTACAGCAATACTTTTTTCAAACTCTAAACCAAAATCAATTCCTTCTAAATGCACTAATATATCCACACCAGCAGCCGTAACACAACTCAAATTGACTCCCGCATGAAACACCGCGGGAAGACACTTAAGACTTTAACGCCTCGATTCTGTGTTGTCGAAGATTCTCGCGCTGTTTTTCTAGCTGGAGTTAATCTCGTCTCGTGTGTGTGATGTGGAGTCTTGTCTCTCCTCTTTAAGGGAGTAAGTTATTCAGTAGTGTGCCAGTCTGCTTGTCAGGAGCATACCACGAAAAAATATTCCTCTCTAACTTCTTGTTGATACTAATGGAAGTGAAGTTATTATTGATCTTAACTTAACTACTATTTGTGTTCTTGTTCGATTGATGTTCTTTTGTTTATTATTATTATTATTGTTTTGTTTTGGTATGGGATGAGACTTTTTTTTTGGTATAAATATGTATAACTGAATATATATTTTATCCATCTATTTACCTATTGTTCTATATACATTTATAGTCTCTCTCAGTCCCAGTCTCTCTCTCAGTCCCAGTCTCTCTCTCAGTCCCAGTCCCAGTCCCAGTCCCAGTCCCAGTCCCAGTCCCAGTCCCTCTCTCAGTCCCAGTCCCAGTCTCTCTCTCAGTCCCAGTCCCAGTCTCTCTCTCAGTCCCAGTCCCAGTCTCTCTCTCAGTCCCAGTCCCAGTCTCTCTCTCAGTCCCAGTCCCAGTCTCTCTCTCAGTCCCAGTCCCAGTCTCTCTCTCAGTCCCAGTCCCAGTCTCTCTCTCAGTCCCAGTCCCAGTCTCTCTCTCTCAGTCCCAGTCCCAGTCCCAGTCTCTCTCTGTCTCTCTCCCAGTCCCAGTCCCAGTCCCAGTCCCAGTCCCACTCTCTCTCTCTCTGTCTCTCTCTGTCTGTCTCTCCTTAGGTCATTTTAGTAATCAAAAGGAAAATTTCAACCAAGCATTGCAAACAAACTCAAAAGATTCGCTCCCAGACTACCATTAATTTTTTTTCTTCCTCTTTTTCAGTTTCTTTTTCTTCCCTCGTTCGAACCGCAGTCCAGAAATTCAGACTTTTTTAGTTTTCCTTTTCTTCATTTCCAAAGCGAATATCAAAGAGGAAAAGCTATACGTGTGTGCGTGCGTGCGTGTGTGTGTGTGTGTGTGTGCGTGTGTGTGTGTTGTGAGGGATGCAAAAAAAAAGAAAAAAAGAAGGAAAATAAATAGTGGAATGTAATTAGAATGTCGTGATGTTCGTGAGTTGAAGTCAAACGTAGAAAATTGATCGTAATTCACAATATATATTTATGTTATAAGTTATGTTTAAAATCCTATTATTCTTTTTACTCTATCCATCTATTTATCTATCTATTTATCTTTTCCTAGTTTATGTTCACTTAGAGAGAGAGAGAGAGAGAGAGAGAGAGAGAGAGAGAGAGAGAGAGAGAGAGAGAGAGAGAGAGAGAGAGAGAGAGCGCGCGTGTGTCTGGACTAAAGCCAGCTAGGACTGATGGCGGCTGGTTTACAAACAGACTGACTCAGAAACACTTCCCTCTTACCCTCTTCCTTCCCTTCCTCCCTCCCTTCCTCTCTCCCTTCTCTCCCTTTCCTTCCTTCCTGTCTTCCTTCCTTCCTCCCCCAAGCACGTCGCCTCATCCTGTATTAGTCTGTATTCCCTCAAGGCACTCTTCTCTTTTTTTTTCTCTCTATCTATCTATCTATTTATCTATTTATCTCTAATCACTAGCCAGTTCACGTATCTCTTTTCTCTTTCTATCTCTATCTATCTCTCTTTCTATTTCTATCTCTCTCTCTCCTAGGGTTAATGCAGTCCTCCCTCCCACTCTTTCTTCCCCGAGTTTCATTTTCTTCAAGTTGGACGATAACTTGTAAATAGTTTTGGCGCGAGGGGAACTGTAGCATTTGAATGGCGGCGAAAATGAGGAGTAGCCTTTAGGTCTTCTCTTCTCTTCCTTCTCTCCTCCTCCTCCTCCTCCTCCTCCTCGATTGGTCTGCGGGTATCGTAAGTTGTCCGTCTATATATACCGAATGATAAGTTGGGGAAGTTTTGGTCTAAGTTGTGTCCGCAGTGGAGAATAATAATGATGCTTGGGAGGTTTTGTTTATGACTATGTATGTCAAGACTCCGACGCGTGCGCACACATACATAAAAAGAAGAAAAAAAACACATACATATACATACTCGTATATATATATATATAGAGTCACTGGGTCTTTCACCGTTTGTAACCTAACCTAACTTAACCTAACCAAACCAAACCAAACCAAACACTAGCATTAAAGTATAGACACCAGGAGTTATCTGCAGCGCCACGACACGCCACAGTATAAAATTATAGATGAATTTAGAGATTTATATTGGTGTACTTACTTTGAACCGTCCACTGCTACTCGCTCCTTTGGTTCCTTCTACCAGCGCTTCCTGAAATAACGGAAATATTAAAAAAAAAACTTGAAATATTACCTACAGAACATACATACGCACACACCACTAATAATATCACTAATAATAATACACGACTCCTAGTGTTCATTCCTACCACCAGAGGATCAAAAGTATAGCCATTGAGGTGAAAATCCCTTAAGTCTGTGTTATAGATTTCAGTCTTACGTGTGTTTGGGCGGGCGGGTGGGTCTGGGTGAGAGTTAGCAGTTTCCTCCTCACCTCTTTCTCATTAGTGGAAGTGGTTGGATATCAGTCCAGGTATCTTAATGGATCTTTAATGAGTCACGAACACATGCCATTTGTTAGGAGTGGATTAGTTTTTCTTTCGGTTTTTTTTTTAACTCCCGATTAGATTATTTCCTGATGCTTCTTATGTGAGGTCTCTCTGCACAGAAAGAGAGATAGAGAAAAAAAAATAGCAAAAAAATGTGTTATTCGTTATGTAGTAAGGTACATACACACGCATTTACCTCCACAAAAAGTCTCTCATCGATCAATCATTCGTTAGCTGGGTTCGAACCAAGGAATTCCTCGCCAGGGAAAAGTTAACCAATTTCCTAACCACTCCACCACCACGACCATCACGCAGCCAGCCAGCCAGCCAGCCAGCCAGTTAGGAACGTGAGCTGCTACACCTACTACTACCTACACCTACTACTCCTCGTCTCTCTGCTTTTTTAACTCAATCGCGGTGAAATTATAGTTAATATTTCCTGCCTGACTGCGTGTTCATTCCTCTCCTTTACCAATAGTTTCATGGATTCTAGGGATGGTGTTGTAAGTCCCCAATACGTGATGTTACTGTGGCAACGGGTGGTAGTGCTGGTTCTGATCCCGCTGGTGTCACGGAGGGTCTGGTAGAACGGGGCCCTTTCTCCCTCCCTCCCTTCGTGCCTACCTACCTTCCTACCTTAACCTAACCTAACCTAAGTGGTAGATAATATACTGCTTGATAACGTTGATAGATAGGACAAATGCAAACAGATGCAAAATAGATGAATGTTTATAGGTTTTATAGTATGAATATCTATCTATCGTCTCAGGAAGAATCATTGAAAGATTTATAGAAGATGATGACATAGACGAAACACCTGATTGTTATAAAAAGAAAGAAAGAAAGAGAAAGAGATCAGCAAAGCTATGAATAAGAAATTTATCCTTTGATGTACCAAGCTTTTGAGGAATGATGAAACGCTTTTGAAATAATAATAAAAAAAAATAAAAACGGGAATGAGAGAGAGAGAGAGAGAGAGAGAGAGAGAGAGAGAGAGAGAGAGAGAGAGAGAGAGAGAGAACGTTATACCAATCCTACTGACCATGAAATAATCTTAGTTAGGTAGATGGCACACATTACCCCCAAAAAAAATCCTTTAATCCTTCAACTCATAAAACTGAAACGAAAGGATTGAAAAAGCACTTCCTTTCCCATTTACCTCCTCCCTTCCCCCCACTTTTTTCCCCTCATTCTTTCCCCATTCTCACCCTCCCTTCCCCTCCCACGGTCGCCTCCAGCATACAAATCAAGTACAAAAGTTTGACCACATTCAAAACTTCGATAAGGAATCTAAAACCAATCCACTGAAAAAATAATATATATAAACTTAACGATTATATCTCCATTTTCCTGTTCTTTTCCTTAACGTTTAGATGTGATAAAGTAATAAGGAACACACTTATGTCATTCCAGTTCTTTTATATTCCCATTCCAGGATTCCAGGCACGTCCAGGAATGCAATGATGAATAAAAAATAAATAATAAAAAAATTTAATATATCATCATAGTCACTGGATACGAGCTAGAAAATGTAGATCACGTATTACCTGAAGACCATCTCGGCAATATTTCATTTTTTCGGCCTGACCATCTATCAAATTAATGACTTTCGTTCCCGCCAAAAGTTCCTTCTTCATACCACGGAAGGGCACGCTGCAGAGACCTCTAGCGACCCTCCTATAGCTACCTCTTACTCCTCCTCCTCCTCCTCCTCCTCCACACCCCATTCATTTCCAGCGTCCTACCACCTATACTGGTTCATCCATCTCCCTCATCCATCTACCTAGTCTCTTTCTCTCTTTCATCCAACTATTTCCATCTATTTCTTCACTTCGGAGATTATTTTTTATTGTTTTTATTATTTCTATTCTATTACTATTATCTTCTGTTGCTTCACTGTTAATCTCTCTCTCTCTCTCTCTCTCTCCTCTCTCTCTCTCTCTCTCTCTCTCCTCTCTCTCTCTCTCTCTCTCTCTCTCGTCTCTCTCTCTCTCTCTCTCCTCTCTCTCTCTCTCTCTCTCTCTCTCTCCTCTCTCTCTCTCTCTCTCTCTCTCTCTCTCTCCTCTCTCTCTCTCTCTCTCTCTCTCTCTCTCTCTCTCTCTCTCTCCTCTCTCTCTCTCTCTCTCTCTCTCTCTCTCTCTCTCTCTCTCCTCTCTCTCTCTCTCTCTCTCTCTCTCTCTCTCTCTCTCTCTCTCTCTCTCTCTCTCTCTCTCTCTCTCTCTCTCTCAAACGTGTCAGAGAGGAATCTAAAGAGAGAAAGAGGACGAGGAGGAGGAGGAGGAGGAGGCGGCGGCGTAATCTCGTTTTCTTTAACGTTAAATGGTACAATTAAAGTAGTTCCCCATTAATATTTAAATATATATCTAAAATAACGTATAATTAAGATTTATATTCAGAATGTTATGGTTTGATATTATTCAGGAAGGTAGGAATTAGTACCTGAGAAGAGACTGAGGCTGGGAGAGGAAACGTGAGACTAATAGTTCATAGGAAAGGTAAAGGACCGAATCTGACGCCGTGTCGAATTCACAGAAAAAGTCCGCACCGACCGTCCACTTTTTTGAGCCAGAGAAAAAAAAAAAATAGACATCGGGTATATGATTTCAAAAAAGAATATATGAAACGGTGTCGTGTTTACAAGAGGAAGAATTGGCAAAAGGTCAACGTTGCGAACTTTGTGTAGTGGTGATTGGTTCGAAGCCTCGGTGCCTCGTTCGGGATTTGAGGCAAAGGTTCGAGCTGCCTCCCATCACCATGCCGCCGTGTGTTGACCGCTGATAATATAATATTTTGAGCCAGGGAGCGGACGAGGCGTGTTGATCGGAGTTAGTCAATTTGCCGCTCGGCTTCCCAGACTAGTGGCCCGCCTGGAACGGGTTAGGTTAGGGTTAGGTTAGGGTTAGGTTAGGTTAGGTTAGGTTAGGGCACAGGCCACTCACACGCCGGCTAGGAAAACGCCAAACGAAAACAAATTAAATAAAAAACATTGAATCATATGAAAAAAAAATCACAAAACGCGATGACAAACGTTTAGAATGTATATACAAAACAATAAAACAGTTTGGTCATATTTGTGAATCAAAATAGTGCTGGATTTCAACGTTTTTCCGATATAAAAAAAAAATATATTATTCCGGACTCAAAAGCGAAAAATCTTAACTGTAATTTACTAACTTAACTGAACCTTAGCGGAAAAAATGAGTGAATTTACTAACGAGAATTCACCAAACCGTTCCTAACCTCTCCATGCATTCCCTTCCTTGCTATACATCGTTCAGCCTTGCATTTCCTGTGTGATTTGTCAATTTTCCTCACTGGGTCAGGAGACGAAGGATGATGGAGGGTGGATGAGGGGCGGCGTGAAGGAGGGAAGGCGTG
The DNA here is from genome assembly GCA_029783475.1 of Metacarcinus magister. Taxonomy (NCBI): domain Eukaryota; kingdom Metazoa; phylum Arthropoda; class Malacostraca; order Decapoda; family Cancridae; genus Metacarcinus; species Metacarcinus magister. Next base: position 7,957,988 of record JAPQNM010000046.1, read on the forward strand.
ACGGATGAGTGGGCGGGGTGTGTGGGTGATGGATGGATGAATGGGAGGGGCGAATGGGCGTGGACGGCAGTGAAGGATAGGAGAAAGAGTTTACGTTAGAAAATCATACTTGATATAACGTTAGGAAGTGGATTATTATTATAGGTGGATATAGACAGACAAGTAAATTAAGTCACCAGTAAAGGTTAAAATAACAATACAAAAGACAATTATTTGAAAGCGCAATACATACAATAACCTAACCTATTTCCAAGGTCAACGATGCAATCTGACCTCAAAGAAACATTCCTTCAGAGCTTAGGTCAAAAAATCTTTCTAGAGATAAAATGCAAAAGCAACACGAGATCCAAACTTTTCGTCCAGTGTGAGGTGTGGGCGTGTGTGTATGTGTGTGTGTGTGGGGGGGGGGGGGATAGAGGGGGAGTGGAGAGCTAGAGCAGTGAAGGGAGGAAGAAGGAAGTATATATATATATATTTCCACTACGTTGTAACTCGCTATTAATACAACACTATAAATACACATTAATACAACAGTAAATACTGCCATACTGATCTAAAACATGGATATATATATTATTTTTCTTCTACTACGCGTCTAGTCTACACATTCTTTTGTTTTCTATACCGGAGATATCACTTTGTTTTTCTACCTTTGCTTTGCGTCTCGTCAATTTGTTTCATTCCATGTCATTCATATCAAAAACCTTCCTCCCTCTCTCTCTCTCTCTCTCTCTCTCTCTCTCTCTCTCTCTCTCTCTCTCTCTCTCTCTCTCTCTCTCTCTCTCTCTCTCTCTCTCTCTCTCTCTCTCTCTCTCTCTCTCTCTCTCTCTCTCTCTCTCTCTCTCTCTCTCTCTCTCTCTCTCTCTCTCTCTCTCTCTCTCTCTCTCTCTCTCTCTCTCTCTCTCTCTCTCTCTCTCTCTCTCTCTCTCTCTCTCTCTCTCTCTCTCTCTCTCCGTTCCGGATATTTTTCACTTTTTTCTTATTCCCAAATATTTCTTTTACATCGTAGGCTATATTCCCTTCCCTCCCTTCCCGTCAATTTCCGCTAACCCCGCTAACCCCCAACGCTGCTGCTGCTGCACTTGTTGACTTTTACCCTTGTGTGTGTGTGTGTGTGTGTGTGTGTGTGTGTGTGTGTGTGTGTGTGTGTGTGTGTGTGTGTGTGTGTGTGTGTGTGTGTGTGTGTGTGTGTGTGTGTGTGTGTGCGCGTGTGTGTGTGTGCGTGTTTAAGAATATAGAATGGAAGCAGCTAGAAAGAGCGAGAGAGCGAGAGAGGGGTAGGGAGGCCAAACAAGCAGAGGAGCTCAAAGAAAATAGAGTTCCCTGAATACAAGACTTTAGAAAACGCTGTAAGGCCGGCCGGCGAGGGAGGGAAGGAGGAAACTTGTGCCCGCGAACACAAGCGATTGACTGGGAATGTGTTGGACGAAGGTGCTTGAGAGAGACTGCATCACCATACTAATCGTTGTTGTTGTGTTGAGGGAGAAAGAGAGCCACCACCACCACCACCACCACCACCACCACCACCACCACCTCTATCACCGCCACAGCCGCCCAGCAACCAAATGTACCTACGTTTATCTAAGCTTGTAAAAATGTATATTGAAAGTTATACATTCACTCCCTCTTTTATACATTTTTGCCTAGTCAAAATAACATATAAGACGGAGATATATTTTCAAGAGAATGAATAAGAGTGAAAAATAATCGTTATGTGCGTGATTAAAAAGTTGGAATAATAATAGAACTCAGAATCATGTATAAACACCTTTCCAAGTTAATTAACGTTTTAGTTTTGTAATTTTTAAACGCGGAATACATTTTAACAGCTCATTATGGTACTTGGAAAATGCAATTAATATGTAGATGAGGCGATTCATTGGGCTGCAATTTACTTAAGAGACTCCACCAAAACAAGGCCTTTGATAGACTTATGCGCACCAGATTATTAAACGAAGATCAAGGTGTGAAAATAAAACAAAATAGGAGAGAATAAAGAAAATAACGATAATTACACACGCACATGCACACATTGAAACCAGCGCCAACGGACCACTGACGCCGCGAGAGACAGCGTGGCGAGGCAGAGAAGGGATGGAAAGTTCCGCTACCGGCCCGCTCTGTACCACTAAACCATGCTATCACAACCCACCACACGGCTAATAGTTATTCTAAGGCATATAAGAAGTCACTAAGTTAATCTAAATATACATCCTAGTCAATGTAGAACTTAATTTACCTTAAAAACCGTATAAAGTGTTCCATCAGCAGCTTAACGTCACGCACATCCTAACACGCAACCTTGACTGGCTCTAGATACCGCATGCGCCTCCCCTCCTAGATGGTGACGACACACACAAGGAGGAATTGACTTAGGTTCGGAATGTATGTGAAGCTTCATTCACTGTTCAGGATGTAGTTATTGTAATATTTTCTGGATTAAGTCAATTTTGTGGATGTGTGTATTTAGTGAATGGAGTTATGTTATGTGAAAGCCCTGAATCTATCTTTGTAAAGTGTCATAGAACAGAGTAAATTCGACGACAGAAATTAATTAAGACTCAACAGACTGTAACCATTAATTTATCATGCCCTATTTTCTTCTTTTATTCCCCAGTAGGTCATTAATGAATACCTCACAGTACTAATTGAACTCATTACCACCTAACCTTCCACTCACTCACTCACTAACTATAATCCACATCTAATTACCTAACTACCAGTAATTTACTCTTCCACTTCCTCCACTTAATAACTCTACATGTCTCTCACTTCCACTAATTTCCAGAGTGCGGCGATTAGCATGCAGCGAGGGAAGAGAGAGAGAAAAAAAAATATCTTTGCTGTTTGATTTCAATTATGGAATGTCTAGTGAATGATAGATTGCCAGCGAGTCGAGGTAGGAAATAGTTTTGGGCATAACCAAGCTATTCCGCATCTTCACTAAGGTCGTTATGCCCATGTGGAGGCTGTGTGATAGTGAGTCTCAGAGGTGGAGGGTGATAGGAGGGAAGGTTTCAGTAGCAGCAACATTAATGGTCATATACGCGCAAAGCCATTTATCATCGTGGTGTTGAAACAGGGCTGCCAACACTACCCTAGTACCCCCAGCAACCACCTCCTCCACCCCCCTGCCAACACTACTAGTACCCCCGCAAGCACCTACCCTCCCCTCCCCCACCATCCCTCTCCTAGCACCCCTGAAGCCCAAGAGAAGAGCTAGCTGTAATATTATTTTTTCTTTCCTTATTTATTCAAGATGTTTTGGTTATAGTACTAAACTGGTCTTTACTGATATGAATGATTATCACGAACTATAGATTCAAGTTCCATAGAGGGAGTGTCTGAGAGCTGGTTACTACCCCCACGGAAATTTCTATTACAATTCCACTAAATAAAGAAGAAATAGAAGAAAATTTACGCTTAACATACTTCATTTTTTCTGTTTTTTTCTCGTATGACAAAAAAACACATGTTGTAGAGGAGCAATAGCATAAAAAAATCATTATTATTACATCATATATTAATTTTTCTTCGTCCTCCTTCTAGTCGTTTCACCATCAACACCAACTTTTTAAAACATCTCCCGTCAGTCTATCTTGTACCGCAGCGCACACCACACACGCCTACCCTCGCCTCCCCGCAGCCTCTTCTACATGTTAATAACCCTCATTATCTATGGCGTTATCACCTCCCAGCGGCTACCTTTAGTCTTATCGCTGAATTAAAAAGTAATATACCCACTATCTATACACCGAGGCATTTCTCGAGAGGCTCATATTTTTGCCTTTTTTAATATATTTCTTGAGGAGTTCTGTGCTAAGGTTTTTCTTTTCTCTATTATCGTCTTATTAACAGTTTTATGTTCTCTTTTCCTCCTCACCTCGTCTTAAACCAACCTATTAGCAATGTTAGATGTAAATAAAAAAAAGGTATATATAGTTTATTGAAGTACTCTTTTAGGTTTTGTAAATATCGAGTATGTGAACAAAATATGTAACATGGTACAGATATGCATGGGAGAAAAAATTATACTCGATGAAATAATGAAAAGAATCACTACTTTATTTCACTAAACTATAGACACATCCAGTCACTCAAAATATAGAAATAAACCATACAAAAAATCATCCTTTCCCTAATAGATTATGAGTAACAGGGTTGAGGTAAGGTAAAGTAAGGTAAGGTAAGGTAAAGTAAGGTAGAGTAAGGGTTATTTTTTGCCTTAGAGGATAGAAGGAAGGATAGCAGGAAGGAGAGAGAGAGAGAGAGAGAGGGAAGGAGAGAGGGTGAGGAGGATGTACAGATGGTCTCAGTGGGATCCAATAAGGACTTCCTCTCCTCTTCTTTTTTTTCTAAGCCAAAGAGGATTGGATGCCGAATTGGACTCAGATTTCATTAGCCGTCAACAGGATTTGAAGATGGGATTGTATGACCTTCTCTCACCTTCAAGGCATATTTACGAGGCCAAAGAGAGAGAGAGAGAGAGAGAGAGAGAGAGAGAGAGAGAGAGAGAGAGAGAGAGAGAGAGAGAGAGAGAGAGAGAGAGAGAGAGAGAGAGGAGAGAGAGAGAGAGAGAGAGAGAGAGAGAGAGAGAGAGAGAGAGAGAGAGAAAGGTTAATTAGATAATCCCCACAAACTAGGTATCTATAGACTATATATTTATGCTAAAGTTAACGAGAGCAAAAATGAGTGAAAGATTAATTCAAAGCACAGATTCGAACTCCATTTACAAGATCCGATTCTAATTAATGAAGAAAACACAACTTGTTATCTATCCCAAACGTCTTTTAGGATAACACAAGATACAAAAAATATAAACAAAATATATAAACAAAAAGTCTTACAATTATACACCTTTTCTCCCTTTTCTTTCATTTACTGTTTTCCTTTTTTTTTATCTCTCAATCAAATATTTTTTTTTCCCCTTTTGATTTTCCTTTTTTTCCCCCTCTTGATTTTCCTCTTTTTTTCTCTCTTTTTTTCCTCTCGTCTCCATCAGCATTCATGGTTTCTTCACTCTAACACAATTGCTTTAGGATAAGATACAGTAGTTTGAATGGATTGAATTTTAGATAACAGGCAAATCTGAGGCGAAGGATTTGATGGAAATTGGTTCTCCGGTTTTGCATTTGCTGGAAGAGGAAGAAGAAGAAGAGGAGGAGGAGGAAGAAGAGGAGGATCAATTCATCCCATTTATTTAAACCTATTTACTTGGAAACTGAAACAATGTCTTCTTTTGTAATATTTTTATTTATTTATTATTTTTATTCTATCTTCGTCGTCTATACTCAACTAAAAGAACTGTTTATATTTATACGTTAAAAAATCATTATTAATAATTATATCTTTCTTGGTAATATTTATGTTCCATACATATTTACCTTATAAGAAATCATTGTTTTATGTAGAAGACGCAGTAGCAGTAGCAGTAACAGTAGTAGTAGCAGCAGTAGTAGTAGTTGTAACAGCAGCAGCAGTAGTAGTAGGAACAGCAGGAAGAAGAGGAGGAGGGAAGACGACTTGGGTTAGAAACAGGAAAGGCGACACCACCACCACCACCACTACCGTGCACACACTGACCTAAGGGAGCCCCAGTTAGCACAGCATAGCACTGCTTGGGGAAATCAACACGGCGCTGGAGGGTCGGGTGGCTGAGGGGACGAGCAGGGCGTAGTGAAGGTAATTGGAGAAGGAATACTGGTGCCACAGCCATACAGGTTGCTGATGACACTGTTAAGATGGCTGGGAGGGAGAGAGGGTGAGAGGGAGGGAGAGGGAGAGAGGGAAGAAGAGGGAAGGTGAGAGGAGAGGGAGGAAGAGGGTAAGGGAGAGGGAGGGTGGGAAGGGGGAGAGGGGATGAGAGGGAGGGTTGAGAGGGGAAGGTGAGAGGGAAGGGGGAGAGGGGAGGGAGAGATCTTAACAAGAGAGGTGAATGGTTGTTGGTGTTGTTGGTGGTAGTAGTAGTAGTAGTAGTAGTAGTAGTAGTAGTAGTAGTAGTAGTAGTAGTAGTAGTAGTAGTAGTACAATGAGAGAGAGAGAGAGAGAGAGAGAGAGAGAGAGAGAGAGAGAGAGAGAGAGAGAGAGAGAGAGAGAGAGAGAGAGAGAGAGAGAGAGAGAGAGAGAGAGAGAGAGAGAGAGAGTGAACAACCATCATCTTCAGTCTGCATTGCACCAAAACGTTATGCTACCAAACACATACATTTTTTTCATATATGCAAATACTCTCTCTCTCTCTCTCTCTCTCTCTCTCTCTCTCTCTCTCTCTCTCTCTCTCTCTCTCTCTCTCTCTCTCTCTCTCTCTCTCTCTCTCTCTCTCTCTCTCTCTCTCTCTCTCGAGGCGGAGGTTAAGCCGAGTCGAAGCTTCTCAGACAAGACAGATAAGCAAATAGGATTCGTATCTCCGTGTTTGCCTAGATAGAAAAAAAAAAACTTCTCAGACATGGAATAGGAGGAAGAAGAAGAGAAGAAAGAGGAAGAGGAAGAGGAGGAGGAGGAGGAGGAGGAGAGAGGCAAAGAGAAGAGGGTTAAACAAGAAGAGGTAAAGGAGGACAAGAAAATGTAAAGAAAATGGTGTATAAAGAATATGACTAAGAACAATAATGATGATTCTCAGACATATAGAATGGAATAAGATGGAAGGAGGAAGGGAGAGAAGAGAAGAGGGTGAAAAGGGAAGAGGAAAAGGAGGACAAGGACAATGTGATCAAGATAATGTATAGAGAATGTGACTAAGAATAAATATATGAGGAATGAAAAGTATGTTGTTGAGATTATATTAAGTAATTGTATGTATATAGGTACGTGTGAATTAATAGAACATAATATAGCAATGCAGGTGTGAGAGAGAGAGAGAGAGAATGTGAGTGGTGTTTATGATTTACCACGACTGTATGGGTGTCCTTGTAAATCTCGCTCACATGCTTTTCTCTATCTTATTCTTGACACCTTTTCCCAGTTTGCTCATAATCCTGACCACTCTCAACTCCGGAACAACACCATTACGCTCGTCAAAGCAATTTAGGTCTAATTCACGCGGGGAGATGGGACCAGCACTGCATTTCCTCCTCCCAGCCTGCAATTTCCTCCCAAATCTGTCAATTTCAGTTGCAAAGAATTTCCATTATCGGTAAATTGAGCGCTAAATCCACAAAAAAAGCCGGGATTAAGTCAAGGTGAAAAGCAATTTAGCGATCTCGTTACAAAATGATGCATTTATAATGAGCTCAGGCAGGCAGGTAACGACCCTCGCCTTCCTTAATTGAACGGCGGCAGGCAAGGACGAAGACGAAGACGAAGACGAAGCCGAAGCCGAAGAGAGACCAACCACTGTCCTCCTCATGTTCTCGTGGACTTGTTGGTCTCGTAATAATAATAATAATAATAATAATAATAATAAATAAATAAATAAATATATATATATATATATATAAATGAATACATAAATTTTAAAATCCTAACGTTAGTGCAGATATACGATAATTCTTAACTCGATACTATAGTTACTTATACTCTCTGTTAGGATATTATTGTAACTGATAAGAGGAGAGAGAAGTACAGACTAAATCCCTACTTACCTAGACATCGTTTAGGAAGACATTTTACATTACATACCATTTTTTTACCACACAAAGACTGATTAATGCTTCTAAAGGTGTTATGCATATCTAAATACTACATTCATACAAGTAATCAGTTAAACTATATAATAACAAGCCTATCCTCTTCTATAACTATCTATAAAGACGAGAAAGTAAGGAAGGAAGGAAGGAAGGCAAGCAGGCTGGGTGGTTGCATGGCGTGACTTTCTGAACATGATTGGTGTGTCAGTAAGGAGACGTGACCTACTACATCATCGGTGTCGCATTTCTATTACAGTTCTAATATTGTTTCTTCATAATGTTGCCTCCACCGCACTGCTTATTACGGGAAATGGGTGATTGATGACGAGGAGGAGGAAGAGGAGGAAGAGAAGAGGAGGAGGAGGAGGAGGAGAAGGGGGTGAGGTAGTTATTCACTCCCGCTCGCTCTCTCTTTCACCACGCAATGAAAAACGAGCAAAATGTATCACGGAAAACAATTCAACTTACCTACAAGATTGATTTAGTTTCCTTCCTTAAGTCCTTGAATACTTGAAATACTTGAATTACTTACCTACAAGATTGATTTAGTTTCCTTCCTTAAGTCCTTAAATACATACATACACCTCCTCCCTTCTGTGTCTGACCAACGATGCACACACACACACACACACACACACACACACACAACACAACTCTCGCCTCTCATGTGTGTAGTTGCAGAGTCCACTACTAGTAGATGACGACTCTCTCACCCTCCTCCTTCTCCCTCCCTGCCACCGCCTCCTGCTAACAAGTACGAGAGGGAACTATTGTCCTGTGCATTGTTCCCTCGTCCGGCTGGTTCTGGCATTTTCATTACAGGCAACAATAATGCCATAACAGAGTGCCAGCTTAGCGTGTGTCCTCGCAAATACTCCTCAGCGCTGGGTGGTGTGTTGTGTTAAATGTGCAGTATGAGTTTGACTGACCCTCGTGTGACTAGCTAGTTTATTTATTTATTTTCTAAGTTATATTGTATAGCGTTTTCTCATCTCTACTCGCCCCGCCAAGCCTCTCTCTCTCTCCTCGATTGTCCTGTATGTGAAAATTAATTCGATAACCGTGGAAGAGGAGGAGGTATATAGGTTAGCTAGTTAGTTAAGCAGACAGAGGTTATGAATTAGGCGAGATAGAGAGACAAGCATGAAAGATGAATCAGTATTGCCAGGATTAGAAGAAATAATGTTTAAATACGTGCACATTTTTTTTTTATTTTCCTATTTCAGAATCCAACGAAAATTTTATATGTAAAGTTTTTTTTTTTTTTTCGGAGACAGAATGGAAACTAGAAATAACACACAAGCTTTAGAAAGACAAAAAAACAACAACATAGAAAGTCAAAGGGTAGTTTCCAATACAAGTGTGAGAGGATGCAATAGAGGCGGTGGTAGGCGAGTGCAGACAAAGAGCGTTGACTGAACACTGAACTGACTGAAGCCAATAACAGCGGCGGCAAAGCTGAAGCCAGTTCGTTTGTAGCAGACTTTCAGGTGCCGAAGGGAGTGAGTCGAACCGAACCGGGGATAGAAGAGACTGGAGTGTGGTAGAGTAGTGTAACAGAGAAAGGTGGAAAAAAGGGAGTGATACAGTGAAATATTTACAGTTAGATAAAGGTTAGAGAAAATAAATAAAAAAAAATAGGTAGATAAATGTGAAGAAAAATAAATATAAAAAAATAGGTAGATAAATGTTAAGAAAAAATATATATGAAGAAAAAAATTGGGATATGGTAAAGTTTTTCAGCCAAGAAAAATAAATGAATAAAATAGGGATATAATCAAATTTTCCAGGTAGATATATGTTCAGAAAAAATAAATTGAAAAAATAAGGATATAGTAAAGTTATAAATAAGTGAATAGATACATATTAGTTATAACAATTTGTTCTTTAATTACCTACACTTTATATATCTTATTGGTGTCACCCATGAGTTTTAGCATCTATATTCTCTCAGAGGCAGCAGAGAAAACGTAAATGGATAAACTAGATACTAATATAATAAACATAATTCTTTAGTTTATATGTCAAAGGCTTACCCAAAGAAAATATTAAAACAATTCCTACTATTAATATCAACTCATGCTTCTTTTCGTCTCACTTTTCCCTCAGATTCCACCTTCGCCCAGCAGGAAATCTTTATGAGCGAGAGGAGGCAGAACCATAACTGTATCTATGAAAAGGTGTATAAAAAAGTATTATTTAAAAAGGAAGTATACTTGTAATATATATATAAGAACAACATTAAAGGTATATACTCACTGTTTTTGTTGCGTCATGTCAACCAGCTTGGACCCATCATCAGGTATACTTATGTTTTCCGCCAAAAACTCACACATGTATTACAGAAACTTATCCACAGTCTGCAAAATTGAAATGTATTGTAAATTTCCATCCAGCTAAACCACATATAGAAAATATTTGACAAGAACTAGTTTTTTTTATCAGAAACATACATATATACACAATATTACTTACTGCATGCTTCAATTATGAGAGAGAGAGAGAGAGAGAGAGAGAGAGAGAGAGAGAGAGAGAGAGAGAGAGAGAGAGAGAGAGAGAGAGAGAGAGAGAGAGAGAGATACCATATGTCCACTTACAGTCACCTCTTGTAGTTAATGGTCTCCCTTTGTGTGCCACTAAGTATATTTAAGGTCAGTTAACATATACCATAAAAAAAAATCGAAAATAGTAATATGTATTCACGTATCTTTATTTTTTTTTTTTTCTTGTTTAAGTGTGTGAGTGTTCGTATGATTTAACTTCTTTAATATTTTTGTTTCCTGATACAAATGTCAGTAATTGAGAACAAGTTGTATTAGTAAATTATACGATATATTATGTGGTGTGCACAACATACAATGAATTTTGATACAACAATAATTGCAATCACATAAAGAACTATAGATGTTTTGTTGTGTATCGTGTGACCATCTAAGGAACACTCGGGCGATCTACAGCAACGGTGGCGGCTTTTTCCATCATGTTATGGTTTTCTGTTGTCTCAGTTTGCTTTTTTTTGACGAAAAATGCGTCTTCCAGCTCTTGTAAAGAAACTCCTCCTGACTCTGGGATCCACAAGACAACAATAACAGCAATGCATAAATTCATTCCTCCAAACGCTAAAAATACTGGTGCCAACCCAACTTGAGAGAGCATTTTCAAAAAAGCGAAGTTGATACTGAACACAACCAGCGCATCACACGCAGTAATGATAGAAGCCCCGAGTGACCTAACAGGGGAAGGCACCAGTTCACCCACGTACACCCACGGTATAGGTCCTAGTCCAGTACCGTACGCGGCCACGTATATAAGAACAGATACAAGAGGTACCCAAGACGCCCCAGGCACCTGCAAGTAAAGGAAAAGGCTACAAAAACATTGGGAGAGTGCGGCTACAACAGCGGTGGCTATCAGCAACGGCCGCCGCCCAACACGGTCCAGAACACCTGCACTCACACAGGTACATAATACACGGACCATACCCACGAGCACAGTGCAGGTAAAAGCGTCCAGCTCCACCCCGGCGTCACGGAATATGTATACAGTGTACATCATGATGCAACTTCTGCCGCCAAGCTCCCGAAGCACGAAGAAACTCAGCACCAACAGCACTGGACGCAGGTTCTGGTCCTTCCGTAGCTCAGCGAACTGGAGATAATAATTCTTACCATCAAACTACAACACTTCAACATTTCACTTCATAACGCTAAGGAACATTTCACATTTGTTTCAAGTAGGATTAGTTGACTTAGCTGATTGTAAAGTAAATTCATGGAGTCAGTAGTGCGGTGTTTCAAGGGTTACCAGCTGTGTGTGTGTGTGTGTGTGTGTGTGTGTGTGTGTGTGTGTGTATATTTTGTTAGTGTTAATGATGGCGTTGTATCTATCATTTTCTAACGCCTACCTATTCCTGCCTCTTTCCTTCCATATAAGAAGAAAACAAGAAAAACAAAATAATAATAAATAAATATATATATATATATATATATATATATATATATATATATATATATATATATAAAATCTAGCTGTTCACCTGTTGTATGAGAGAGGTTTGTGTGGCTGCTGGTCTGCTGGTAATAGCTGCCAACTCCTTCTTCACATCACCGTCGGGACCCAGTAAACGATGCAACGACTCTTCAGCGGCATCAGTCTTGCCTCGCCGCACCAGCCAATACGGCGACTGAGAGAGAGAAAAAGTAAATGGGGGAGGCGGTGGCCTATATGTATTTTTTTTTTCTTACTTATTTCAGCTTATTTTATCGTACTTTCCTTCACGATATCATCTAAATACAATTGTTAAACTGCTTATCCATCCCAAAACGAAAGGGAAGTTCATTAATAGGTACTGCTTTTTATTAGCAACACTGTAAAATATGTATGCCACGTTTCTTTATATGTTTATATATATCTTATCCATTATAAGTTTACTGTTTCTTCATACATTATAATACTATGAATAAACATGTATGCATATTTCCTGATCATGTCTGCCATGGTTTTACTTATATTGAAACATTTCTACAATGCGGATTAAAAGACACGTGGCAGGCCTGTAAAAGGGTAATTCCCGTCTCTTTCCGCTCCCCACCTGCAGTCTAAGCTCGGTCTGACTATAGTGGCCGCCGAGTGGCCTAAGATCACCCACATGCTGCCATAACACTATCCTCGCCGGGACTGCAACGTTATATGCTCGAGGAGCTTCCGCTGGCATCATGAGCCTATCAATAAGAAGAAACAAGGCGTCACTTAAAAAATCTAACGGGCGGAGACCAACCATCTAAGATCTCCTTGAAGCCTACCGGCGCCACGGGTAAAAGATAAAAAAATAACTAAATAATAATAATAATAAAATAAAGGAACATGATATGATAAGCTTCGTTCGTCGCATTTGATAACAAGGAGTCGGACGCCAATAATCATAAGAGAAAGGCGAAGTAGGTAAAGAAGAAGAGAGATACGGCTTACATATAGTAAAAATACATATCATTTCATTATTCTGATGGCATTGACAATCTTTTCATAAGTATGTTACGTTATTCCTGAGATTAAAATGGTCGCGTGACGACCACTTCCAACTCCAATTACGATGTTTGAATATGATTATCTTGAGAATTCGGGAGACATTATAAACGGGTCCTTAACTATGTAATTATACTCTATAAACGAGCTTATTACTGAAAGTCATGCACGCAGAAATGTGTATATAAGTAGACATAGATGCAGACACGCATAGAAAGAAACAGAACCAGAATTATTACGATTATTAGGCTTAGATACTATTATATTATGTTATGTTGCGCTGTTAAGTAAATTGATTTTGATGTAAATTATGTGTGTTATGAAACTAATTATGTGCAAGACAATGGTGAAATTACATAGAAGATTATATAGATAACCAATTGTATAGAGAATTGTTTAATAAAGGAACGTAAAAGTGAAGGTACTAGTAAAGGAATTCAAAGAAGCAAGATAATGTTATTGAATATAAATCATGGTTTAATATGGAGATAACATTAGCGTGTTCTCCCGAGGTTAATACTTACATGTCAGATAAAATCAAGGTTGCAAAATATCATGCAATATATATCAACTTCCTGAAACTTGTTAAAGCAAAATAGTCCGTGCCCCTAAATTAGTAGGCTAACCTTATCTCCATATTATCAGAGTCATATAATCATAATCTCACCTCTGGGACGAACATCAAAGGCACCACCAACACAGCCGCAGTGAGGGAACACAAGGCGGTGGCCACATCCCACGGCATAAGGAAGGCCAATAGATACCCGAGTAGAGCCCCAAGTGACCCAGATATCTCAGGAAAGCTTGATGTCAGTCCCCTAATCTTGTTTGGGCTTAACTCAGCTACCAAGGGTTGTATGATGGTAACAATTATGTACACACAGACAGCTAGTCCCGCTCTTGCTATGTACAATAGGGCCTTGTTAGGCGGGAAAGCTAAGAGCAGCCACAGGGCAACACATAACGTTTTAGCAATGGTCATGACTCGTCGAGGTCCTGCCCACTCTACTAGCGGACCTGTGGCTAGTGAGGCGAAGATACCCACGATTGACGACATGGACACTAGTGGAGGAGAAGAAAGGGTGAAATTATATGTATGTTCACTATAAATGATTGTTATTATGTTATGAATTGACACTTTCTTATTCTCTTTTCTTACCCAGCCAAGCTACGTCCGTGTTGGTGACTTCAAAGTTGTGTGGGTTGTCTTGCATCTTGGGCAGCATGGCAGTCCATCCTTTCGTAGCTGTGCCTTGAGTCAGGGATGAGAACCCAACGAAAAACACTAACACAAACTGAAAACAACGCCATCTATGTACGCATGTTATAGACAGTTGTTATTTTTTGTGTCTATAAAGATGGATGTTGAAAGAAATTTGTTTTTAATAGAAATATTATGACATGACGTTCCATTAATTATTCTGTTATTATTGTTCTATTATTACTATTATTATTATTATTATTATTATTATTATTATTATTATTGTACGCAGTTGTTATTTGTCTGTCTTTGTCACGCATAAAGATGGATGTTGGAATAAAAAAAAAAATTTCAATAGAAACATTATGATGATATTGCATTATTTATTCTAAGGGGGCCCAAAAATAACCTAATTTTCTGGGAGTGGGTCAAAAATCTGTTTTAATTTGCTATAATGTATTCTTGGTGGGTGTTACATTCTTACAAAGTTGTGTGCGGGTATATAATTTCCAAGTATTTTTTTCTGAATGAAATATATAAAACAACCTGCGATGCCAGGCAACACCAAGCACTTGGAGACAATTTCTACGTTCGTCATGGGGAAGATGGGAAAAAAGTCGCATCATCAACTCCACTACACTACACTAGATCGAGCCTAGACTGTAATTAGATCGTGACTAAGCTGTAACTTGGTGTGGCGGAAAAAAATGTAACCAACACGCAAGCTTGCAGAAGGTATGGGAAGAAGAAAAAAAAAGAAAAAAAAAGGAGAGTTTATTGCACTCTACATGATATGAAGCAACATGTGCATCAGGGAAGCAGCTGCAAGATAATTACACACATACGGTCCTAAGGTAACCACCTCATAATGCAAGATAGAAAAACAGAAGATAGGTTTTGAAAAATAAATTTGGAGATATTTTCTCGTATATCAAATATCGAAGGGATGAATGTAATATCTTTAAAAATTACCTTTCATTACCAACGCATACAACACATATGTATACCTAAGCTACTCCATGCATTCTGAAGTCACCTACGGGAGAAAACTAGCATTACACCCTTGCGTTCCCTTAAATGGTCGGTCTTACCTGCTTTGTCGTGAAGGACGAAGCCGCTCCCGCAGTACGTTCCCCTGAAGACATTATGATCCTGTTAACGTTTTATCTGCCATGGAGTCTTCCTCTCGTATGGAAGACAACTGCTACCAAACACCTTCTTCCTGGTATTAAGGAGTATAAAGTACATTGAGTTCATATCTTATCTTCCCGTGCTATAGATATATAATTTTATTTAAAGATATACAGCAAGGCATGATAAACAAAAAAGTTGTAGTTAGGTTAGGATAGGTTAGGTTAGGATAGGATAGGTTAGGTTAGGTTAGGTTAGGTTAGGTTAGGTAAGGTTAGGTTAGGTTAGGTTAGGTTAGGTTAGGTAAGGTAAGGTAAGATAACTTTAAACACAAGATCACACCACCAGTGAGACTTACTTGTTCATTTTTCTATACAATACACATGTAATTTACTGGTTTATCTTACGTGAAGTGAAGTGAAGTTTAACAAGATGTGTTGCAGGAACCGCTCTCCTCTTGCCTAGACGACGCAATTATCACCACGGCAATGTTAAGTAATATCTAATGCAACTAAACTTGTATATAAACTAACACTTCAAATCGCACACAGAAAAAAATATATATATGCAAATGATTCCTTCAATGACATGCCACTGATATGATGAAAACAAAAACATGAAGGCTTGTATTTCAACCCTCCGTGGCAACCAAGGCAATGTATGAGAGCGTTTGTGTGTGATACGTCTACTCACGTGTGTCGCCAGTGACCAACTACCACGCACTAAACTCACTCTCATTGACACCACACCATGACAATAACCTAAATATTAACAATCATTCTGACGTAACATTTTCAGTTTGCATTATAATTATATCAAAT